>CAWUFW010012136.1:0-562205 GCA_963921515.1 Calotriton arnoldi
TTATTTTTATACTTACAACCTGTGTGGTGTCCATCTGTAGTGTTGTCACTGGGTTACTGTATGTGTTCACAAATGCTTTACACACTGCCTCTGAGATAAGCCTGCCTGCTCGTGCCAAGCTACCAAGGGGGTGAGCAGGGGTTATTTTAGTAGTGTATCCCCCTTACCCTGACTAGAAGCAAGGGTCCCTAATTGGACAAAGGTACCTACCTCTGCAACTAGAGACCCCCAGTTCTAACACTTGCAAATGAGGTTCTGTTGTTTTTCACCCCCTTTTAGAGCCCCTGCATCCCCACTCTGCCTATTGCTGGAAGAATTAGCCCACCCTCGAAATTTTTTCTTACCCCCCCGAAATTTGGCTCTAGTCTCTGGCAGTCATGCTCTACAGTGATTCTGGCATTAAAGGATTCACGTGCACTGCATAAGGTGTCTGAATAAAAATGCAGAAATGCCACTCACAGCAAGGCCAAGCTGGTATGTACGGAAATACTGCTCATGTGTGGAGTCACTGTCTCTATGTCATACTAGGGCAGTTAAAGGGTAAGATCAATGATTTGGTTGTCTAGTGACCAAAACACCCAGAAGCATGAGCAAGAAAAGTGCGACTCCTTCAGAGGACACTAAAGACTGTAGCAGCAGCGCCAAGGAACAATGATGCACACACTAATAGAGTGATGTGCAGAACACCACAAGGTTTGTGTTGACCTGCTTCGCACCTGATGACCCACAGCTGAATTGCCGCTTGGTGAAGTTCCTGAGACAGGCGGGGAAAAAAAAGCCAGAGCCCTTGGAGGAGGCCTCAGGCCCCAAAATTGTATCATCCTCCACATTGTGACTGCATAGCAATAAAATCAGCTTAAACGGAAAGGTCTAAACAGACGTCCAGTGAATGAACTTCCAATACAAACTGAAATAGAAATGAACAACTACTTATCTTGATTAAATTCCTTTAATTATTTATATATAACTTTTAAAGAAAATATCTTTTTTATGTGTTGAAGCAATGATTTTAAGTAACTATGCTAATTAAAATAAAATAAAACAAGGTTTGCATGGACATAGATCGAGCACAGGCACGTGTAGTGGCACTGTAACCATGGGAGGACAACCCTGCTTTTGGTGCTGACATCACAAGGAGCAGTAGACACAGACCCTTAAGGTGATAATCATGCCATTTTTTCACACACCAAGATTGTGAAAAGAAAAATGTATTGTTTCATGAGAATTAACTTAAAAAAGTGCCAGCACCAAAAAGAGATGTCTGTTGAATCCAGACCATGCGCTGTGGTTGCAACACCAACATGTCGATTAAGGCTCAGATATGTGATGAGTTTTTGACATCACACAGCATCAACAGATCATCCCCAGGTAAATAGGCAGATGGAATATAGCCACAAGACAGTTAAGGGAGCAAGTCAAATGACCTTGACCGATGGGATGAACATGAATGTGATAGTTCAATATATGTAACATGCACATGCGTATAGATGTATGAAAAATAAGGGTGCACATTCTTGTAAAGTGACATTAGTCAGGAAAAAGGACTTGAGAAAATCTGCATGCAAGTCATTGGGCAAGCAAGTGAAATAAAGGAAGCCATTAAAGAGTTTTTCTCATTACCGATTACAGCAGCATGGTCTGGGCTGTTTGATATAGGTTCTATACATAAAAAGATTAAGCAGGGGTTGCAATTCTGTCACAAAATATTCTCAGTAATACATTTTTAAGCCTGAACCCAATTATCCAGTATACATCAAGTAGTCAGTTGAAAAGAAGAAGGCACTGAAACCTTTTTCTTACAAGACCCTCTTGTGTGTAGGAGAATGGGACAGGTCTCCTGTGTAAAGTTGCTTCTGCCATTTCAACTGAGAAGTCAGAGTATGGAGACGAGAATTGGCATTGTCTGATAAACAATGATAGGAAAAAGCCTTGGGGTATTATGAAACAGTTTATGGATGTGAGTTGGCAGAACAGGAAAATGGGTTCAACTGTGTCTTTATAGTGTCTGGATACAGACAGCTGTAGCTGTTTGCTGGCAGCGCTAAGAATCATTTATTACCATAGCATTAAGCAGAATTTCACATTGTTTCTGTGTCACAGGTGAAACACCTACAGTCTCAAAATTTGAAATGCATGAAATAGCGGCACTGCCGTGTGTCTACTTTTGATATTAAAGGCAAGGCTAATGCATTTGGCTTTGCCAATTGCTTGTTTAATTATAATGTAAGGAAATATTATCGCCTAATTTAAGCAACCAGATTAACATTACAATTTCTATGGTCTGGCCAGACAATAATGTGTGAATCACCAGTAGAGCGGCTTTGGTGTCCACATGGTAGGAGCCAGTGGTACATGTTTTGTATGGGCAGAAGTTGTGTGCTTCTACAAAAAGTACTTGGCTTCCACGTAGATCTGATCATTTTGTTTATTTATCCAGTTGCCTGGGCTTGATCTTTCAGGGATTCACACATGGCATTGTAATCCTATTAAAGTGTTTTAGATAATTTACAGTATTTTTCTCTGGCAGCAGCTCAAGTTGGTGGAGGGCAGTCATTAACCTACACGGATTTTTAGATCCGGCTTGACAATGCAACTTACATTCACCTTATGTGATCAACAAAAAAAAGCTTTCAGGGTCGTTCTGAGAGAGAGGTTTAGGCTCCACTCACATATTGGCCCCCCTTAGTACAGTATTTGATGGGTACAAATTTGTTTTCTCCCATAAACAGACTCCAGCTATTGCACTTTTTGTCTTGTGGAAAAGTGTATATTCAAGACAGCAGGGCTGAGTTCAGTATGGTGGCAAGCCAATGATCATGGCTATAGACCTGATCTGTTTATTCTAAATTGTTATGATAAAGGCACTAGGCCTGGCATATTTATTGTGGAAAGCATCTGTTAAAGCCAACCTTTAGGTGTGACTTTTTATGTCTCTGTATAGAAGCATACAGATAGGTACTTTGTTGCATGGAATCTCTCACATATTACTGTAGCAGGCAAGGGTTTTGATCAAGGGAGCAGCCAGAAAATTATTATCCCCCCCACATTGAACCACAACTCTGATGAGACCAAGAAAGTGAAGCAAGTGACTGCAACCCTTCCTCTAAGACCTCACTTGTCTATTCAGTCCAAACACCTATCCATACTTCTTTTCACCCTTCCATACACCCACTAATATTCACCATTTCACCTTTACATCCTGCCATCCATGTATTCTTTCATCCATCATTCAGTCCTTCACCATTCCTTCCATCATCCCTTTCATCCATCCTTTCACTAATTCACCCTTTCTCCAATCCATCCTTTTACCCATCTTGTCACCTATACATTCTTTCACCCATTCACCCACTCACATATCCTTTTATTCACCCACCCATGCATCCTCTCATCTACCCACACATCCTTTCACCTGCGCATCATTTGACCCATTCACCCACCCACACATCTTTTCACATATTCACCCCCACACATCATTTCACCCACCCATGTACCTCTTCATCCATCCTTGCACCCACTCATCCTTTCACCCATCCACCCTTCACCCATTCTTTCACTCACCCTCTCATCCCTTAGCCCACCCACCCTTTACTTATCCTTTCATCCACCCACACATCTTTTCACCCATCCACCCATCCTTTCACCCACCCATGCATTCTTTCACCCATCTACCCTTTCACCCATCCCTTTACCCATGCACCCTTGCACCCATTCTTTCAGGCATCTACACTTTCACCCATCCTTTCACTCATTCATGCATTCTTTTACTCATCCTTTCATTCATCCTTTCCCCATCTATTTCACACATCCACCTTTTTCACCCACATACATATTCTTTCACCCATCCTTTCTCCCACTCACAAATACTTTCACCCTTCCACTCTTTCAGCTATCCTTTCACCCACCCATTTTATCCATCCTTTCACCCACAAACCATTTTATCCATCCTTTCACACACCTATGCATCCTTTTACCCATCCACCCTTTTACCCATCCTTTCACTTGCTACACATCCTTTCACCCGTCCACTCTTTTCCATGCAATCATTCTTTCACCCATTCTTTCTTCCACCCCTACTTTCATCCACCCACTCTTTCATCCATCATTTCACTCACCCATGCAGCCGTTCACTTATCCTTACTTTTAATCTTCCATCCTTCTTTCCCCTTCCTGTCAACCCATCTATCTTTGTTAATTAGGAGCTTTTGTCTGTCATGTTGCAGACAGAAAAGGCCATAAAAAACCTACCCCTGTTGTAGCTGGTAAAGCGGGGTGTTAGCAACGCCCCTGGTTTTGATGCTGGCCACCCACTCTGACATACCCTGGGGAGTTCACTATGATGATTCCTGTTAGGCACTGTTGAGAAGGGCTGTACATTGTTTTGCAAGCTGAATTTTTCTACACATTTGTAATTTTCGAACTGTATGCATGGTGTTTGTCAGTTTATCAGCACTTGAATAGGCAGGTGTTGTTTAAAGTGCAAATCGAATGTTGAAATGTAAAGCTTTAATCTGTGTTTCATCCATGTTTTCTTTGTTTTCCATGCCCCCATGTTGTGATGGCCAGTTTGTGGGTCCAGTGTGTGTGTGTGTATCATATATGGCCATTTCATCTTTGTTCTCCATTCCTCCTTCCTTATTTGGAG
Organism: Calotriton arnoldi; assembly: GCA_963921515.1. Classification (NCBI taxonomy): domain Eukaryota; kingdom Metazoa; phylum Chordata; class Amphibia; order Caudata; family Salamandridae; genus Calotriton; species Calotriton arnoldi. The sequence continues at coordinate 4,643 of CAWUFW010012136.1, forward strand.
CTAATGGATGTTTTTGATTTTTCATCATTTTATTCCATTTTCTCATAGTATTGATATCAAAAGAAGCCCTAGTAATTTTTGTCAATTTAGTTTTTTCCTAATATTTTTCCCTGATATTTTTGTTTGTGGCTGATTGCAGTAGTCTGTAGTACACAGTTGTTTCTTTTGTTTAATTTATTATTTTTTGCCTGCCCCCACCTCTCTTAGGGGCTCAATAGGCCCTGGAGTGACACCAACAAATTAATAACTAATCCATTCATGTTTTTTTCTGGCCCCCACATTTCATACAGGCTTCATGGGAACTGGAGCAACACCGACTATTTATTTATTGATTTATTTGATCTTGCTGCCCCCGCATCCCATAAGGGCCCCATGAGCCTTAGAGTGACATCAAATTTGTCTTAAAATATTTGATTTTTTCCTGCCTCCCATAAAGGCCCCACAGAGGCCCTATCGGTCCTTGAGTTCTCCCAGGTATTTTACTATTTATTTATTTGATTTTCTATAACATTGTTATGACGATGATGGTCATTATTTATGACATGTATTGCATTGGCAAGAATTGCCTAGTCTATATCTCTCCTTTCTTATTTCTTATTGCCTGCCAGTGGACAAAATAATACTTACTGATTGAGATGGCTAGAAGCTTGAGACTTAGCTGACACTGGATTCCTTAGAGACCTCTATGCTCAGTACTTCTGCTCATGCTGCTGACCCATAGAAGAAGTAAAGAAGATGGCTCCAAAGATGGAGGCTCCTGCCAAGAAAGAAAGTGCCCAGAAGAAGTCTATTGCTAGTGCCAGCACTGGCATCAAGCCCTCATCCTTTTTCTAGCAATGAGATGAGGTGCACCTAAAGCTGGAAGGAGGATCACCCTTGGATAAAAAAAAACACACCACCACCCTAAGTGGAGCAGATCTGGGCTCCAGAGGTGTGGTTATCCTAATTAAAAATTCAATTTCCTTTGTTGTAACTAGGACATGATGGGATATTCAGGGATGTTATGTGGCCCTTACTGGCACCTGGGAGGGCTGCTCCATATACATACCACCCAAACTGCATGTCCCAGTCCTTCCAAAACTAGGGGCCCTCCTCTTGAAGCTACAGAAGAGGATTCTATTGTGGGGGGAGATATGAACGCGGTGATGGATCTGTGTTTAGACAGAACAGGAGGGACCAGGGGACACCCAGACGGGGGGCTCTTCTTTCCTTTGCGTCGGCAATGGGGGTGGTGGACATATGTAGGGGGCACAACCCATCCCAGAAGCAGTACACATTCTATTCTGCCCCTTACAGCTCTTTCTTGTGCCTTGATTACCTCTTCACTCGTCACACTCACTTGGGGAACTTTGAGGGCACCAGACATTATGCACAGGGTGTCTTAGACCACTCCCCTATAGGAGTCATGAATAAAGGCCCGACTATCGATTGTGCCTCCTGCCCCAGGCTTGACCCCTGGTACCTGTGGGATGTTGAAATACAAGACAAACTACGTGCGGGGGCCGACCTGTACTTTCAAGAAAACCGGGACACAGTGGCCTCCCACTGTACCCTATGGGAAGCCTTCAAAGCAGTGATCCAGGGCCAAGCTCAAGCTTTGATCAGAGGTACAAAAAGGGATGCTGTGATAGAGGGTAAGACCATTGAGCAGGATATCCTCGCCCTGGAAGTGGAGGTGATAGGGGAGTGAGAACAGATGTGAGGCATAAGTTACTACTACACCAGCAGGACTTGAGAGCCCTAGCAGAGAATGCGGCTAGGTCCCATGCTTTGTCCACACAACCCTGACTATATTACATTGGGTACAAGTCATCCAAACTATTGGCCTGTCTCGGGAGGAGGGACAGAGACAGAGCGTGGGTGGGGGAAGAGATAAGAAGGGAATACTCAAAACACTAAACTCCGACATAGCCGATACATTCGCCTCTTATTATGCCAAATTATATACTCCAGTCAGCACCTGAACAAAAACCGTCTATGAGGAGTTCTTGCGGGACTTTTCGCTACAGACCCTTCAAGAGGGAGTGGCTGATGCCCTGGAGCTGGATCCTCCAGTAGAAGAAATAGGGATGGCTCTGAGACTCTGCAATCAGGGAAAGCAGTGGGGCCCAATGTGTTGCCAGTGAGGCTATTTAAAAGTATGTCCAAAAAAATAGCCTCCCTGATGCTTGATATGTTTCGGGCGGCTAGAGAGACCGGCTGTCTGCCCGAAGACCAACGAACTGCCACATTGGTAGTGATCTATAAAACAGGCAAGCCCCCCCCCCAGATGATTTTAGCTCTTATAGGCCGATATTTCTCCTAAATGTCAAGGCAAAGGTCTTGGACAAGGTATTGGCACTTCGACTCACCTCCCTCCTATCCTCAATCATCCACTTGGACCAGTCTGGCTTTATGCCACAGAGAAGTACTCGACTCAATTTTCGGAGACTATATGGCATTCTACATCTGACAGGCATGCCTCAGTCACCCCAGTCAGCATTAATGGCCCTGGATGCCTCAATAGCGTTCAACAGTATAGAATGCCCATATCTGTTTGTGGTCTTGTCCAGGTTAGGATTCGGCCCAAAGTTTTGTAGATGGGTCGAGCAGCTCTATCATGCCCCCATGACCAGGGTGAGAGTGAATGGAGCACTGTTGCAGCCTTTTCCACTAGGACGGGGCACTCGGCAGGGATGCCCTCTGTCACCCTTCATATTCTCTCTGGCACTGGAACCTTTGGTGTACTGGATCCAAGCGGACCCTCTTATATGGGGTATTCCATTATCGGGCGGTTGGGAGGGACATATCTCCCTTTACGCCGATGATATACTATTGTATGTTTCTAGGCCATATCCCTCGATAGCTAGAATTCTCCACATTTTTTACTTCTTTGGCAGCTATTCTGATTACAGAATTAATTGGGCTAAGTCAGTGGTGTTTCCCCTGTCGGGTCCTCCTCTGAGACTCCTAGCGCGCTGTGCAGCCCCGATTGAAATGGGAGGCTTTAAATAACTCAGAAAGTTTGTGACCCAGGATCGATTTCTGAAACAAAATCCTACCCCACAATTAAACCGGCTTCAAACTGACGTGGCTCACTGAAGCACCCTTCCTTTATCTCTGATGGGTAGGGCGGCACTATATAAAATGATGTCCTTACCATGCTTCTTATATGCCCTACAGAATATGCCCTATTCCATACCGCCAGGTTTCTTCAAGCAAATTGAACAAGAGCTCCGACTGTTACTGTGGCAAGTAGGTGTGCCACATATCACGCTGTGTAAACTGCAGAGGGGAGTGTATGATGGGTGCTTGGTGATCCCGGATGTTAAAATACTATTGGGCCTTGCAATTGATGGTGATCAATGACTGGGCTTATTCAAGCTGGGAGGAACCGGCCTACAAGGTTGACAGAGACACAATGCCGTCCAGTAGCTTTGACACTATCCTCTACACTCATCGAATGAGGAAAACCCTCCCAAGGCACACGGGCACGGTTGTTGAGTGCTGGTCTGAGGCCGAGACTTACCTGGGATGGCGGAATAGATTGACGGCCATGACTCCCTCTGACATAGCGATCGTTTGGCATAGGTTTCCAACCTACAAGTTTTCTCACACCGGGCATTGATAGGAATTGAACATCTGGGAGATATATGGAGGGATGGAGCTTTTATTACCCATGACACATTGAGGCAAGAATACGACCTGGCTGCAACCCAAATATTTCAATATTACTTGCTTGGGCATTTTCTCCGTGTGCATATTCAGGAAGGGAAGGCCTTTCCTGACTCCACTCCCTTGAAGGATCGTTTGCCTGTTGATGCCATTCAACATGGGGGAATGCAACTGATATATGAAGAGTTGCTGAACAGTTCCCCTGACCCCCTGGGCTTATGCGGAGGGTCTTTAGTGATGATCTGGGGAGCCTGGAGGATGAGGTTTGGGTGGAGGCATTCCAGGATCCTCAAGACATAGCAATCCGATATAGATTTTGGCTGATACTGCTTAAGGTTTTACACAGAGCATACTATCCACGCACCCAGCTGTACACTGTAGGGGCAATAGATATGTCAAAAATGCGCGAGAGGGTGTGGACAGGTTGGCTTCTTCTATCATATTCTATGGGAAAGTCTGATTATCCAGGAGTTCTGGCGGGGGGGTGACTGCTGTGATGTTGAGCACCCTCTCGGTTGAAGTGCTGATGGATGCAAAGTGGCTGCTCCTACTGATCCAGGGGTAGGAGGTTTGGCCCAGACATAGTAAATTGTGGTTGGCGCTGGCAACGGGGTGACTAAATGCAACATTGCGAGGCAGTGAGGGTCCTCGCACCCGCCGCCAATTCTCCAGTGGGAAAAGGACTTAGATTGGTGTCAGAGGGCAGAGGAGGTAATCTACCACAGCAGAGGTTGCCCTAGGAAGTGGGAGAAGGTGTGGGGTCCATGGCAGAATACAGGGGTGAGCACCATGAAACACAATCTTAGCCGGTAGATTGGAGATGAGCTCTACCCTCATGTGTGTGATCAGGAATTGTCATACTGTTATGTACTGAAATACCTCATTCAACTGTTTGTATTGATCCACTGTACTGTGAGAGCATGGCAGGATAACCTCCAGATGTATTAGCTACATCATTTCGTATTCAGATACCTGCTTTGTACTTTTAGATTCTGTAATATGTGATGAGCATGTTTAATAAACAGATCTTTAAAAAAAAGTGAAGCAGATGTCTCTCACTGCTGCAGTACTGCAGTCATGGCAGAGAGCAGTGAATCAGAAATGTAAATGTTCTAGTAGCAAACAGGATCTTAGCAGGAAACTTAACAACAATCACAATCTGCTACACTGAATCATCTGGAGATCGGAGAAGAGCAGGAAGTTGAGCTTACTGCTGAGCAAGACGTTGTTGTGACTGTTCTTCCATTGACACATTGGCTTCACGATCTCCTGAAAGAAAAAGAAAGAGCACTCCACCATCTTCTCCAAGTCCTCATTTTGATGATCTTGACATGTATTAGACTCCAACCAAGACCAGCCACAGGAGACAAGGGAAAAGGAAGGGTCCAGAAAGTCTTGGAATTGATAAAGATGATGATGATGAACCAGTTATTGTTCATGTGGAAAATGACACAGAGCAAGTGCAGATCACCACTATTCAACCTGCTCCGAGTCATGTAATGCCAAAAACACCATCTGCTTCCATCTTTTCAAGAGCCCAAAAACCTGAAGCAAACACTTCCACCTCTACTGCAGTCACTGCCCGCCCTAAACAAAGCAGTACAATACAATCAAATGGTCACAGTAGAAACAATTCAAAGAAAAGAAATCAGTGCATTCACTGTCACTCCTAGAGTTGACTGCAACAAATGCAGTTTATTGAGCAGCGTATCAAAAGATAATTGTCAACAATACAATTCTAAATGTCAAAATATCATACAATTCTTGCAAACGTCATAATATTCTTGATATTTGAAATAAAGGTGCTCACAGTGAAGAGAGAATATATAGTGTTCAGGGAAAAAGTGCATTGGTGAGGGTAATAAAGGAAAGGAGAGGTGATGTGCCATATATACATTATATTTACATGTGGTAACCTGTCGAGCCTTTCACAGGCAGAAAATGACACAAAAATAAAAATACATAGCATATTGAGGGACCCTGATAACAGATCTCAGTGGTCACTGCTTGTTGTGGTAAGACAGTCAACGTTTCGACCCCTTCAAATGGTCTAGGTCAGTGCATCCTTAGGGTGGGGTCTTCATCAGGACAGAAAGGGGGGGAGCACCCGGTAATGGATCAGCATGGCAAATCAAGCAGAACGGTTTCCAGAAGTGGGCTCATTTAAGCTCCTGCCGTAGGCATAAACTCTCTTAGGCCAGGGAAACTCCGTCGGGTCTTTGACATCAGATGTCAATACAGGTGCATTCATTTTACTTTGATAAGTTGTAAAATTAACATTAATGCATTATACCTATGAAAAAAATTGCATGTAAGAGCAATGTAAAAATACATGAGGCCAAAGCAAATGTTAGCATGCGATCCATAGTCAGACAAGTGTAACAGAACCTTACCTTAGATCCCGGCGACAACGGAGTTGATTACCATCATGGTCATGTGGTAGCAGCAAAGGAAGGACCTGCACAATGGGTTTCAAGATGGAAATGGAAGTGAAAAAAAGAAAAAAGGGTAAGTTTCTGCCTCATTTCCTTCGAATCCACCACCTCAAGTTTGGAGGTTTCCTTGCCACAGTTTCCTTGACAGAAAGGCACATTGTGATTGGCCCGGAGGTAATCTTGGCTGGACACCCTCTGACAACCCCTTTTTCCTATGACGCCGTTGATGTGGGAGGAAAATTCTGGCAGAGACAGAGGCACTCGGACTGACTATCATCCATAGACCCACCAACATCTAAATAGAGAGGGGGGATCACCAAGACTGGGTCTCCATCAAGGCGGTTAAGCAACACTGATCTCACCATAGAGAATTATTTTCAAGGCATTTGGCACTGCCCAACTGGTGCAATGTTCCCTATGGAGAAATGACAAGCAGCTTCCAACATCTTGGAAGAATTTAACACCAAAGTGTATGAATGATTTGAATCCAGGGGTCTCAGCATTGTATTTATTGCCATTGATAACGGCAGTACTATTGTTAAAGCCATGGCTGACGGAGAATACTTCAGATTCCTATGTTTAGTGAATTGCATCAACTTAAATGTGCAGTGCTTAATAAAAAAGAAGCAGTAGTCAAGAACATACTGGACACCTGTTGCTGGATTTGCATTCATTTCAGTCATTATTTCGAAGCCTGGAAGCAGTTGAGGATAATTCAGCATACAGAGTCCCAGTAAAAGCCTTCATCCAGGATGTGCAAATACGTTGGAACTTCACCTTCTACATGCTTCAGCACCTGCTTGAGCAGTGCAGGTCTAACAATGATACACACTACAAAGAAGAAGGGGTGCAACTGACAAAGTCATGACAATGGTGGCTGAAAAATGGGGACAAGTATGTTACCTGAATCAAATACTAGTGCCTGTTGAGATTTTGACATACTCTTCAAATGCCAGAAAAACAACTCCTAATGGATAATACCTGAATAACTGGTAACACAGTGATAACAGTTGGCAGAAGAGTGGTAATAAAACATTTTACAGTGTTCAGATAAGAGTGAAACCTATGATGGAATGCACTGTAACTAGTTGTAGGGAACATCTGTAACCTGTAAACTTACTACAGTGCCCAACGTGCTGCAGATTAATTCCAACATGGTGTTTAGACAGAATATCAGAAACAAAAATATCGTGGGACAAAATATTGTGTCAAGAATATCAAGGACAAAAATATTGTTCCTGTAAGTTTCTATTGGTAAGCAAAGTTTTAGTATGTATAACTCCATATATATGTACCTTGACGACATATATATCTTCAAGGTATGTGGAGTTTAGAATAGTAAATCTATATTTACCTATTAGCATTTACCTTCTCTATATTTCAGCCCTCGACATTTTTGACACTATATTCTGTCAACACAATATTTTTGTTTCTGATATTCTGTCAGTGATCCTCAAACATTTATCCATTACATGACCAACTATTTCAAATCCCTGAATAAAGGCAAAATATATCTCTTTTATTGAAAAGAGTTCAACTCCATTTCCAAAGTTAGGGAGATAAAAAGGGGATCCCTACACTGAATTTGATGTTCCTATTCTCACGCTTCCACAAAACATACTAAATCAATGAGTTATTTTTTCAATTTTTTTTTTAGAGCCCTTCTACTGAAAATCTGTGACGTATCACCAAAAAGACAATGAAACAGATTCCCTCGCAGCCAGTCCTAGAAGAACTACCATTTTGAATTTGGGCAACTGCCATACAGAAATTCTTCCTGACACAATTTGTATGCATATTATGTGTACTGTGTGTATGCATGCAATCTTGTATCACTCGTGAGACGGCAGTGGAAACAAAATCACAATTCTCTACATGCTAATTATTAATATTGCTTTCAAACTGTCAGCTATAACAAACTTATCGAGCATTGTCCACCCAAGAAGGAGACTCTATTAACATGTCAAAATAGCTTATAAAGAAATGAATGCCAATTGTCAGACCGTTATAATAATATAACACATGGGATTCCATAATTCCTGTATAAAAGCACATCTCTGGTTTCTTTATAATCAGTGACTAGTGACGCATCCAGTTGCTGATTATAAAGAAAAGACGTCAGAACTCGACTATTATAAGTTATTACAGTCAAGTTCTGATGTCACAATGCCTTCTACCAAAGCCAGCAGACAAGATGAAAGACAGGTCAGGTCACAGAATATAATTGAAACAGTTGTTTGAAGCAACAAAATGAAGTGGATCATTGGTTTTCTTTCCTCTGATCTATTTTATTAACATACAATAATCTGGTACTGTTAACAAGACCCTGGCAACGGGGCCTCCCTTTTTATTTAATTGTTCCATTTTTAACCTGATTTATATGAGTTCTTACTTTGTTCTCGTTAGAAATGGGGGTCTCTAGTTGGCAATGGTTTGCACCTTTGTCCAAGTAGGGACCCTTCTTCCTAGTCAGGGTAAGGGAGATACACGTCTAAATTAACCCCTGCTCCTCCCCTTGGTAGCTTGGCAAGAGCAGATAGGCTTACTTCAGTGGCAGTGTGTAAAGCATTTGTGTACACATACAGTAATTCAGTGAAAACACTACAAATGGACACCACACCAGTTTAGAAAAATACGTAATCTTTGACCAAAATGACAAAAATACAGAATACAGTGATCAAAATATGACTTTTAAAGGGTAGAATCAGTTCTGTCCATTACAAACTATAGTTGCGCTACTTTCAACACAAAGTACTTTGGATGCGTCAAAAAATCATAAACAGAAACAGCCGCAGGGAAGGTGATGCATCGGTTCCTTACACGCAGGGAAGGTGATGCTTTGGTTCCTTAATCCAGGGGAGGTGATGCGTCAGTCCCTTACTGCCACGCAGGGGAGGTGATATGCTGGTTCCTTACTGAAGGAGAGGTGATGCGTCGGTTTCTTACTGCGAGGGGAGGTGATGTGTAGGTTTCTTACTGCGGCCCCAGCGTTCTAGTAGACTTGGCGCCCCGGTGCGATGTGTGACGATCGGGGATGCGTTGGTTCTCGATGTAGCGGTGGCAGCGGAGCTGCATCGGTTTCTCTAGCAGCAGTCCCACAATGTGTTGGTTCTTGCAGCCGCACAGTCGGGCCTGCGTCGGAATCGTTGAGGTGCTCGCGGCCTACATAGATTAGTGCACTCGATGCGGCGTGCGGCGATTTCTCCAGCCGCAGGCAGGCGCTGCATCGGTTTCTTCAGCGATGCATCGGAAACAGGTGCGGATGCGTCACGCTTCTCGTAGCTGCGTCTCTTTTCCAGCTCTCAACAACAGGAACAACGTCCAGAGGCCCAATTCTGCAACAGGCACCTCCTGGCAGGTCGGAACTCCCAGCAAGGAAGTTCAGGGGAGCTGGGGGTGAAGTCTTTGTGTTCCTGAGACTCCAGAACAGGAGGCAAGCTCTACTTCAAGCCCTTGGAGATCTTCCTCAAGCAGGGGACACAGCACACAGCAAAGTCCTTGTCCTTTCCTTGCCAGAAACAGCCACTGCAGGCCAACCCCAGTCAGCACACAGAAAAGGGGCAGTACTTCTCTTTCAGATTCTCCAGCTCTTCTCCTTGGCAAAGGTTCCTCTTGAATTCCAGAAATGATCTAAAAGTCTGGGGTCTGGGCCCCACTTTTTATAGCACAAACTAATTTGTTCTCTGGTGGCAGGGAAGCTATTTGCCCAGCCAAAACCAGCTCTGTCCTCTCTGGTGCAGCTTCCTGGCAGGAGGTAAAGACAGCATTGTCCAAGCCAGACCAGGCCCATTCAGGTGTGAAAGAAATCTCCTCCCTCTACCCTGAATGCAGCCCAGGTCTATTCAGCCCAGCCCTGACTCACCCTGGAAAGACAGGACACACCTCACCCCCCCCCATGTGGCTGTCTGAACAGAATGCACTTCACCAGCCCCTATCACTCCAAAGCCAGACAGTAAATACAAAAACTTAGCAGAGGCACACTGGATGGCTAAGCAAGAAAATATCCACTTTCTAAAAGTGCTTTTTTCAAACCCAGCATATAAAAATCACCCTTACTAAAAGATGCATCTTTATATTCTGAGTGCAGGCATACCAAACTCCATTCTCCTATCTTGTTCCCATTGGCAGTTATACTTATAAGATGTTATAAGTAAACTCCCTGTTCTATCCTATGGGATGGATAGTCTTTCAATTGTGAAAAACTAAGTTCCCTGTAGTTCACTATCAGGACATGTCACACACATCAAAACATGTCCTACCTTTCATAGACACTGCACCCCACCAGAGCCAGGTCTTGAGTCTCTTTGTGAAGTCTGCCAGTGAGGGGGCTGTGCGAAGCTGGAGGTTGTTCCAGGTCTTGGAAGCGATGTAGGAGAAGGAGTGGCCACCACTGCAGCTGTGATCGATGCGCAGTGTGTGTGGAAGGACAAGTGAGGAGGAGCGCAGGTGTCTAGCGGGTTGGTGGAAGTTCAGTCGATGGTTGAAGTAGGCAGGTCCTAGGTTGTGGAGGACTTAGTAGACTAGAGCGTGGAGCTTGAAATTGCATCTTTTTCAATGGGGTGCCAGTGGGGGTCTCTCAGGTGGGTAGTAATGTGGCTTTGTTTGGGGAGATCCAGGATGAGTCTGGCTGTAGCGTTCTGCATGGTCTGGAGTCTTCTGAGGAGATGGGTGGCATAGAGCGTGTTGCTGTAGTCGAGGCGGCTGGTGACGAGGGCCTGAGTGATGATCTTTCTCGTGTTGAGTGGGATCCATCTGAAGATTCTGTAGAGCATGCGAAGTGCATGGAAACAGGAGGCGGCAACTGCGTTAACTTGTCGTTTCATGGTCAGTTGGCTGTCGAGGATGATGCAGAGGTTGCGTGCATGGTCGGTCGAGTGGGTGTGGGTGTGGTCCAAGTTCTGCAGGCTACCAGCTATGGTCCCATGCAGAGGTGTTCTTCCTGAAGATCAGTACTTCCGTTTCGTCGGAGCTGAGTTGGAGACAGTTGTCTCTCATCCATTCGGCAACGTTGGTCATGGCATTGCAGAAGTTGGTTTCAGCATTGGAAGGGTCCTCAGTGAGTGAGAGGATTAGTTGAGTGTCATCTGCATAGGAGATTATGTTGAGTCCGTGGGATCTGACGACGTCTGCGAGGGGGTTCATGTAGAGGTTCAACAGGGTGAGGATCCTTGTGGTATGCTGCATATGATGTCTTTGGGTGCAGAGGAGATGGGAGGCAGTTGGATGCTCTGTGTGTGTCCTGTGAGGAAGTAGGTGATCCACTTGAGGGCATTTTCCTGTGCACCTAAGTTGTGGAAGTGGTGATGAGGTTGTTGTGTGAGACTGTGTCAAACGCCACAGAGAGGTCGAGGAGGATCAAGGCTACAGTTTCTCTATGGTCGATTAGTGTTCTGATGAAATCTGTGGCAGAAATCAACACGTCTCAGTACTGTGGTTGGCATGGAATCCTGATTGAGAGGCATCCAGTTAGTGGTTTTGTTCCAAGAATTCATTGAGCTGCTGATTGATCTCTAGAACTTTTGCCGGGTAGGGGAGCAGGAAGATCGAACGATAATTTTTAAGATCATTGTGGTCAGCGGAGGCTTTCTTTAGCAGGGGTTTGATGTATGTGTGTCTCCATCTGTCTGGGAAGGTTGCTGTGGAGATGTAGGTGCTGAGGATGCTGGTGATTTGCATGCTGATTGGGTTTAATGCAAGGTTGTAGAGGTGGCAGGGGCAGGGGTCGGTGGGTGCCCCAGCGAGGATGGAAGACATGATGGCTGAGGTGGTCAGGGCGGTGAGCGGTGACCAGGTGGTGAGGGTTTTGGTGGTGTTTGCTGGTTGGTTGAGGTCGTCGGGGTTGGGGATGGCGGGCTGGAGGCTGGAATTGTGATAGATGTTGGTGATCTTGCTGTGGAAGCAGTCTGAGAGGGTGTTGCAGAGTTCTTGGGAGGGGTGGATGGTGTTCTGTGTAGCTGTCGGTTTAGAGAATTCTTTCACTATTTGAAGAGTTCCTTTGTGTGGTTGACCGGGGAATCGATGCAGGTGGTGATGGCTGCTTTCTTGGTTCCTTTGAGGGGCCAGTGATAGTTGCTGAGGGCTGCTTTGTGAGCAGCTCTGTTGGCGGGGTTCGTGGTGGTGTGCCATTGTTTCTCCAGTTGGTGACAGTTGTGTTTGGTGGTCCTGAGTTCTAGGGTGTGTCAGCTGGCATGTTTGTGGGTCTTCTTGGACTTAGTTGGTTTCAGTGGGTCGACTCTGTCAGCGCTCTCGGTGATCCAGGTGGCGAAGTTCTGGATGTCCTGGTGGAGGTTGTTTGAGGCTCAGGTTGGGAAGTGGTGAGGATCTGTGACTACTGAGTTTCGGTGTCCTTGCTCCAGCTGTGGAGGGAGGACATCTGGCACCTGGTGGAGTTGTGCTGGGGTCGGTGATGGTGAAGTGTACGATGGTGTGGTCAGTCCATGTGAGTTCTGTGGTATGGCTAAGTTTGATTCTGTTACTGGAGATGAAAATGGGGTAGAGTGTGTGTCCGGCTTTGTGAGTGGGTTCTGTGACCTGTTGGGTGAGATCGATGTTATTGAGGTTCTACAGGAGGGTGATGGAGTTGGCGTCGCTGGGGTCATCAATTTGGAAGTTGAGGTCGCGGAGTAGAGTGTACTGGTGAGAGTTGATTGCTAGGGGGCTGTGAAGTTGGGGATGGTGTTGCAGAATGTTCCTCGGGGCCTGTAGGCAAGGGTGCCTCTTATCGTGGTCTTCGCATCGGTTTGAAGAAGTTGGGGTGTTCTATGAGAGGTATGTGGTCGTTGTTGGTGATGGTGCATCTGATTGTATCCTTGAAGATGATGGCGATGCCTCCGCCTTGTTTGTTGGCGCAGACCCGGTGTATCATCTTGTAGCTTTCGGGAGTGGGTGTGGTGATGTTGGGGTTCAAGGATGGAATGAGCCACTTTTCAGTGATGAAGGCAATGTCTGTGGTGAGGGTGGTGATGGTGTCTCAGATTTCCTTGGCATGTTTGCAGAGGGAGCGACATTAAGTAGGATACAATGGAGAGGTTGCAGGGTGTTCCTTGTCTTGTGGACAGGAGTGGAGCGGGATCTTTTGTAGGATGTGTCGCAGGAGAAGTGGCAGTGTCGGCATGTGAAGGGTCCTTTGGTGGATCATGGGGAGGAGGAGACGGAGCTGATTCTGCATCCAGGGTCCAGGTCAAGAAGTTCCTTGGAGGTGAAATGTCGGGTGGTGGGAGGTCAGAGGTCCTGGTGCTGGGCATTGTCCAACAAGCGATGCTTTGGCGAAGCACCCATTGTGTGCGACCGCTATGAGGCCATGCGGAGGCCTCTGTTAGTGATTCGGGTGGGAGGTCCAAATGCAGGCAATGCAGGGGCAGAGGGCAGCACAGGTACAGCAGGCAGGGGCAGCACAGGGACAGGAGCAGCGCAGGGGGCAGCGCAGGGGCAGTAGGCAGTGCAGGGGGCAGTGCAGTGACAGTGGCATCAGGCAGCACAGGGAGCCATGCAGGGACAGCAGGCAGTGAAATGACAGGGGCAGCAGGCAGCGCAGGAACAGCAGGCAGCACAGGGGCAGCACAGGGACGGGGCAGCAGGCAGCGCAGGGGGCAGCGTAGGGACTGTAGGCAGTGCAGGGGCATCACAGGGACATCCGGCAGGACAGGGACAGCAGGCAGCACAGGGACTGGTGCAGCAGGCAGCGCAGGTGCAGCAGGCAGTGCAGGAACAGAATACAGTGCAGGGACAGGGGGTACAGTACCTTAAGCCAGGGGCAATAGGCTAAAGAGTGGTGGTCAAGCCCAGCCTGCTCTGGGCTATAACGGGCGCGGAAGGGGGCTGCAGAAGATCTTATGCTGCGCTGGGTGGCATGAAACAGAGAGTGGTGGCTGGCCCTGCCCCCGGGGCTGATGGGAGTTGAAGTCTGATCAGGTCAGATCTGGCCGGTCGGGGGTGGGAGGGGGTCTTTGGCTCTCTCAAGCACAGCAGCAGGCAGGAGACAGGAGCGGGGACACCTCCTGCAATGGAGAGAAGGCAGCTTCCCCCAATGCGGGGGCCGCACAAGATCTTATGCTGCATCAGGAAGTGCGAAACAGAGAGTGGTGGCTGGCCCCGCCCCTGGGGCTGATGGGAGTTGAAGTCCAATGTGGTCAGGGCTGGCTGGTCGGCATGGTGAGGTGGCGGGAGGGGGTATTTGGCGCTCTCAAGCATAGCAGCAGGCAGGAGACAGGAGGGGGGACACCTCCTACAACGTAGAGTTGAAGGCGACTTCCAGCGATGCGGGAGCCGCACAAGATCTTATGCTGCGCAGGTAGGTGCAAAACAGAGAGTGGCGGCTGGCCCAGCCCCCAGGGCTGATGGGAGTTGAAATCCTATCTGGTCAGGTCCGGCGGGTCAGTGTGGTCGGGTGGTGGGAGGGGGTCTTTGATGCTCTAAAGCGCAGCAGCAGGCAGGGGGGGACAACTCCTGCAACAAGAGAGTTGAAGGTGGCTTCCTCCAGCAGGGTGGGACTGCTTTTGCTATTGGGCATATTTCTTTCTTTGTTCTTTTCGCAGCAACCTCACTTCTCGGCAGCTATTTTGGTTGGGCCACCAGAGTTGGAAAGCAGAATTCTAGTTGTTCTCCTGCTGCCTTCCTCCCGGCAGTTTCAAGTATATAAAGAAGGCCGATGTGCAGACATGGCGCTGGCAAGCCCATCTGCACCTGTCCGCACCTGGACGGCGTCAGAGGCAAGGAACACTGCCCATCTGAAGAGAGACTTGCTCTCTTACTCTCCAACTGCAATACTGAGGCAAGTTTTCTATCATGATTGTTTGCAATCCTGGTGTCCAGGGGAAAGTACCTTCAAGTGTGAACAGTTTGGCTATCTTTAGCTCTCTTCCTGGCCCTCCCCCAGCAGCCCTGTGCATTACCCAGTACAGTTACTACTCAATGCTGAAAATGTGAGCTATTAGGTGCCGCTCATTAGTTCGCCACCACGCTCAGATATTCTGTCTCAATCAAGGAAACTCACCTGAAGTTATATTTCTTACTGAAACCTGGCTCAGTTTTATAAGCAGAGCTGAACCTCTTCAAACACTTCTCGCAGGCTATAGCATCAAAAGATGTAATAGACTTAGCGGCTAAGGGGGTGGCACAGTAATCGTCTACAAATCTACAACAGCCTGCGACCTGGACCCTTGCATTCTTCAAGATTCTGAAAGTCCCCTTTTCAAGATATCAGTGAATAAAAACTGTACTTTATCTGGTCTTCTAGTTTACAGACCCCCGGCCCCATCAAAGCATTCAGGACAGCCCTGGTCAATCAGGTGGCCATTTTAGCACTTAAATCATTTAACTTTAGTAGTTTAGGAGATCTTAACCCTTACTTTGACCAGCCCAATGAAATTGGGGCCTGAAAATTGCTGGGTAACTTAGCACCGCTTCAGCTTGTTCAGTTAGTAAGAGGTCCTACACATACAGCTGGTTGTCTTTTAGACCCAGTTTTTTGTAACCTTCCTAACTTAGAGGTTGCACCTCCCAGCCCTATGACCTGGTCATACCACTGTCTGATTCCCATGTCCTTATTATTGGTTAAAAATATTGATACCTTACCGTCAAAGCCACAATGAAAAGGTCATGGCATAAATTAAATCTGACAGAATTCAGCAGCTACTTATCCCCTTGGTTAGATGCCAATGTGGATCAAGCGGAATCCTAGATAAAGGCCTGGCTCACCTCGACCCTTGACTGGTTTTTACCTCCTTGTCAAGTTCGGCCAGAAGTAAGCCTTCCGCCCCCAGGTTTCATGGGGAGTTGGTTGCTGAGAAAATACACTGTAAAGTGCTTAAGCGAACAAGGTGAAATCCTATGACGCATTGGCAAAAACTACTTATATGAGTGCTGTTAAAGCATACATAAATCAATAAGGAAAACATGAGCTGAATTCCTTTCTAATAAGATCTTAAACAGTAAAAATCCCACAAAAGAAATGTTCTCAATGATAAATAGCTTCACAAAACAAGTCACTACAGGGCCAGTTGAGGTCTCAACTGAAAACTGTAACAATATAGCAGACTATTTTGTGAAAAAGATCAACACCATTTATACTCATTTTCTGCCTAAAGCTCCCACTGACACTGAGGCCTGTCTTGACCAGTCAGCTAAGTTAGAGCATGGGTCAGAATTAAACAAATTAGCCCTCCTCGGTTTGCCCTCTTTCTCCACCTTCTGCTCTCTAGTGAAATTGGGCTCCCCGGATGACCCCCTCAAACCAGACTTTTATATTAAATTTCTCGAGGTCATCCTTCCCACTTTTCTTGAGGTTGCTAGTCTCTCTTTGTCCTCGGCCACTGCTTCACAGGCGTAGAAGCAGGGAAAGGTGATACCGCTGCTGAATAAAGTGTATCTTGACCCAACTAAACATAAAAACTTAAGCCCCATTTCTCTGCTCCTTTTCCTAGGTAAAGTTGTGAAAAAATATGTCAATAAACTCCTGACAGAGTTTTTAGAAGACAATCACATTTTGCATGTATCCCGAAATTGCTTAAGGTCCAATCACATTTCCAAATCGGCTCAGCTGACTGTGACAGAGTCCCTTTGCAGAGCAGCAGATGAAGGCGGCTCCTCAGCTATTATCCTTTTAGACCTAAGTGTTGCCTTTGACACTGTATCACATAATTTGCACCTACAGTGCCTCTGCGAGATAGGTGTTGGTGGTAAGACTCTATCCTGGTTTGCTTCTTTCCTTAGCAACTGCTCCTTTCAGGTCACCTCTTCTCCTTTTTCATCCTCGCCTAAGCCATTGGAGCATGGGTTCCCTCAGGGCTCCTTGTTAAGCCCCACTCTTTTTAACATTTATGTCAGGCCCTTGGCGGGGATTTGAAGTCCTTTGGGATTGCCATAGCATCTTATTGTCTCCTTCTCCACTGATGCTTCTCAAGACATCATAAAGTATCAGGAATGTATGCTGGTGGTGGCCACCTGGATGGATGACAACTGTATTAAACTTAACTCTAATAAAACTGAGATATTTTTGTTCGGCAAGCACACCCAGACCTGGGATGATCACTGGTGGCCGGAGGCTTTGGAGCATCCTCATTCACCCAAATCACCCATAAAAAATCTAGGTATTTGGTTTGATGACTCCCTCTCCCTTGAGACTTAAGTAAGAACTCTATCAGGCTCATGCTTCCGTCTCCTGAGAAGCCTCAAACCAATCATAAGCTTTTTCCAGTGCCACATTCGACAAGTGATTATTCAATTTCTCATCCTGTCATTCTTTGACTACTGTAACATCTTGTATTTGGGTTGAAACAAATCAATTGTAAAGAGATTGCAACTGGTCCAAATCACTGTGGCAAGACTACTGTTCTCCCTTCCTAAGTTTTGTCCTTCCTCTGGGCTCCTTCAGAAGCTTCACTGGCTGCCCATTGAGAAATGTATTCAGTTTAAAATTCTTAGTACTGCCACAAAATCATACACTCCTCAGGGGCCCCCATTCTCTCAGAACTTATGCTGCCCTATTTCCCTACCAGAGCACTTTACTCTGCAGAACTAACCTGGCAGTGGTCCCTCGATTTAAGAGAAAGAAAGTGGGAGGTCCTTCTGGGTGCTGGTGCCTGCCCTTTGGAACAGTATACCTCTTGATTTAAGGAATACTTTGAATCATCTTTGCTTCGGGGAAAAAACTTAAAATCTGGCTGTTTGCTACCTGGGCCCCCCGCCTTTCTTCTTACTTTCTACCGGTCTACTGGGTTTCAGCGCTGCCATGCGCTCTACAAATAACATTAACAAAGCAGTGAGACTATGTTATTTTTTGCACTCTTTAGGTATAGGAATGCTAGAATCTTCACACATTCTGAGCTGCTGCAGCTTTTGCAACAAATATCTAACAAGATTTTGATGTATTTCATTTTGCACTACAGGTTTTTTTTTATTTTTCATGTCTACAAACATACTTGCCCTTTCCTATGAAAGAGCTGCACACCAAGGTTTTAAGTGGTTTGTGAGCAAAAAGTGATGATGTGACCACGGATTATATGAGATAAAGTACCCCCTGGCGTACATTGTAGTGATATTGCAAATTCCCTCGTAGGGGTTATTTTGTCGCTTATATTCTACTTTTCTTGTCATACTTGATATGGCCAATCTTCGGAATTAAAGTCTTCTTTTTGCCATCTTAAGCGGCGAGATGTGTAGGTTATAAATATTGGAGATCAAAAATCACAGACTCCCTCTTACGAGAGTAACATATATAATGGTTAGCTGTTCTTACATGGTTTAAAATATATGTGTTTACTATAACACATTCATCTGACCTACACTTATAGTTTTTATTCATCTATTAATAAGGCAGCAATAATGCTTCCATTTGTTTACTGAGCTTTTATAAGATACCATGAGAAGGTCATAATTTGGCATGCCTATTATTTATTCCCAGGGAGTTTATTCTCTACCAACACCATTTCCTCTTTTGCTTTATCCTGTTTTAGTATAAAGTCAGTTGCATTTGTTTGATTGGATCTTTTGAAAATCCTGGTCTCTTTTTGGTTCAAAACTCCTACTCCATTTGGCTTCTTTCGGGTTCTACTGTGTCTCTAAACCTTAATCTGCTTTTCCCACATCTTAAGCAAATATTACTAGGGTCACAAACCATCCCTTGAGGGATGACTGTTGGGGTTGTTGGCTTTTTCCAGCTCAGTTGTAGGGTGAAGGGTCCTGTTCTTCTCTTCTAATGGGCTGCTAGTGATCCTCTGCTCCTCTGATTGGCTCCATCTTCCTGGTTTTGGGATCCTTCTGCTGCACTGATTAGCCATGGCAGTGGAGCTCTTTTTTAGGGTGGTGAATAATCTCCTGCTGTATGATCTTGTCTGTCAATGAGGCTGCAGCATTCACTTCTATCCTTTTGGAATCCTTGATTCGGCACATGCACAGCCGGCATCTTGGAATGGTCAGCAGTCTAGTCTTGAGACCGGCTCACCCTTCCAGACTATATTAATGGGAGCCGCAGCGAGGACGCGCAGCGGACGCGCAGCGGACGCGCCCAGCGGGCCCGCCGCTGGTACGCCGAAGGTGCGCTAAAGGCAAGCCCGTCTGCGCCCGTCCGCACACCGGTCGCGCTCAGCGCCAGCCCCCCTGCCGGTTTTGCTCCTCTACATCGGGCTGGTCTGAGGTACAGTAGGGAAGAGCTACTCACTCTTGACTCTAAAGCCCGGTGCTGCCCAGGCCACATATTGTCCCCTGAAGATGTATTAGGATGTCAAACGTGTCCGGTCTGCCCCCTCAGACTCAAGGGACCCATGACACATTTTCCAAGCCTTTCTGTGACGAGTACTCAAAAAAACTTGGCAGAAACGATAAAATGCACTCTGTTAAATGCTCGGTCACTCATAAAACATGCTTTGGAAATGGCAGACTTTTTAGACAGTGCCAATATTGATATCGCTTTTGTAACCGAGACTTGGGCTGACGCTGGGTCAGGGCCAGACTTGTTCTCCGCCACCCCCCCGGCTATTCGTCAATTAGGCTAGATCGCTTAGGGAATAGAGGTGGTGGCCTAGCTATTGTCCTTAAAGACAAATTCATGATTAGGTTTGACCCCCTATCACACCCCTGCTGCAAAGCCCTGGTCTTCAAAATTGGTCTATCAAATAAATACTCCTTTAACGGTGCCTTGATCTACAGACCCCCCGGCCCCAGAAATACGTTTCTAAATCTGGAAAAGTCACCAGGGGACATTAAGGCTAACTCCACTGATTTTACTATTCTTGGTGATTTTAACTTTCATCTGGAGGATAAGGAAGACTTAGATACTCAGGATCTTATAGCCTCTTTGGATCCGTTATTCCTGTAACAATTAGTTCATGGGCCCACGCATTCAGGTGGCCACACCCTAGATGGCATTTTCTCAGACTGTCCTTTTATTCATGTTTCTTCCGCTCTACCGCTAACATGATCAGACCGTAAGGCAGTAATGTTCCAATTCCGTTATCTCTGTTACCAACCATGATCTGGGAGTCCCCCCCTTATGTTTTGCTCTCTGACTGCTCATTCCGATACTTGTGCAATTAACACCATTGACTGCCCGGTGTTCAGTGCGAGGCCCCCAGTTTGTGTGCTTGCTGAAAACTGCAGAACATTCCCCCAAAATGGCAGGCATAATTAATTAAATAGAGAAAGGACTACCTACCCCAAACCAAATGCAGAGACAAGACATAGGATTCGAATCACAACAGGTCACTAAACAGAAACAAGGGACAAATCACTGCAATCTATATCTATGGACAGCGACATAGGACTACACCCAGAGAGGTATGACTCATGGAAAGAGCAATAGGACTACTCCCCAGATCTATACTATCACTGGTTAAGCAAGCAGCCATCTTGGAATGCCTTCTATATCAGCTAATTAAAACATAACATGCGTCTGATTTCATCCTACGACTACATAAACCACAAAGTAATTGGTGATATTTCTACAAAACTGGGTAGCCACTATGATCTAAGACCAAAAAGATGTATCCAGGTCTATAATTAGATAGAGACATAGGCTTCCGCCCACCACATGGGCAATGGATACTTGACTACACCACTAGAAGACCCGCTAATTGAAATGGGGAGAGGACCCATTCCAAGGATATGTCATGTGTAACACTTAGAAAATCTCTTACTCTCCGACCCTACCACCCCCTATCAAAAAGCAACACCTACACTATGGAGCTCACGGGCCAGCACACCTATTCCATTAAATACCCCCCTAACCTTACAAAAAAAGCGGCCAAAGCCTTCAAACATAGGCTATTAAAATCTCACCCAGAAATTCCAATTTCTGACCCTTACTTCTCAAACAACAAAGGGCATATAACAAACGACATCATCTTCTATACCAAAAGAAGAGCCCAATGGCGGAAAGCCTTTCTTGCCCTATTCTCGATTGCTTCCACTAAGAAAACAGCTCATGGTCTTACATTAGCCATCAGTCCCTCCCCGTTCTACAAAGCGGCTGCTACAATTACTATATACCATAACGGGATCATCCTCATGCAAACATCAGACCATAACCTAACTCTTCTGGACAACATCTTTCCGTACATAAAAGAGAAGGCGGTAAGTCCCCATCCCACCTTACCAACAAATCATTCACCTAGCTCTCTGCCTGACTCCCTACCAGACCCCCCTCCAACCTTCCTTCACGCCCCCTCGCCCCCCACCACTACTCCACATTGACACAAATACTCCTCTTCTCACCTTCTAGATAAGTCACCCCTCCCCACTCCCATCTCCATCCCCAGCAACTCCATTACAAATTCTGCCCTAATTGTTCCCCACACCCTTACATCCAATCAGACCGCGAGCCCACCCTCTCCCTCTAGCCTCATTACGAATCTCACCGTCACTACCTCCCTCTCCATCCCCAGCAACGCCATCACAAACTCTGCTCCAATCGCCCCCTACACCCCTACATCGGGTCAGCCCGCGTTCACACCCTCTCCCTCCTCCCTCACCCTGAATCTCACCACCCCTACTCCCCTATCCCTCCCCAGTTACACCAATACAAATTCTGCTCCTATCGCCCTCCACACCCTTACATCCGATCAGACAGCGCTCACACCCTCTCCCTCCCCCCTCACTAAGAATCTCACCGTCCCTCCTCTTGCAGCACACATCATTACCCCCTCACGACCACCCTCTACCCCCTCCTTGCAACGGATTACCACACAGAAAAACTACCATACAACGGCCCAGATCACCTCTCGCCCCATGACCCCACACAAGTAACAACATTTCCTCACCTAACTACAGTCCAGGCTATTAATACGATAACCCTGACTCCTGACAACAGACTCGATGAGATATTACTATCTCTACAACAAGTCAAAGAAGACATCCAAACTTTACATGCCCTGATCATTCAACAACCCAAGCCACACGCAAAATGCTCTCATCAGCACCGTCCTAGCACCCCGATACAAAAGATCCCTAGATGGAAAACAGTTCCTCACCCCAACGCCTCATCCAGGCCGATCAGAATAAAAAACCCTCAATCATTGAAAGATCTAACTTCCATACTACACTCTTACGAGCTCCCGACTCCTCCCCCTAATCCTGCCTACACAGACAAAACACAGACACTGTCCTCAATCCAATCCATCCCTCCCAATGCATCTAGAGCTACTAGACACATCCACAGAGGTATTGTTGAAAACAACCTCATGAGAGTACCCATCTCACTCGACCCCAACACTACTCCTACCAAGGCCCGGTTAAAATGTATCCTACTAAACTGTAGATCGGCCGCATGTCACGCAGCCGATATAGCAGACCTCATTCTAGCTAACAAACCTGACCTCATAATTTTAACGGAAACCTGGCTAAATGAATCATCCACGCCCATCCTAGATATACTAGTTCCCCCAAACTACCACATTACAAGACTAGATAGAATTGATAGGCCAGGTGGTGGTATTGCCTGCATACATCAGAACAACCTCTCTGTGAACCGCTCCAACTCCCCGGTTCTCTCTTCGTGTGAATACCTATGTCTGGACATCACCAACAATAACAAGCCAATATGCTCACTACATTCATTTTACCATCCACCAGGAAACAACCTTACCTTCATTGAACACGTAATGGATATTATTGCCACAAACGTCGGTCAACAGAACATTCAGATATTCCTGGGGGACTTCCACCTCCACTGGAATGATTCAGACGACCCGGAGGTCAATAGCCTCAAAACTTTCCTATCGGACCTTAACTTATCCCAAATTTGTAACAGCCCCACACATGAAAAAGGCGCAACCCTCGAACTAGTAATCTCCAAAGCGGACTCCACCCAGCTGGAATCGATCCTCCCCTGTGACTGGTCTGACCATCACATCATTACATTCCATATCAATGAAGTAGTTAAACTACTCTCTGTCCAACCCAGGAGAACGAAAATCTTGAAGAGGAACCTAAAAAACATCAATCCTGTCTCACTAGCAAACAGGAGTCCTATCTTCATGCCCCCACCTGATGGTCTAAATGATGTTCATGACCTGACTAATCATTATTTCGACTCTATGAACACGGTATTAGACAAGCTAGCTCCCTACAATTGAAAAGAGTCGCCACAAAGATTCAAAGCCCTGGTATGATGGTAGGCTAAGCGAAGACAGAAGATCACTAAGAGCAATCGAATGACAATGGAGAGCAGCACCATCCCCTAACCACCTCAAATTACTAAGAAGCACAAGAAACTCATATTTCAGAAAAATTAGATGATCAAAAGCGGACTTCATCAGTAAACAATTAGACCAAGCCAAGAATCGGCCCAAAAGATTATTCAAAATAATCAAATCTCAATCGAAGGGTGTCTACAACTCCCCCCAAGTTAATCCAGAAACACTCCCCAATTGCGAGGAATTTGCTTCCTTTTTCACAACGAAAACAGAAAACATAAAGATAGACCTACTTAACGATCTTTTATCCCATACCCACCCACACAGGATTTCCTCACTGGCCCCGCTTAGCCCTTCCGCATAACCTGACCTCAAAAACAACGTCTCCTGGGGCGTGGCCAAGATGGCGATCTGACTGGTCGCATAGCCCGTGGGCTCCTCGTCTCCGGCCCCTGAAACCGGCCATATATACACACAATCCCCCTCGGATTAAGCAGCTCGTGGGGGTAAACTTGCCGGTAGATCGGCGATGCCACTGCGGGAGCTGCTGATCGCGGTGCCTCTCGGACGGGAGCCCGCGGGTTCCGGTGGTCGGGGACAGCAATGGCGCCTGGTCCAGGGCCTGGGCACACCGACCGAGTGATTTTCGCGGTGCCGAACCTGCGGAGGTGGTGACAGAGCGGAGAACAGGAGACACTCCAGGCCCCTACGTGAGTGAGTCCTCGGAGCGGCGGCGCACACAGCAGAGGCGGAGGCGCGCAGTAGAACGGATCTGCGGAGCTCCGTACCCTCCCCCCCACAGCTACTAGAGGGCGCGGCTTCAGGCCTACGGCGCGCGAGCGCAGACACTCACCACCAGCCAGAGGGGTGGAGAAGCAGGAAGAGCGACGCTGTGCCCCTGACTTCGGTCTTACTGTGGATTCAGCACACCGGCGAGAGGCCGCCCGCGCCGCGCTGAGGGGTCGTGGAGCCTGAACCCAGGTAGGCAGAGCGGGCCGGGGGCCTACGTCGCCGAAGAGGAGTGCCCTCCTGTCCAGGCCTGCGGGACCGCGAGGCCCAGATTGAGAACACACACGGGGGCAGCGAGCACTTAGGGGACATAAGGCACCCGGGGACAGTTAACCAACGTGGGAATACTTCTCACCCCGGCGGAGAGGAGGACACTGAAGGAGTCCCCTGGAACCCTACGCATTGGCGCCCATCCGCCATTGGTGGAGCGGGGCAGAGAGGTGACCCCACCAGCAGAGCCCCTGCGAAGCAGCAGCGTCTAGAGGGGCAAGCTGCAGATAGAGCGCAGCGCGATCCCTGCCCGAGTGGTCGTACCCTGGACCAGAGGACGGAAGGTACACCGGGGCCCTACCTCTCCCATAGCGCTTCTTGGAGTGACACTCTACCCCAAGCCACAGGCGACATACGAGGAGAGACCTTCAACCCCTAAGGCGGGGGATCGCCAGATAAACGATCCTCTCTCTGTGGCCACTGGTTCGACAGAGACACTGCCTGTGCCACAAGACATATATCTTACCTCGCGACGATGGCCACAGCTCGGAGGAAGGGGGAACGGTCCCTAAGGGAGATGCTCATCAAAGGGCCCTGCCCGTGGACAAAGGCAGCAGAACGCCACCCACTGTAACTACCCCTGAGGGAGCGGAGGGCCGAGATGTCCCGATCACGCGATCCTTTCTGGAATCCCTGTTCAACGTCCTACGTGATGATTTCCAGACGCTTAAAAATGAAATAGCGGGTGAAGTAAAAGAAATTCGACGTGACGTTGATGAAATAGGGGACAGAGTTGCGGCAATAGAAGAATCCGAGCTGGCCAAGGGTGAGGAGGTTGCATTGCTCCAGCAGGAGGTCATCCGCCTTCGTGACCAACAACTTGACCTACAGGTACAAGCGGAGGACCTCGAGAACCGCTCACGACCGCAACAACATCCGCGTCCAGAGGGGTTCCGTCGAAGGCAGAAGGGGCCGATGCGGCCCAATATCTCCAGGGTCTTTTCCGAGACATTTTGGGGAGGCGGCAGATTTCGACATCCGTATTGACAGGGCACACCGAGTGGGGCTGCAGAGGCGGGCCCCTGCTCCACCGCCGGACATTTTGGCCTTCCTGCCTGACTTCCCCCTGAAGGAGCGCATTTTACGAGTGGCACGCTCGAAACAGCCCCTCACATTCCAGGGTAACCCTGTAGCCCTTTATCAAGATCTGGCGGCTATCACCCTACAACGGAGGAAGGCCTTCAGGGAGGTGACCACACACCTGAGGGAGCAGGGGGTGATGTACTCCTGGGGGCATCCCTTTCGCCTGATTTTCAGGTGGAACGGCAAACTTCACCAGCTTCGCTCCCTCCGGGAATCATGCCAGATCCTGGGCTTGGAGACCCAGAGTCCGGAGAGCTCACCGCAACGCCCACAGAGGCTACCCGGGGCGGGATGGCAACGTGTGGGCCGCAGACGCTCACCTGGTGGGGAGATACGCCCGGACCCCAACGCTTTGGCGCAAGAACGACAGGCAGCTGTTGAAGCGGTCTTGAAGGACACTGCATCCATGACTCCCTCATGATGGAGCGAGGGGAAGTGATGAAGCAATGACATGGCAATGGTCGGGGCGGGGTTCGGGGCAGGGGCCCGGGCTACTTGGTCCACACGTACACCCAGATTCTTACTTACCACGTGCCCCCATCTACGGATGACGGGCGCGGGACAATGACTGAACTTGGGGACTACCTGGTTGGGGTTAGGGAGGGGGTAGGGGGGTGGGAGGAGGGGTCACAGTGGAAAACACAGACCCCAGTTTGGGGGGGTGTTGGGCTGGGGGGGAAGGTTCGGGTGGGGTGGGTGGGTTGTCCGGTAGTTCGGGAGCTTGATACCACAGATAGTGCCTGGGCGCAACACTATGGCAGGGCTTCGACACATAAAGACACACTAGCGCGTTGGGTCGATGAAGGTCATGGCGGCTAGGGAGGTAAAGGTCCTTACTCTTAATGTTAAAGGGCTTAACAACCCAATCAAGAGACGAGCTATACTGTCATATCTGGAACATTCGGGAGCGGACATATGTCTTCTCCAAGAGACTCATCTCATGGTAAGGGATCACCACCGCATGCGCTCCAGGGCATTCCCGCACCAATATTTCTCGTCCTCGGGGGAAAAAGGCAGGGGTTGCCATACTTGTTGCTAAACGGTGCCCGGGAGCGATACTAGAGAAGGTGGCCGAAATAAAGGGGAGGTTACTGGCTCACAACTTGCGGATTGGCCCACACACCATAGTGATAGGCTCTATATACGCTCCCAACATAGGACAGGAATCCTTCCTCAAACAGGCACTAGCTGATTCACTGGCGCCCCAGAATCGCATGACCCTCATTGGGGAGACTTAAACTTAGTGATGGATGCAAGCAAAGATAGAACCCAATCTGTATATTCTCCGAGCGGGGAACTCTCGAAGGGAGGGAAACAGTGGCTGCGGGAGATGGGCCTTGGGGACCTATGGAGGGAGGCACACCCGACCTCACACCAGTACACCTTTTTTTCCCACGCACATAAATCCTATGCTCGTATTGATTATTTTCTCGGCACACAGGACATTGCTAGGGTGATGGGATCGGTGAGCATCGAGCCAGCGGCGCTATCGGACCATGAGGCAGTGGTGGCAACCATGTCACTCTCTACGGGACCCGTGCAGGTGGGTCAGTGGCGGCTCAGAGAGACGATGCTGCACAAACAGGCCGTGGAGCAGCAACTCACTGCTCGTATCCAGGACTACTTGGCGCTTAACGACACGCCAGGTATAGGCCCCACGACTCTTTGGGAAGCGTTGAAAGCGGTCATCCGTGGCGAATTAATAGCTATAGCGGCGGCAGATAACAAAGAGCGCAAGGAAATCCGCGCGACATTGTCCGCACAGCTGCAGGAGCTTGAAAGAGTTCATAGTACAACTGGGGCACCCCGCGTGTGGCGCCAGATTAAGGCCGCCAGAGCGCAACTGGCAGGCCTGGACTTGGACAGGGCCGAATACGCGGCGGTCCGATTAAAACACTCTTATTATGTAGGAGGCAACCGCACGGGCCGCTTACTAGCTGCCAGACTTCGGGCTCAGAGACAACGAACGCAAGTATCCTCACTGCGGGACAGCGATGGGGAGGAGATAATGGGAGACCAGGACATAGCGAGGGCCTTCGGGACTTCTATCAGAAGCTATACACGGCTGATCTCTCAACGGACCAGGCGACACTAGAGTACCTAGACTCAGTCGAAATGTCCACACTAACGCCCGACCAGAAGGCACAACTAGATGCCCCCATTAGAATTGACGAAGTCATCACTGCGATATCGCGTCTTAAGTTGCTCAAGTCTCCCGGCCCAGACGGGTTCCTGCCCTCTACTATAAGAAATTCTGTCACTTACTGGCCCCGCTGCTGGTCCGCCTGTTTAATTCCTTCGAGGGGAGGACGCGATTCCCACTACAATGCTGGGGGCCGCCATAGTGGTTCTGCCGAAGCCCGGCAAGGATCGGCAACAATGCGGCTCATACCGCCCAATATCGCTCCTCAATGTCGATTTTAAGATATTTACTGGAATACTCGCGGCCCGACTAGGCCCATGCATGCTCAACTTAATTGAGCCCGATCAAGCTGGGTTTATTCAATCCCGCCAATGCGGAGACAATACCAAACGGATATTACATCTCGTTGATAAAGCCAACCAGACAAAACTCGATGCGATCCTCCTGACTATAGATGCCGAAAAGGCGTTTGATCGTGTAGACTGGCGCTTTTTGGGGCACACGATGGCTAAATTTGGTGTGGGTGAGAGATTTAGGGAATGGGTGGGCTGTTGCTACAGCGGCCCTACAGCCCACATTAGAGTGAATGGCTCGACTTCGCAGCCCTTCGCGATCCGGAGGGGGACACGGCAGGGATGCCCGCTGTCACCACTCCTTTTTGCATTATACATCGAACCCCTTGCGCAAAGAGTCCGTGACAATCGCAACATCCGGGGCATTTCATTTGGGGGGGAAACTCATCCAATCAGTCTCTATGCTGATGATGTGATAGCGGCGCTCGAGGAGCCTAGGGTCTCCCTTCCGGCATTTCTGGAGGAGCTGGAGACATTTGGTGAAGTGTCCGGCTTCAAAGTTAATGCTGGGAAGTCGCTCATTCTGGATCTTCACCCGACACCGGCATTGCTTAAAGGCGAGAGGGCGATATGTGCGGCATCCAGGTAGTGGATTCAATCCCATACCTGGGGTTAGAACTAGCGCCGTCAGTGAATCAAACGGTGCACCTGAACTACGCCCGTTTGGCCCAACAGGCAAAAAGAGACCTGAATAGCTGGAGTAAGCACCAGCTTTCCCTCCTCGGACGAGTTGCGGCGATTAAAATGTCCTTACTGCCCAAAGCACTATTTCTCTTCCAAACTCTCCCAGCGCCACCACCTCCCGGGGTAATAACTTCATTGCACCGCGACGTCAATCGTTTCATCTGGGCGGGAGCGCGGCCATGCATGGGTAAAGCGCTGGGATACCAAAGACCGGAGCAGGGTGGGTTGGGAATTCCAGACCTCCTTGGCTACTACAAAGCCGCGCAGTTGAGATACTTAGTGGAGTGGGTCCGACCGGAGTCGGAAAAACGGTGGCTCTTCCAGGATAGGGCCCTAGCCGGGGTACCACTCTGGAGGGTTCCCTTCCTGAGGAAGGCGCAGCGCCCACTAGGCCTCATGCGCTCTCCCATCATTAAATCGGTGATGTCGGTGTGGGAGGGGGTAGCGGTCCGTAGAAAGTTTACTACATACCCTTCACCTCTGACCCCATTGTTCGGGAACAGCGATTTCACGCCGGGCTGGTCCGATAACGCGTACACAGCATGGCATGGCACCCCCTGCCGCTCAGTGGGTCACCTATTCGACCTGTCGGGAATTATCCCCTTTACTCAGCTGAAGCAAGATTATGGGATCCCAGAAGAAGAGCGGTTTCAATACATGCAATTGAGGCACTGGGTGCTTCAACCGGACATAAAAACAGAGGGGGGCCGCAAGTTAACCCACTTCGAAAAATGGCTGATTACAAAGACTACGGATAAGGGCTTGGTCTCCAATATATACGACATGCTCAGACACACCACGCAAACACGAACCACACCGAGCAAGAAAAGATGGGAGCGGGAGTTAGGAGGGGAGCTCACGCAGAGGGACTGGGAGGGGATCTACTCCAGGGCAAAACACACAGGTCGCAATGTGGCTAGCATAGAGACCGCCACGAAAATCGCTACCTATTGGTACCTAACTCCGGTCCGCCTACACAGGGGCAATCCGCAACGTAGCTCTGCCTGTTGGAGGGGCTGTGGTGAGGAGGGCTCGCTGCTGCACATCTTGTGGGACTGCCCGTTCCTCTCCCCCTACTGGGCTGAGATCCTCAAAGTGGTAGACGAGCTGTTCGAAACACAGATCCCGAGGCTCCCGGTGTACGTGGTCTTAGGGCTTCCAAATCCAATCACATATCCACGTAAGAGCGTGAAGGGACGCCAAATGGGGTTGACATTGGGGGCCGCACTGCAAAACATACTGTCTCACTGGGGTACCTCCACTTTGCCCACTCACACGGGTTGGCTACACAGACTCTGGTTCATCCTGGGCATGGAGCGCATTTCGGCTGCCCTGACGAACTCCACTGCCTCATTCCAGACAGTGTGGGCCCCTCTCTTGAAACTGTTATCGTCTGAATTCAATGAGGTTACACAACCCAAATACCTGCGGGTGCTCCGATTGTCGGATCTATGGAGTCCCCATAGCTCTCGCAGACCCTTTCACTAACGCTCTAACAGCACTCGTATCACATTGGCCCTTCTAGGGCGCAGGAACTACCGGACGGGGAGGGGGTGGGTGTTATTGTTATTGTTTTAGTTTATTACAGAATGAACCAATTCAGGGTGTGGCCTTCGCAAGGGAGAGGAACATGGCATTATACAGCATGCATTATTCTTTTTGGATACACCCTCCAGGCTATGTTTTGCACCATAAGGTACCTGATATTGCACTATGAATATTCTAATGTCATCTCTGTATGTTGTGAGTTTTTCTTTTGTGAAAATTCAATAAATACATTTAAACATTAAAACAACGCCTCCTGGGCCTCCTTCTACCTCTACAGTGAAGAAAATATCCTAAAAACGCTCACAGCCTTGAATCCCTCCAATCACTTCACAGACCCGCTCCCAGCATCCCACTTAAAGGACATCATTTCATTGTTAGTGCCTCTATGACTAGGATTATAAACACCTCTCTTCTGCAAGGAACCATCCCAGACATCCTCAAAGCAGGTCAGGTATCACCCATCTTAAAAAAACCAGCGGCGAATCCGTCAGACCTGAATAACTATCGCCCAATATCCAACATCCCTACCTTGGCCAAACTATTAGAAAAATGTGTCCACACGCAGCTTATCAACCACATTGACCACTTCAACCTGCTCGATCAATTCCAATCAGGTTTTCGAACAGGGCACAGTACCGAATCAGCCATGACCCACATAATAGATGACGCATTAAAAATATTGGACCAAAACAATGCCTGTCTACTAATCTTGCTTGACCTATCCTCAGCCTTCGACACCATCAAACATGATAACTTACTAGACCTCCTGAAACATAGAATGGGATTATCTGGAACGGTTCTAAACTGGTTCACTTCCTTCCTTCAAAACAGAACACAAAGAGTCAAGATCAATCAATCCCTAGCAAAGCCCACTCCAGTCACTCTTGGAGTACCCCAGGGATCCTCCCTCTCCCGACACTCTTCAATTTGTTTATGGAACCACTCACCGAGCTTCTCAACTCTTCAAATGTCCACTACCACATGTACGCAGACGACACACAACTCTACATTAAGGTCCAATCACTTGAAGACATCAAGTCCCTCAACGCAACGCTCCAAAAAACACAATCCTGGTCGGCCAAAAACCACTTAAAACTAAACACCCTCAAAATAGAATTCCTCCTAATTGTCCCCCCTAGCCAAACAACCATCATCCACAAATGGATGAAGCACCTAACAGCACTCAACGGTCAACCTCTCATCATCGACTCTGCTAAATCGTTAGGAATAACTCTGGATAACAAGCTAAATATGCAGAATCACATCAGCGCTGCAACTAAAGGAGCACATTTTCAGATGAACACCTTGAGAAGATTGAAACCCTTCATACCCGCAAATGACTTTAAACAGGCAGTTCAGTCTCTAGTAATCCCCAAAGTGGAATATGGGAGTGTCGCTCTTTGCGGCCTTCCCAGATCAACGACGGCCCCTCTAAGAGCTTCAATCAACGCAGCCGCCAGACTAATCACAGACTCATCACAGGTTCCAAAAGAAACTGTCATATCTCCCCGGACCTTCGTGCCCTCAACTGGCTACCTTTTGAGGCCAGAATCCATCTGAAAATCGCCTGTATGACACACAAGGCATTACATCACAACACCCCTAGATACCTAGCGGAGAAGCTGGTACTATCGGGTGGGAACAGAACCACTAGGAGTTCCTTTAATCTTCTTCTGAAACCACAACGATTTACCAAGAAGAAAACATATAACCGTACCTTCTCAGGAATGGTGCCCAGGATCTGGAATGCCTTACCCCCAGAAACGAGACAGAACCCAGTCGCAGCATCCTTCAAAAAAGAAGTTAAAGCGATGCTCTTGGCCAAATTCACTTGAACTATTTTATACATTCGTGTAGAAATCTGCTATTCTTTATTAGTTAACACTGATGTATTAACATAACCTATAGTATCTTTTTGTTTTTCATGTCTTTCACTTATATATGCCCTGTAAAGCGCTCTGATACCCGCAAGAGTCTTGTTCGCGCTATACAAAACCTTTAAAATAAAATAAAAAATAAATAAAATTCAACTTAGGGGGCCACAGCGTGGAGGAACCTATGATTTCAGCCACCTCCAGCTACCGACCTTGGCACCTAATTTCGGAAGGCCAACTCATGAAGACACTAAATGAATCTAACAAACCAGTATCTTCTGATCCTGATCAAGCCACTGATGACTATCATCAATGGATA
The DNA here is from genome assembly GCA_963921515.1 of Calotriton arnoldi. NCBI lineage: Eukaryota > Metazoa > Chordata > Amphibia > Caudata > Salamandridae > Calotriton > Calotriton arnoldi. The sequence continues at coordinate 36,921 of CAWUFW010012136.1, forward strand.
AGTGAGTCCATTAGCATCATAGCTCCTACCAAACGTGGAAATAATAACCGAACAGGACCATCTGAACCATGGTTCAATGAAGAGCTCAGACTGACCAAACAATCTTGCAGAAGACTAGAGAGGAAGTGGAGGTTAAATTACAGTGCTGAGGACAAGGATTCTTTTAAGGCAGAACTATTACGCTATAAAAAACTGCTGATCAAAACACAATCTAACTTTTTATAAATAAAATCAACTCAGCATTGAACACTCCCAAAGAGTTATTTTCTACAGTGCTCAAGCTTAGCAACATCCCACCAGCCAGGAATCATAATGCGGATGCCACCTTCTATAACGGACTTGCTACATTTAAAAAAAATAAAGTATAAGTTATCTTCAATGCGTTAACCCCCAGCTCGAACCCAGTAGAAACCTGCTCGAACATTAACCCACAGTCAGCAGCTTCCAATGGGCTCAAAACAGGAAGTGTTATTAGTAAAGCCAACTCCTTGGAAACTGATTCCTCAATGCCCTATCTATCAATCAATCAATCAATCATGTCATTTATAAAGCGCACTACATACCCGCGAGGGTCTCAAGGCGCTGGGGGAAGAGGGGGGTGGTGCTGCTACTGATCGAAGAGCCAGGTCTTGAGGAGTCTTCTGAAGGCCAGTAGGTCTTGGGTCTGTCGGAGGTTGGTGGGGAGGGTGTTCCAGGTCTTGGCGGCGAGGTGGGAGAAGGATCTGCTGCCGGCGGTCGTTTTCCGGATGCGGGGGACTGTGGCGAGGGCGAGGCTGGTCGAGCGGAGCTGGCGGGTGGGGGTGTAGAAGCTGAGTCGTCTGTTGAGGCAGGCTGGTCCGGAGTTGTGGAGTGCTTTGTGTGCGTGGGTGAGGAGCTTGAAGGTTATGCTCTTGTTGACAGGGAGCCAGTGCAGGTCTCTCAGGTGGGGTGTGATGTGGCTGCGTCGGGGGATGTCGAGGATAAGACGTGCAGAGGCGTTCTGGATGCGTTGCAGCCGTCTCAGGAGCTTAGCCGTCGTTCCTGCGTAGAGGGCGTTTCCGTAGTCCAGCCTGCTGGTGACGAGGGCCTGGGTGACTGTTTTTCTTGTTTCGGTGGGGATCCACTTGAAGATCCTGCAGAGCATTCGGAGGATGTTGAAGCAGGATGAGGAAACGGCGTTGACCTGCTTAGTCATGGAGAGGGTGGGGTCGAGGATGACCCCTAGGTTGCGTACGTGGTCGGTGGGTGGCGGGGCTGTTCCCAGTGATGTTGGCCACCAGGAGTCGTCCCAGGCTGAAGGGTTGGAACCAAGGATGAGGACCTCCGTCTTGTCCGAGTTCAGCTTCAGGCGGCTGGTCCTCATCCATTCGGCGACGGCCTTCATTCCTTCGTGGAGGTGGGCTTTGGCGGTGTGAGGGTCTTTGGTGAGGGAGAGGATCAGCTGGGTGTCGTCGGCGTAGGAGATGATGTTGAGGTTGTGCTGTCGGGCGACGTGGGCGAGGGTGCCATGTAGATGTTGAACAGCGTTGGGCTGAGGGAGGAGCCTTGGGGTACGCCGCAGATGATCTTGGTGGCCTTGGATCGGAAGGGGGCGAGGCGGATGCTTTGTGTTCTGCCGGAAAGGAAGGATGTGGTCCAGTCCAGGGCCTTCTCTTGGATCCCGGCGTCGTGAAGGCGTGTTCGTAGTGTGTGGTGGCAGACCGTGTCGAAGGCGGCTGATAGGTCCAGGAGGATGAGGGCTGCTGTTTCTCCGTTGTCTAGCAGGGTCCTGATGTCATCGGTGGCGGCGATGAGGGCGGTTTCGGTGCTGTGGTTGCTGCGGAAGCCGGACTGGGAAGGGTCCAGGATGTTGTTCTCCTCGAGGTAGCGGGTCAGTTGTTTGTTGACGATTTTCTCGGTGACCTTCGCGGGGAACGGGAGCAGAGAGATGGGTCGGAAGTTCTTGAGGTCCTTGGGGTCTGCCTTGGGTTTCTTGAGTAAGGCGGTGATCTCGGCGTGCTTCCAGCTTTCCGGGAAGGTTGCTGTCTCGAAGGAGATGTTGATTATTTTCCGGAGATGGGGCGCGATGGCTGTACTGGCTTTGTTGAAGATGTGGTGAGGGCACGGGTCTAGCGGTGAACCGGAGTGGATGGTGTTCATGATCTCGCTGGTGTCCTCGTCGTTGATGTTGGTCCAGGAGAGCAGGCGGTTGGTGGTTGTGGGGGCAGTGGTCTCGGTGGTTTCCGGGGCGGTCGTGGTGTTGAAGCTGTCATGGATGTCGGCGATTTTGCGGTGGAAGAAGGTGGCCAGTGAGTCGCACAGGTCTCGCGACGGCTGGATGTCGTTGGTGTTGGAGCTGGGGTTGGAGAGTTCCTTCACGATGTTGAAGAGCTCTTTGCTGTTGTGTGCGTTGTTGTCTAGGCGGTCTTTGAGTGAGGCCCTTTTGGCGGATCTGATGAGGTGATGGTGACTGCGGGTGGCGCTCTTGTGGGCGGCGTAGCTGTCCGCTGTCCGTTCGTGGAGCCAGATCTTCTCCAGTTTTCGGCATGTTCGTTTGGAGGCCTGGAGGTCTTCGGTGAACCAGGTGGCTTTCTTGCTGGTGTGGCTGTTGGGCGGATTCTTGAGCGGGGCGAGGGTGTTGGCACAGTCGTCGATCCACTGTCTGAGGTTGCGTGCGGCGGGGTCGGAGGGTTCGGCGGGTGGGCTCAGGGCGAGGGTTGTGGTTAGCTGGTCTTCCGTGACTCTGCTCCAGCAGCGGTGAGGCATTTGTTCGGTGCGGTGGTGCGTGGTGGGCTTCCTGTAGGTGAAGTGGATGCAGTGGTGGTCAGTCCAGTGGGGTTCGGAGGTGTGGTTGAAGGAGACGTGTGGGCTTGCGGAAAAGATGGAGTCGAGCGTGTGGCCGGCGGCGTGGGTGGGTGTAGTCACGAGCTGTCTGAGTCCGAGGGTGGCGAGGTTGTCGATCAGGGTGGTGGAGTTGGTGTCCTTGTTGTTCTCGAGGTGGAAGTTCAGGTCCCCGAGGAGGATGTAGTCCGTGGAGGCGATGGCGTGTGTGCTGACGAGGTCAGCGATGGAATCGCTGAACTGTGGTCGGGGTCCGGGGGGTCTGTAGATGAGGGTTCCTCTGAGGGTGGTGTTTGGATCGGTGTGGATCTGGAAGTGCATGTGTTCGGCGGTGCTGAGGGTGTCGTCGGTGTTGGTTGAGACTCTGAGGGTGTTCCTGTGGACGATGGCGATGCCTCCTCCGACTCCGTTGGTGCGGTCCCTGCGGGTGATCTTGTATCCGTCCGGGATGGCAATGGCGATGTCGGGGGCTGAAGCGGGATTCAGCCAGGTCTCCGTCAGGAATGCGACGTCTGGGGAGGTTGAGTCGAGAAGGTCCCAGAGTTCGATGGCGTGTGTGCGGGCGGAGTGGGTGTTGAGGAGGATGCATCTGAGGTAGTTGGGTTCTTTCCTGGGCGGTGGTTTGGCGGGGCGGGTGCTGGCGAAGCTGCAGTTCCGGCAGGTGAAGGGCCCTTGGGTGCGCTTCGGGGTGGCCTGGTAGCAGGCGTGATCTTTTCCGGGGTTCAGTGCGTGGAGGGTGCTGGCGTCGTATCGGCGTCTGTTGATGTGGCGGGCGCGGGGGATGCCCGGACCAGGGGGTCTGGCGCTGGGCGAGGTCTATGAATACTACTCTGTTAGCCATCTCCCCCCTTACAATTGGTCAAGTAACCAACCTGTTTAATCAAATTAAATCGGGGTTGCCGTTGGACCCCTGTCCCCCTAGAGTTCTACAACTAGCCCCTACCATAGTCTCTGGACATCTCTTAGAAATCTTCAACCAAATGATCCACCTTGGTTACTTCCCCAAAAATTAGACAATTGCATCAATTCTTCCTCTTTTAAAAAAACCAAATCTGGATGCAAACAACCCCAACAATTATAGGCCTATTTCCCAACTTCCCTTTCCGGCCAAGCTGATAGAGAAGGCCATAAACACTGAGCTCTCTCTATTCATCCAGGATCATAACCTACTGGATTCCGCCCAGTTTGGTTTCAGAAGCCAACACAGTACTGAGACAGCTTTGATCACAGCTGCTGAATACATTAGAACAACCTTAGATAAAGGGGGGAACGCTGCCCTAATTCTGTTAGATCTTTCGGCAGCGTTTGATACTGTCAGCCATGAACTTCTTATCAAACGCCTGTTCGAGTTAGGAGTTAGAGGTACCACTCTCAAGCTCCTCAGATCCTTTCTCACTGACAGATCGCAGTTCGTGGAATGCAATGGCCACAGATCCACCTCCTTCACTCTGCCTTGTGGGGTACCACAAGGGTCGGCATTGAGCCCTACCCTTTTTTATCTGTATGTCACCCCGCTAGTCTCTCTGATCAAGGGTCTTGGGTTCTCAATTGTGCCCTACGCTGACAACACTCAAATTGTAGTGTCAGTCACAGAAAACCCTGACAGCACAGCAGAGCGTTTTCACAACTGCATGTCACAGATTGGCGGTTGGATGTCCAACAATAGTCTGAAACTCAATTCAGATAAAACTGAAGTGCTGCTGTTTGGCAAGCAACCATCATTTTGGTCCCCCAACTGGTGGCCCCAAGAAATGGGTGCGCTCCCAACTCCTGTGCTTAAGGTGAAAAATCTAGGGGTTCAAATTGATGAAAAACTCTCCTTTGTGGGACACGCCAATGCCATTGCCTCATCTTGTTTCTTCATTTTTAAATCACTGAGGAAGGTTTTCCCGTTCATTCCTCAAGACATACGGAAAGCAGTGATCACTGCTTTGGTCTTATCTAAAATTGACTACTGCAATGGGCTTCTTCTGACAGCCCACAAGAAAGCTCTAGATAAGCTCCAAATGGTTCAAAATGCAGCGGCCAGATTGCTTTTAGGAATACCGAAATATCAATCGGTCTCCAAGGCCCTCCCCGCACTTCACTGGCTCCCGGTTAGAAAGCGGGTGGTGTTCAAATCTCTATGCATAGCCTTTAAGGCCCTTCATCTTGTGGGTCCTGAATCGATCAAACAACTTTTTCAACAATACATCCCCCCAGAACTTTAAGATCCTCATTCCAGGCTAATCTGGTTTTACCTAAATTCAGGAAAGCCACCTGGGGAGGCAAGAGCTTTGCAGTAGCCACTTCCAAGCTCTGGAATTCGATGCCTCTGATGCTAAAAACCACCAAAAATGTGTTTACTTTTCGCAAGGCCCTTAAAACCTGGCTTTTAACAACTAGCTCAGGATCATCACCCACCGGCTCCACACACGCTGTTGTCTGATGTTGTCTTTACATTGGTCCACCCCCTGGAGGTCAGCGCCTAGACACCTACGGGTAGTAGTGCGCTTTAGAAATCCTAATTTCATTTCATTTCATTTCTAGGCTTCTATCTGGTGTAGACCTCTTGGGCACAGCTAGTGCATTTTTATATTTTTGCTAATTATCTCATATGATTTAACCAATTCAGTGCATTAATAGGGTTAATCAGGTGCTCCCAGAACAATACATAGTTTGTGATTTTCTTCCCTTACAGGTCATACAGGCATTCTGTTCCTTGCTCGCTTCCATGGTCCTGCAATCTTGACTGTTGTTGATGACTTGGTCTGGTTGCCAAAGCACTAAGTAGGAAGCTAAGGGAACATGGCAGGCCAATCAAACACCATTTTCTTCACAAAGATAAACACTGTGTGCTTGTATCTGGGATGAAAACACCTCCTGTAATTGGGGGAACACCTTTTGTCATGCATTGTACCCAGGTGGAATAGCATTTTTTGTCTCTTGGTGACTATCAGCTTCTGTTGTATGCAGAAAAATACTTTCTACTCATCTATACTCCAGGCTTGATGATGACTACTGCCCTGGACAGATACCCTTATAAGGGCTCATAGACCGTGAAGAATTGCTTGAATATTTCTTCAGCTCAACAGCCTTTTTAGTTCTGTGGTTTCCATGATAACCATCAGACAATCAGACATCCATTTTTTTCATTACTGTGCTCTACACCTCATGCTGCTTTTTTATAAGAGACTTTGATAGGTATTTAGAGTCTTGCGCTTACTGCCTACCCAGGATTTTATGCCTATTGCTTTTGCTCACATATTGAACTGGATCTTATAACTCGCTTTTAACTGGTGGTAATAGTAAACATGATGTATGCATAAGGGTGGGTAAACTATTAAACAATGGCAAATCCAATATGATTCAACAGTGAAATCTATTGGCTTTGCCAATGCTTGTTTGAGTAAATTAGTTGTAGTGGACATCCATGTACCGTGGTGACCATATTTAAATGGGTTGGGTAAACACTATAAATGCATTGAAATCTGCATACACTTATATCCACTGCAGCCATCTTTCAATGCTGTTGTAATAATTTAACAAACTAATTGAAAGATAGCCATGTGGATCGGTTGCATTTGTAGTATATTTACAAATCCATTTAAAGATGGCTGTGAAGGATGCAAGTGCCTATGTTTTGGCCTTCTTTGAATGGGTTTGTTTAATTTATACAAACCCATTGCCTGGTCCTCGACACACGTGTGCATATGCACACTCACCAGCTGCAATATTGAAATGGTTAAAACACATTTTAGGAGGGACCCCCACAGATAAAATGGTGGAAGCAACATAACAACAATTTATAAAAAAGAAAAAAATAAGTGGGAGAAGTGGGAGGGAAGCGGGCAAGACGTGGGGCAGTGAGAAAGCAACAGAGTAGTGGGGAGGAGGATATTTTCAATAAAGGAGTTGGATGGGGAGGGGCAGGGGAAGAAACAGATGAGTTTAAGGGAGGATTTGAAGCAACATGAAGTGTGCAGTTGGGTCGGTGCAAGGTGAAATTGGATGTAGGAAACGGCAGAAAGAACAATAAAAGGCAAGCATTGCTATAGAGAGCTTAAAGTAAAACAAGCAAGTAGTTTACCTGAATGAAAGCAACTTCTACAGTGGAAGAATACAAGTCAAATAATCAGAAGACTATAAGACAAAAATTCTCCTCGATGGGACAACCACACAAATACGGAGAAAAGCCATCTAATCAAGAGGAGACAAATGAGATAGGCACCAGTGCTATCCAATCTTAGGCAAAGGCTAACCACTCTATGTATATTTGAAACAACAGGTGTGATCAACTAGCAGCTAAAGCTTTTCGTAGGTAAGACCTAATGCATGCAAATACTGTTTGTGTGCATTGCTCTCTATTATTAGTACTAATTGGGAGGGCGTGGCTTGCACAGCCAAGATGGCGGATGCACTCTAATGAGGCTCCACTGTGCAACCCTATTTAGCCACCTTATATCCTGCAAACCACCTGTCATCAGTGCATTAGATTCCAATTGTCCCCTCCTAGACTCCAATATTCCTCCCCCATGATGCTGCGGCCGCCAAATGTGAGTGAAGACACCACCACTTTACCGGGCCTCACTCAGAGACTCAAGGCCTCACTTGGCGCTGCCACTTATGCAGGGACATTGCGGTGCTGCCGGCGCCCATGTAATCTGCTCACCCTTCTGCCACTTGCACCCTGAAGTCTCTGACCCACGTTCAGGAGGCAGGATGGGGACTGCCACTGAGGGGCTTGCTCTCACATCATGAGATTAGCAGCTCCACAAGACCCCGGTAAGAACTATGTTTATCTGGGGACCGCTTGAGCTGGCACTGCCCCCACACAAGCGCTTTCCTTCACCACCTGCCCTGCAGAAATGGCCGGCTTGCCCTTACTTACTGAGGCTGTTTCCGACCGAAGCCTAACTACAGGGACACACATGCTGGCTTGACTGCCTCGCTGCCCAATGGGGTTTGCACTCTTGGCCCTGGTCTACACACGCTATAATGGGGCGATTTAGAAATGGAGGGCCTCTTCTTCCTTCCTCCCACCTCTGCCTGCCTCCAAAATGAAAACAGAACCATGCCGGTTGCAACCGGGGTATTGCAGCGCAGATGTGGTGGAGCGCGCTGCAGACAATGATGATGCAATGAGACTCTCCTCCCTCATAGCGCTGTAGTCATTCCCCTGCCTCTGCTTCTTCAGTTGGCTAGGAGCTGCTCTCCTGTTGGGCCCCTACGTGGCCCTTTCGTGACACTCTTGTCATCCCTGGTGACAGAGTTCGTGGGGCATTTGTGTGGGAGCCCCCCAGAGAGACTGTCACAGGGAGCACAGTGCCTTACAGGTGCCTTGATTGTACCATTTCTGTCCCTCATTGATCACATCCTCCCTTGCCAAACATGGCCAGCGTGATCACTCTAACCCGACTGACACATGCAGGACTGCTGGGGGACAAATCCTCGATCCCCTGGCTCTCACTCAGTTGGGCACCTTTGCTGAGGGGAATCACAGGCTAGAGACACATGGACTGTTCGTGCTGGGGCACCCCGTCCCACTCAAAGGTGCAAACAAGCGGACCTTTTCACACAGTAGCTTGAAACAGTAGTCGTGATTTACTGCAGCTGCGCCTCCACCCTATCACACCTTCACTGGCCCTACACCACGGCAGCTCAACATATCCTTCAAGGCCACCTCCATTGAGCGACTCACACCTGATACTTGCGAATGCACATCCCTGCCCTCTTCAGAGCTACCAGTGCTGGTGCCCTTCCTGTTGCACGTCACTACCTGGACACACTGGGCTGCTTGTGATGCGACGTCCGTGGGGGTCTGCATACGTCGGCAAGTGGGCTCACTGGTGTAGGGACTTGGAATCCACCCCCAGAATCTGCCTATGTATCAGACCATCATGGGTCGCCTACGCTCGGGCACCCAGAACACACCCTCGAACCCCTCTGTTACTACGGACATGACAGTTAGCAGCCCCAACACTTTGGATCTCCTCGGCCCTCCCCCATCAATTTAGGACAAGCTGGACATCATCTTGGAGGCAGTTAAAAGAACCCGGGCCTCCATGGATAGCACCCATGCTTCCCTAGAAAGCCAGATTGATAATGAGGCGGCAGACCTCACACTGATGCACGCGCACCATCGCAAACTAGCTGAGAAGATCCATACTGAGGAACAAACTCTTGCCGAACTTCAACCTGAGAAGGAGTAGTCATTACAGGCCCTGGTGGATTGAGTGCAGACTCTGGAGTGCAGGGCAGAGGACGCAGAGGGCCACTCCTGGAGAAACAATGTTCTCGTGGTTGGCCTCCCTGAGGGCATTGAGGGGCAAAATACAGCTGCCTATGTTGAACACTGGCTGCACGACCTACTACCTCCAACTGTCCTCTCACAATTTTTTTCAATTGAATGGGCCTATTGCTTTCTGACATGTCAACCCCCACCCAGCTCCTATCCAAGATCACTGCTGTTCCATCTGCTTCATTACTTAAAGTGGAAACTTCAAGACAATACCGTCGATAACGCCTGCATTGTGTTTTTCCCAGACTACACAGTGCAACAACAAAGGACCTGGACTTATGATATTTACTTCTCTTCCCTGCACACCTGCTTATTGTCGTTTAGGGGACAACACATGCTTTTGAGTATCTGGGAGATGCCTGGGATTGGATAGAGCCAACCAGACTTGCAAATCCTTGCCAAATTACTCCAGAGACAATGGTACCTTGTGGCCCTGCTGGGGGTTGCAGTTGTGGACTCTGACACCAACCACAATGCTTCCCTTGGCCCAAAGTTGTTCCCAACCTAGATGTCGTAATACTATAAAGATGCCGAGCTTTACAGATAGCAGCCACAATCCGTGAGGCTTCTCAGAGCTCAGAACATGATGATGACTCCACCAAGTTCTTCAGCGATGAGGGCTCCTCAGCTACATGGCCTTCCGAGGTTGACTCAGTGGTCCCCTCTGAAGGGACACATCAGACGGCTGACAGCATTTTCTGAACTGAACTCAGGAGAACGCTTTGCAGCTTGCCCAACAGACTTGTAATATGCGTTGCTTACTGTTAATTCACCTGTGTTTCTTCTAACCTCTCTTCCTTCACAGCTGGCATGAGGTTGAACTGTTTCTACATTTCCATGTCATGTTTTGCTAATGTAATGTAGTTGCCTTGGACACTGCTGCAACTTTCTGAAACATAGCTGCTCATTCACCCTAGCTGAAGCACGCACATCCTTATCACATGGGGTGCCCCATCCTTGGTTGCGGCACCTTCCCTCCTTGCTCCCTCTTTATCATTTGTATTGCTGTTTTCGATTCACACAGTTCAGCAGTTTGGGCAGACACTTGTTATCACTCTGTTCTGATGGTATTAATTGTTCTTTCTTGGGTTTCTTCTCCCTTGTCCGTTTCTGTTCTATGGAGACTGACCCTGTTGCTCACACCTACATGATGCTAACATCGTTCATGGGTTGGCCTCCCACCCTGTGTGTGGTGGCTGACTGTTAGACCTGGCACCATTGGCGAGGGTCTCCCTTCCATTTTTTGCTGTTGCCTCTTATGTTTTTGCTGGTTTTAGATGCTTTTGGGCACTGTGCCACTGCTGTTCAGTGCCACAGTGCAAGTGCTCACTATGGTAAATTGATGTATGGATTAGTGACTCCATGATTGGCTTGTTTGGCTTACTGTCAGACCCTAGTACAGAGCACTGCGTGTGCCCAGGGCTTGTAAATCAAATGCTGCTGGTGGGCTTGCAGCACTGGTTGTGCCACCCACCGGAGCAGCTTGTAAAGTGTGTCTCAGGCCTGCCATTGCAGAGCCTGTGTGCAGTCTGGTACTGCCATGTTGACTGGGCAAGTGCACCCACTTGTCAGTCCCTAAACCTTCCCTTTTATACATATTAGTCGCCCCTAAGGTAGGCCCAAGGGCAGGGTGCATTGTAGGTAAAAGGTAGGACATGCCCTGGTGTGTGTGGCATGTCCTAATAGTGAATTACAGCCATTTTCGTTTTTCACTATTGCAAGGCTACCTGTTCCCCATAGGCCAGAATGGGCAGTTAGATTATAACATCTTATAATCCTAACTGACTCAGGGAACCAGGTAGAAATTCGAGTTTAGTATGCCTGAACTCAGAATGATAAAATACATCTTTTAGTGAAGTTGGTTTTAACATTCTGTGTTTGAAAATACCACTTTTAGAAAGTAGGTATTTTCTTGCCTAACTATCCAAGCCTGCCTCTGCTAGGTTGTGTATTCCTTGTCTGGAGTTTGAGTGACAGGGGCTGGGGGCTTCCAGGAGACAGGGTGAGTCAGCACAGGGCTGAATAGAGAGATGTGCATGCAGATAGGAGGGAGGAGTTGCACCTGGGACCTGAATAGGGCTGTGCCTTTCCTCCACAATGCTGGCTCCACCTCCTGTGGTGTGTCTGATGTCCCTGGCCTACACTGTGAAAGGAAAGAAGGAGTCTTGTCAACAAAGTGCTCCAGGACTGACCAGAACTGGTTTTGGACTAGGCAAAGGCCTCTCTGCCTTCAGAGAACAAAGAGAAAAGTAGTATAAATATTGGGACCCAGACCCAAGAACTTTAGATCACTTCTGGGAATCAAGACGAACCTTTGCTGAGGAGAAGAACCAGGAAGCTGAAGGAGGAGACTAACCCTGTGCTGTGTGTTTGGGGGGTTGGCCTGCAGTGGTTGCTTCATTGCCAAAGAAAGGAGAAAAGGACTGAGTGTGCTTTCTATCAACTTGAAGAAGAATCTCCAAGGGCTTGAACTAGAGCTTGCCTCCTGCCTGAAGTCTCAGGGATACAAGACTTCACCAACCAGCTCCAACCCTGAATTCCCTTGCTGGGAATTGAAGTGCCTGCTGTTGTGCTGGGCCTTCTGAGAGACTGCGTGTCGCTGGGAGCTGGAAGCGCGATGCAACAACGAGAAGCGTGTCGCCGCCGCAGCCGCTGTCATTGCATCGCCGAGGAAGCGAGACGCCGCTGTCATCATCGCATCGCCGAAGCGCGGCGCATCGCCGGAGAAGCGGGACGCTGCCACCGAGGTCATCGTCGCATCACCGGAGAAGCGCGTCGCAGGGCCTGTCGCGGCTCCAAAGATCATCGAGTCGCCACACGGCCGTCGGGCGTGCACGCATCGCACCAAAATTGTCGCATCGCAACCAAGACGCCATTTTGTCGCATCGCACCGGAGAAGAGTATCGCATCGAGGTGCCATCTTGTCGCATCGCACCGGAAAGCAGTAAGAAACCGACGCATCACCTCCCCACACAGTAAGGAAGCGAGCATCAACTCCCATGGGGAGTAGTAAGGAACCGACGCATCGACTCCCCTGAGTGTAAGGAACCGACGCATCACCTTCCCTGCGACCCTTTTGTTTTCTTTGCGTTACGCATTCAAGGTACATTGAGAGTAAAGTGTCGCATCTACAACTTGAGAGAACTGAACTATTTTATAACATTCTAAAGTCTTTTTTGAGTACAGTATTGTGGATTTTTGTCGTTTGGTCTTGTGTTAAGTCTATATAAAAATACTTATTTTTATAAATACAACCTGTGTGGTGTCCCTCTGTAGTGTTGTCACTGTATTACTGTATGTGTTCACAAATGCTTTACACACTGCCTCTGAGATAAGCCTGCCTGCTCGTGCCAAGCTACCAAGGGGGTGAGCAGGGGTTATTTTAGGAGTGTAGCCCCTTACCCTGACTAGACGCAAGGGTCCCTATTTGTCACAGGTACCTACCTATGCCAACTAGAGACCCCCAAATCTAACACTGACCATCGCACTCTCCTCCATTGAATGCATGACCAACATTAACATTATTACCTAGAATGTGTGGGGAATGCACATCCCCTCGCCCCAATATGTTGTCTACTCATATAGTAAGGTGCACCAAATAACACTTATAAGTCAAGGTCAACAGTCCAAATAGGCAGATTTCCAATTCTTTTGTGAATCTTCTTTTTATTTTAAATGTAGATTCAAATGGTGCTTATATACGACAGTCAAGAAGCCAATGCGTTTCATCCAAAGCTGGACTTCTTCAGGTCAAAGAGCGGCCAAAGCAGTTTCACAACTAGTGGTGCCAGTCTATATATCAATCCAAAATGCCCCTTACCCTGACTAGATGCAAGGGTCCCTATTTGTCACAGGTACCTACCTATGCCAACTAGAGACCCCCAAATCTAACATTGGTGGGCAGCGGTGGGATTTGGACTTGCATTTGTGATTCATATACAGTGATTGGTGTACACTACTAGTGAGTGCAGACCATAACGCAACCACATACTTTTTGAGAATTTTTCCTTGGAACTTATTTTCTATTTTTGATTCTTGAGAACTGCCAGTCTTTTTGCTACCATGAGCAAGTCAGCATTCATAGTATCTGTAGACATTGTTTTGGAAGAAGAGAGAATTGATACCTACACTGTGCCTTATCTCAAAGCTTTGTGCAAGAAATTTAAAATCTCTGTGAAAGGCCTCACCAGGAAAGAGGAATACCAGAAGGCGCTGAGGGCCTGGGTAGAATCTAGGAATGCCAGTGAGCATCCTGAGGAGCCAGTAATGGAGGCAGAGGATTTAAATGAGCAACTTGAGGGGCCAGTGGGCCCAACTGGAGGCAGCAGTGTTTCTTCCAAGGGATTGTCCCCAGGAGAGCTGGAGGACAGAGCAAGGGAGAGGATGCATAAATTGGAGCTAGCTAGGCTCAAAATGGATGGTCAGAAGGACATAGAGAGCAAGAAAATAGAGCTTGGGATGGAATTAGAAATGAAGAAGTTAGCCTTAGAGGAAAAGAGAATGCATTTTGAGCATGAGAGAGGATTGAGGGAATTGGAACTCAAGGCCAAAAGTTTAGAGGTTCCTCCCTCTGGTGGCAGCACACCGCCAGTGCATGTAGAAGCAAGAACCTACATTCCCAAAGATGTAGTTAAAGATTTCCACAAGAATGAGGATATTGGTCAATGGTTTAGGGCTTATGAAGCTGCAATGTTGGCCCACCGGGTCCCTGAGAAGGATTGGGGAGCGGGGTTGTGGGGCCGCTTTGTTAGTGATGGGAGGGACACTTTGTTGGATTTGCCTACAGAGGAGCAGATGTCCTATACCCACATGAAGGGAGCCCTAATGTCCAGATTTGGTTTGACCCCAGAGCTATACAGACAAAGGTTTAGAAATTGCAGAAAACTGGAGTCTACCACTTGGGTAGAATATGTGTCTTTCTTTTGCAGAGCATTGGATGGTTGGGTGAAGGGTAGCAAAGTGGATAATTTTGAGGCGCTCTATGATTTGCTTGCATGGGAGCACTTGTCAAATAACTGTTTTCCAGAGCTACGCCAGCATCTTATTGATAGCAAGCTGACTGACCCTAGGAAGCTTGCTGAGGAGGCGGACCGCTGGGTGAGCACCCGGTTCCAGAAGAGTCATGTGGGAGACTTCGCCAAAGGTGGGCAGGGTCCCCAGCAGAAGAGTGGGGGGACAAGGGTAAACAGAGGGAGTTCCAGAAAGGGCCCCAAAGTAATCCCCAAGGGAACCAAGGGAAGGGTTCCCAGCCTCCCCCTGAGAAGAAGGCAGTGGCCCCGACAGATAAGCCTGTTCACAAGGGGCCCAAGACCTGTTTTAAGTGTGGTCTAGTAGGCCACTGTTCTTATGATGCTAGATGTCCCTTGTATGGGAAGACAGCACCCACTGGTGCACCACCCCGGCAGTTGGCTAGTATACCCCTGGGGGGGGAGATGGGTGCCCAAGGTGGGTGGGGTCCCGCAGAGATGTCCCTTGTCTCTTTAGGAGACTGTGAGGTGGTCCCCAGGACCAAGCTGCCTGATAACACTAAAAAATACAGGCAGTGGGTGACCATCCATGGCAAGAGGGTGGAAGCTCTTAGAGACACCGGAGCCAGTGTGACAGCTGTCAGTTGTCGGTTGGTGTCTGAAGAGCAGGTAGTCCCCAATGCATTTTACCCAGTTGTTGCCGCTGACAACACAGAGAGCCACTGCAAGGTGGCCCAGGTTCCCTTTGAGTGGGGGGGGGTCTCAGGGACTCTTCAAGTAGCTGTGAGGCCAGCCATGCCTGTTGAATGTCTGTTAGGTAATGATTTGGAGAGCTCCCCTTGGGCTAAGGTGGAGCGGAGAGCTCATTTAGAGATGTTGGGTTTGCCTGAGTGGGCCTGCGTGACCACTCTGTCTATGGCAGCCAGTAAGGGTGTTCAAGAGGACCTGGAGCCTGAGAAAATGGCCCAGGTGCCTGCCTTAAAGAGAAGAGGTAGGGGGCATGGGAAACCGGCCCCTGAGGTTCCCACGGCCCAGGAGGAGGCGGACCCTGAGAGGGATGCCCTGGAGCCTACCGGGGAAGAGATTGCTGAACTGGGAGACCTGCCTGAGCTGACCCATTGGCAGCAGGAAGGAGGTCCCTCCAGGGAAGAGTTCTGTGAGGAGCAGAACAAGTGCCATTCTCTTGTGGGTTTGCGGCAGCAGGCTGCAAACCAGGCAGCAGGTGATCAGTCTGGATCACATTGGATCTACTGGGAGAATGGTCTCCTGTATAGTGAGCCTAAGGTTGCTGAGCCTGCGTCAGCCCGTGTGCTGGTGGTACCCCAGCGCTTCAGAGCCTTCCTACTGGGGCTGGCTCATGATGTGCCTTTAGCAGGACATTTGGGGCAGGACAAGACCTTTGAAAGGCTTGTCACCCATTTTTATTGGCCCCAAATGCGCAAGAGTTCAGACACTCATTGCAGGACCTGTCAGACTTGCCAGGCAAGTGGAAAGAGTGGGAGGAAGCGCAAGGCTCCTCTCCAGCCATTCCCTGTGGTCAGCACCCCCTTTGAAAGGGTGGGCATTGACATTGTGGGGCCTCTGGATCCCAAGACAGCCATGGGCAACAGGTTCATCCTGGTCTTGGTGGACCATGCCACCCGGTACCCGGAAGCCATCCCTCTCAGGACAGTGACGGCCCCCGTGGTGGGACGTGCCCTGATGGGGATTTTCTCCCGCATGGGGTTTCCCAGAGAGGTGGTGTCAGACCGAGGTACCAACTTCATTTCAATGTATATGAAGTCCCTGTGGCAGGAGTGTGGTGTAACCTACAAGTTCACCACTCCTTACCACCCCCAAGGTAATGGGCTGGTTGAGAGATTCAACCGGACCCTCAAAGGCATGATTATGGGTCTTGAGGAAACCATGAGGCGTAAGTGGGACGTTCTCTTACCATGCCTTCTCTTTGCATACCGTGAGGTGCCACAGAAATATCTAGGGTTCAGTCCCTTTGAGCTTCTCTATGGACACCCAGTGAGAGGACCTTTGAGTTTGGTCAAAGAAGGCTGGGAGCAATCTCCCAGGAAACCTCCCCAGGATGTATATAGCTACATGCTGGCCTTTAGGAACCAAACTAAGCGATTCAGAAAACTCGCTGAGGCGAATCTGGAAGCCAGCCAGGAGGAGATGAAGCGGTGAGTACGACCAGAATGCCACTCTGGTTGAGCTTCAGCCTGGTCAGAAAGTGTGGGTCATGGCCCCAGTGGAGCCCTGTGCACTCCAGGATAAGTGGACCAGACCATTTGAGGTGGTGGAGCGCAAGAGTCCGGTTACCTACTTGGTGGACTTGCGGTCTCCCAGGAACCCCTTGCGGGTCCTGCATGTCAACCGCCTGAAGCCGCACTTAGAGAGGTCCGAAGTGGGCATGCTCCTAGCAACAGATGCTGGAATGGAGGAGGAGACTGAGCCTCTTCCTGACCTCCTGTCTGCAACAGAGCGAGATGGGTCAGTGGATGGAGTGAACCTCTCTTCCACCCTGACCCCTGAGCAGCAGAATGACTGTCACCAGTTGCTGGTACAGTTTTCTGACCTGTTCTCCCTGATTCCCAGTGTCACTGATTGGTGCGTCCATGATGTAGACACTGGGAACAGTCCTCCTGTCAAGCACAAAACTTACAGGGTGACTGACAGGGTGAGAGCTTGCATCAAGGAGGAGGTCTCCAAGATGCTTGCGTTGGGGGTGATTGAGTCCTCTAACAGTCCTTGGGCCAGCCCAGTGGTCTTGGTCCCAAAGGCTGCCGCACCGGGTGTCTCACCAGAACTGCGGTTCTGTGTGGATTACCGAGGGCTCAATTCAGTCACCAGGACTGACGCGCACCCCATCCCCAGAGCTGATGAGCTCATTGATCGGTTACGGGCTGCCCGGTTCCTTAGCATGTTTGACTTAACGTCTGGGTACTGGCAGATCGCCTTGACTGATGGGGCAAGAGAGAGGTCAGCATTCTCCACACCAGATGGGCACTACCAATTCCGGGTTATGCCCTTTGGGATGAAGAATGCCCCTGCCACCTTTCAGAGGTTGGTCAACCAGGTGTTGGCTGGACTGGAAGAGTTCAGTGCCGCCTACCTGGATGACATTGCAGTGTTCAGCGCCAGTTGGGAAGAACATCTGCGCCACCTCTCGGAAGTGTTGATGGCGCTGGGGAGAGCAGGCCTCACGATCAAGGAGAGTAAGTGCCAGATCGGGCAGGGTTCCGTGGTGTACTTGGGACACCAGGTTGGGAGCGGCCAGGTGGTGCCCCTACAGCCCAAGATTGAGACCATCCTGACTTGGGAACCCCCCAAGACCCAGACAGAGGTGAGAGCCTTTTTAGGACTCACCGGGTATTACAGGAGGTTTGTCAAGGGATATGGCAGCATTGTTGCACCCTTGACAGAGCTGACTTCCCGGAAGCAGCCCAAGAGAGTGGTTTGGACTGACACCTGTCAGAGAGCTTTTGATGCCCTGAAGAGTGCCATGTGCACGGCGCCCGTGCTCCTGGCACCCAACTTCTCAAGAGAGTTTATTGTGCAAACAGATGCTTCAGAGCATGGTGTGGGGGCTGTTCTATCACAGATTAATGAGGAGGGCCTAGACCAACCTGTAGCCTTCATCAGTAGGAGGTTACTTCCACGGGAACAGAGGTGGAGTGCAATTGAGCGTGAGGCATTTGCTGTGGCCTGGGCACTGAAGAAGTTGAGACCATACTTGTTTGGGACTCACTTCCGGGTTCAGACAGACCACAGACCCCTCAGATGGCTGATGCAGATGAGGGGTGAGAATCCAAAGCTGTTGAGGTGGTCCATATCCCTACAGGGGATGGACTTCACGGTGGAACACCACCCTGGTACAGAACACGCCAATGCTGATGGTCTGTCCAGATTTTTCCGCCTTAGTGATGAGAACTCCCCGGAGGTAGGGTAGTTCTCCCCACATTTCAGCTGGAGGGGACATGTGTTAGACCTGGCACCATTGGCGTGGGTCTCCCTTCCATTTTTTGCTGTTGCCTCTTATGTTTTTGCTGGTTTTAGATGCTTTTGGGCACTGTGCCACTGCTGTTCAGTGCCACAGTGCAAGTGCTCCCTATGGTAAATTGATGTATGGATTAGTAACTCCATGATTGGCTTGTTTGGCTTACTGTCAGACCCTAGTACAGAGCACTGCGTGTGCCCAGGGCTTGTAAATCAAATGCTGCTGGTGGGCTTGCAGCACTGGTTGTGCCACCCACCGGAGCAGCTTGTAAAGTGTGTCTCAGGCCTGCCATTGCAGAGCCTGTGTGCAGTCTGGTACTGCCATGTTGACTGGGCAAGTGCACCCACTTGTCAGTCCCTAAACCTTCCCTTTTATACATATTAGTCACCCCTAAGGTAGGCCCAAGGGCAGGGTGCATTGTAGGTAAAAGGTAGGACATGCCCTGGTGTGTGTGGCATGTCCTAATAGTGAATTACAGCCATTTTCGTTTTTCACTATTGCAAGGCTACCTGTTCCCCATAGGCCAGAATGGGCAGTTAGATTATAACATCTTATAATCCTAACTGACTCAGGGAACCATGTAGAAATTCGAGTTTAGTATGCCTGAACTCAGAATGATAAAATACATCTTTTAGTGAAGTTGGTTTTAACATTCTGTGTTTGAAAATACCACTTTTAGAAAGTAGGTATTTTCTTGCCTAACTATCCAAGCCTGCCTCTGCTAGGTTGTGTATTCCTTGTCTGGAGTTTGAGTGACAGGGGCTGGGGGCTTCCAGGAGACAGGGTGAGTCAGCACAGGGCTGAATAGAGAGATCTGCATGCAGATAGGAGGGAGGAGTTGCACCTGGGACCTGAATAGGGCTGTGCCTTTCCTCCACAATGCTAGCTCCACCTCCTGTGGTGTGTCTGATGTCCCTGGCCTACACTGTGAAAGGAAAGAAGGAGTCTTGTCAACAAAGTGCTCCAGGACTGACCAGAACTGGTTTTGGACTAGGCAAAGGCCTCTCTGCCTTCAGAGAACAAAGAGAAAAGTAGTATAAATATTGGGACCCAGCTCAGGGATACAAGACTTCACCAACCAGCTCCCCCCTGAATTCCCTTGCTGGGAATTGAAGTGCCTGCTGTTGTGCTGGGCCTTCTGAGAGACTGCGTGTCGCTGGGAGCTGGAAGCGCGACGCAACAACGAGAAGCGTGTCGCCGCCGCAGCCGCTGTCATCGCATCGCCGAGGAAGCTAGACGCCGCTGCCGCTGTCATCATCGCATCGCCGAAGCGCGGCGCATCGCCGGAGAAGCGGGACGTTGCCACCGAGGTAATTGTCGCATCACCGGAGAAGCGCGTCGCAGGGCCTGTCGCGGTTCCAAAGATCATCGAGTCGCCGCACGGCCGTCGGGCGTGCACGCATCGCACCAAAGTTGTCGCATCGCAACCAAGACGCCATTTTGTCGCATCGGAGAAGAGTATCGCATCGAGGTGCCATCTTGTCGCATCGCACCGGAAAGCAGTAAGAAACCGACGCATCACCTCCCCACACAGTAAGGAAGCGAGCATCAACTCCCCTGCGCAGCAGTAAGGAACTGACGCATCCACTCCCCTGAGTGGAAGGAACCGACGCATCACCTTCCCTGCGACCCTTTTGTTTTCTTTGCGTTACGCATTCAAGGTACATTGAGAGTAAAGTGTTGCATCTACAACTTGAGAGAATTGAACTATTTTATAACATTCTAAAGTCTATTTTTGAGTACAGTATTGTGGATTTTTGTCGTTTGGTCTTGTGTTAAGTCTATATAAAAATACTTATTTTTATAAATACAACCTGTGTGGTGTCCATCTGTAGTGTTGTCACTGTATTACTGTATGTGTTCACAAATGCTTTACACACTGCCTCTGAGATAAGCCTGCCTGCTCGTGCCAAGCTACCAAGGGGGTGAGCAGGAGTTATTTTAGGAGTGTACCCCCTTACCCTGACTAGACGCAAGGGTCCCTATTTGTCACAGGTACCTACCTATGCCAACTAGAGACCCCCAAATCTAACACTGACCATCGCACTCTCCTCCATTGAATGCATGACCAACACTAACATTATCACCTAGAATGTGTGGGGAATGCACATCCCCTCACCCCAATATGTTGTCTACTCATATAGTAAGGTGCACCAAATAACACTTATAAGTCAAGGTCAACAGTCCAAATAGACCGATTTCCAATTCTTTTGTGAATCTTCTTTTTATTTTAAACGTAGATTCAAATGGTCCTTATATACGACACTCAAGAAGCCAATGCGTTTCATCCAAAGCTGGACTTCTTCAGGTCAAAGAGCGGCCAAAGCAGTTTCACAACTAGTGGTGCCAGTCTATATATCAATCCAAAATGCCAAATAAATTCCAGGTCTCAATCTTCTCAGCGATTGTGTTCTACGGCTGTTATATTCACACAGTAATGCAATATATTTGCTTGAGTGTCGTATATATATAAGGACCATTTGAATCTACGTTTAAAATAAAAAGAAGATTCACACAAGAATCGGAAATCTGTCTTTTTGGACTGCTGACCTTGACTTATAAGTGTTATTTGGTGCACCTTACTGTATGTTTTTGCTTATTTAGGCCCTCTTTTTGGACCACACCTTGACAGCAGGTGTTGATACTGTGTGCACATTCTATAAATATATTCTATTTTTGTAAATTTGAGATATGCAGAAAAAGGTGCGTGTTGCGCATGGGGTCTACTGTCATATGTATGTTTTGGTTGTCTACTCATATCTCAACATCGCTCCACCCACATATCACTATTGCAAGAAATGCACTTAATACTCACCGAAGTAGTAAAGCTCCAAAGGTGGTGGCACGGCCTGGTGTTTGCCACCAACTTCTCCTATGCCGGGGGCGTACTGATATGGGTCACACTAGTGGTCCCCTACATGGTGGATGATGTCGTAATAGACACAGAGGGCTGCTATGTATTTGTAAGGGGCGGTCGCCATATCTTCATAGGCACTATATATGCACCTGACTCGGAACTAGTCTTGTTACTTCACAGCCTGTCTGATACTCTATCCTGATGGAGTCGGCTCCCGGTGCTTATAAGGCGAGAATTCAATTGCTTTTTGAGCACTGATCTTGATCCTTAATTCCCTCCACTACCTTGTACATTTACGACCTCCAATGCCCAGGCACCACACGACTGGCTTCAACACTGGAAGTGAGTTGACATTTGCTACGTATCCAACACAAACACACCAGTATACTCCTTTTTCTTTTCACCGCAACACCTACACGTCAGAATAGACCGGTTGGTCGGTATACCTAACTTACTCCCCTCCGTAAAACTCATTGATTATTTAGGTTGCACTCATTCTGATCATAACCCCCAATATTTACAACTCACATGGGACACAGGCCTCCCCTAGCATTCCCATTTGGCGATTACAAACAGAGGCATTAGAACAGAGGTCTTCAAACTTTTTAGGTTGAGCCCCCCAGCTCAATTTTTTTAGATGTCGGGCCCCCCCACCACCTGACAGAAATTTCTGGAATCTGGTACACTACATAATTGACCGCCATCCGCATATCCCAGGCCATATCCGGCAATTTCTGTCACCCTGCCTGCTACAGCACAAGCACTGTCCCCAGCCGTAATGCTGCCAATGCCTCTGAGACGTGAGTATGGCTGTTGCGACTACTGAGCTCACGCACACTCAGCAATTAGCATGCTGGGAGGCAGCTCACCGATACTGCAGGTGGCTCCATAGCACACAAAAGTTGCAGTGGCCACAGCTGCATCGAGCACATTGAGGACAGTAGCAATGCACGGCTGCAGGCTATACTACTCTGGCTACGCAGCAAGTGGAAAGTTCACACTTACTTTCGTTTATTCTTCCTCACGAGCCCTCACTCCCAAGCTCGAAATGCACTCTTGCAGCTTCCTTGCCTTAACTCGGTCATAAGCCAGCCCCCAGCTACAATTATCCAATGGGAGGCTTAGGCTCAGGCAGCGGCAGTGTGCAGCAGACTCCGGGAATAGAATGCAAGCCATTCGTTA
This sequence comes from Calotriton arnoldi, assembly GCA_963921515.1. Classification (NCBI taxonomy): domain Eukaryota; kingdom Metazoa; phylum Chordata; class Amphibia; order Caudata; family Salamandridae; genus Calotriton; species Calotriton arnoldi. The sequence goes on from CAWUFW010012136.1 coordinate 58,997, forward strand.
ATGATGACTTCTAGGATTCATGACAGGCGTGATGACATCACTAACGTGGTGGTAGACAATCATGCCTGCCTGGACAGACGTACGCCTGCCTATGAAAACATACCAGCCCGTCACCATGCAAGGTATGTTGTTCTTTTTATTTTGAAGTTGGGCAATTAATATTGAGACCACCACCTGCAGGGTGAGAAATCGTAGCCCCGGCCCTGTGAAATAAGTGCCGGTGCTGAGTACCGGAAACCACCGGCTCAAATTAAGCACTGCTTGAACCGTATCCGCGCCCCATCTTGCCAAACACAGAACTTCTAATGTACTATTAAACGACCGTGATGTCCCCAGAGAATTTGAATCATCCTACATGACATGAAACTAAACAAAATACGATACCGCATTACGTGCCCCTTCTCAAACCCATAAAAAATATAAACATGCAAACATTTCTCCTCACCAAATGTTTTGTTTAAAAAACATAATCATTGACACAGAAACAAAATTGCTTTAAAACTCAAACTAATGATAAATTTGTCAGTGTACAATGTGTCTGAATGTTGCCAACTCAGTAAATGTCCACACTATCTTCATGAAATCGTTGCATAATTGAAACTGCAGGGAAAGCCAGCTGAAAGTTTTTAACACAGTCAATTAGGTGCACATTCTACAATTTATGAAGAATTGACATGCCCATACTTATGTAATTTAAAAGAGAAACTTTGCCTCCTTCCTGTGAAGAACTAACCTTCCCCGGACGGTTCATTTCGAGAGCTGAAAAGCTTCAGCTGCAGTGGGAGGCAGGAATCTCTTGTGCTGTGAAACCAGAGCGGACTGCTTTCACGGTTTGCTTTCAAATTACAAAAGTATGGGCAGGTCGTGCTCATCGATTAGGAAACTGGGGAACAATGAGATGCTAGGAGTGCGCGCCCCCCCTGAGATGGTGTCGCGCCCCACAGTTTGAAGAACTGTGCATTAGAAGGTCCCTCCTTTCACACCTCTTTTGGCACCACCACTTAGGATCATTTTGAGCAAAACTTTGATACAGCAACTACCAGACTAATTGAGCATGATGCGTTCAAGGTGGCCATCAGAGGCCATTGTTTAGAGATAAACTGGAATATATGCAGACAACTCAACAAAGTCATCTCCCAAATTGAATGTGAACTCCTAGATCACGAAACCCAGACAGCACGCAACCCAGCGGACTCTTGCCACCTTGCGCCAGCGCAGCGTGAACACGCTTCACTATTGGAGAGACTGTGCTGTCTTAACTATGCTGCTAATTTTGCTCGCACCCATGCCACAGCTGATAGATCTGGCAAGTTGCTGGCGTGGCTGATATTCCAAGATCAACTAAAGCACCCCACCATGGCTCATCACTCTGCCGCTGATGTTCTTCTCTACACAATGAGCTGAAACGCCACTATACCTCGATATAACAGTCAATGTCCAGTACCCACCCCAGTGACATCAGTTCTGTCCTCTCCACTGTGTCCCTGCCCTGTATCTCGCCAAACCAGCAGAAGGAACTCTATGACCCCAATGCACTCTTTGAAATACAAGAAGCAATATGTGTCTTTGCCACAGGCTGGACCCTGGGCCCAGATGGCCTACCTGCTGAATTCTACAAAGATTAGTCCTTGCCCCTCGTTTGCGAACACTGTACGAAGAAGCCCTATCAGCCTCATGCCTCCCTCTGTGAAGCACTGCTCATCTCCCTCCCAAAGCCGGAGAGAGATCCTTCTGCACTGGGCTCGTACAGACCCTTTGCTCCGCTTAATATGGACTATAAAGTGTGGGCAAAATATTCACAAATCGGCTAGCGCCCCTAGTCCTGGCACTGGTCCACCCAGACCAGAACGGGTTTGGCCCAGCCCGTAGCACCTCTCCAAACTTACAGCATTTCTTTTGTGTCCTGAAGTACTCTGCGCACCAGTGGCCTCAAGCAGGATGTCTGGTATTGGACTTAGAGAAGGCCTCTGACTCCTTGAAGTGGGGCTTATTGTTTGAAATATTGCAGCTCTATAGTATCGGGAATTGTTTTCTTTGATTGGTTAAATTGCTATACCCAGCCGCTAGTCGGGGTCAAAACAGACTCCCTTGTCGAGGCCAGTTCACATAAACAGAGGCACCTGTCAGGGCTGCATGATCTCCCCACTGCTCTTCTCCCTGGCAAGAGAGCCACGTGCAATTGCCATTCTGGAGCAGGGCAAGCACTGGGGCATTCCCCTGGGTGATGGAATCCACTCCATCTCTTTTTATGCCAACGACCTGCGCCTTTAGCTCAGAGATGTGCACTCAATTCCCGACACAGTCGCTCTGATGCTCAATCACTTTGCTGATCTCTCCGACTTGAGCGTCATCTGTGCTAAATCTTGTCTGATCCCCTTCACACCTGCGCTGCCATACCCAGAATTTGCTGTAAATGGGGTTCCAATAACTTGGCAACCCACTACATTCTGGTACCTAGGCGTCTGGGTATATCACTCACCAACAGACCTATTTGATGGCTATCTCACACGAGCTGCTGCATCCCTAAAGAATTAGATGGCATTTTGGCGAACACTACCACTATCGGTAGCAGGGCGAATAGCCCTGTTGAAGATGGTTGTCCTCCCCCGCCAAGACTATTACTTTGCTACTTTCCCCCATTACATCTCAATCCCATTTTTTTGTTCCTTCAAGAAACTAATGAGGGAATTCATCTGGAACAGCTCTTGTTGCAGGATAGCTCTTTAGAAGCTTTTCTTGCCCACAGACCAGGGAGGGCTCACTGCACAAAACCTCGAACAGTACTACCTTGCTTCCCATCTCCAATGGCTGGCTAAATGGCTGGCAGGCTTGCAGCTGGCCAACACTCCTGCGACACTGTCCACCTGATACTTACACAGCACTCTTCAACTGTTCCACCCATGCACCCTGGCATCAACACCTGACCTGTTGCTTCTGAGAGTGGCATACCACTGCTTTCGCTGATGTCTTTACCTCACACGATCATCGATTCCCTATGCACCGGCAATAGCCCTACTTGGTACACCTAGGGGACACAACATCACTTCAATGGCAGAACTACCTTCCTGGCATCCAACTGGCCTTCATACCGTATGGGGACCTTTACAGTGACAGTACCCTCAACCCATATGAGTCCTTGATGGAGGACAAAGTCTTGCCCCTGGCCATTTCCTTTTATACAACTCACGGATTAAGTCACTAGGGAACAAATGGGGCGACATGGCACAAGAGCACTCAACACACCTCACTATACAATACTTTAATGTAATGGGACCAGGCAGACACCTAATACATAGGTTTGCAGACTCGTTGCAAACCAATGCCATACTGCAGCTCACACCCCTGCTCCATCATTGGGAGGCAGACCTGGCTTCCCCCTGCATAGACAATTGAAAAGCCCAGTTCATATTCCATGCAAAGCTCACTTCTGACTTATTCAATTTTACATCATACACAGGGCCTACTTTACTCCTACCAAAATAAATCGCTATTTCCACAGCATGGATGCTGCCTACCCTCGCTGTCACTTGCCCGACGCAGATCTACTCCACATGTTATGGGCATGTTCATCTCTTTACCGCTACTGGCGAGGAATCATGCTTCACTTATCCATCTGCATAAGATTCCCTGCATTGCACACATGGGAAACATGCCTCTTAGATCTCCACCACAGGGACAAAGAACAGAGGGTCACCTCCCCTTTCCTTGATCTGGGATTGCTGATAACCAAATGCCTCATTACTTGGTGTTGGAAATTACCTGAGCCTCCAGCTTTAGTAACCTGGATGCAATCCCTCATCATATGGGCCTAGGCAGAAAGTGTTGCACTGCACAGGGAAGACAACTTGGTGCTGCGCAAACTTCCCATTGCCACCAATTGGGACACCATCCTGACTGAAATCCAGGTCGCCACACAGCACTCCACAGAGGCTTCAGATGGCCCACTATAGGGTGGAGAGGCAGCAGCGGATGACCGGAACCTTACTTAACCAATTGGCACCCATGGGCCTTTGGCCTCTCCCTGTCTACTCTGTTCCAGGACCCGGAACATGTACGTGACTAATGTCACCTTGTGAACTCCAGACTAAACACGATGTATGTGTGGTACGGGGGAGATGCAGCCTCTGGTTTCTTTTGCTTCATTGCTGTATTACTCAAAACTGGAATGGTTTATCTGCTTCTCGATGCACATGTTGTTGGCCCTCTTGGTGGGCTACTATGTTTGTATTGTATCTTACCTCCTATGTGGTTGTGTTCAATCTGACTAACACCTGCATTCTGATGTATGGCAAATTTTTCTCAGTACTGCCCTATTGTGTAGAACACAACTTGTAATACATCTTAGCACTCAGGTCCCTGGGAGCTACACTGACTATGTAACTGATGCCCCAAAACTCGTACCAGAATTGCTTGTTTCCGGTCCAGGGAGGACCTGGCTTGGCAGTTCGTGCTGGAGTGTTGCCATGAGGAGCAGGGCCAAGACTGATTTGCATATGGCTAGGTCCAAACTGGGGTGGCATGGTGAGCAAAAGAACGATGGATTAAACCCAGATCTTTGTGACTGGGTATGACTGTATGCATTGCTCAGCATTCCATCCATCATTTGTTCTTTTTGCTTTTGCCACCCTAAGTGGGAAAGGTATGCCCAGACGTGGGTCCCGTGCTCACTGCACCACTGGATTCAAGTTAGCCTGGCTGTTGAGAGGTGATGCTCCAAAACCAGGCCCAGGATGCTTGTTTCTGGTCTGGGGAGGACCTGGCTTGGCAGTTCGGGCTGGACTGTTCCCATGAGGAGCAGGGTCAAGACTGATTTGCATATGGCTAGGTCCAAACTGGGGTGGCATGGTGAGCAAAAGAACGATGGATTAAACCCAGATCTTTGTGACTGGGGATGAATGTATGCATTGCTCAGCATTCCATTCATCATTTGTTCTTTTTGCTTTTGCCACCCTAAGTGGGAAAGGTATGCCCAGACGTGGGTCCCATGCTCACTGCGCCACTGGATTCAAGCTAGCCTGGATGTTGAGGGGTGATGCCCTGAAACCGGTCCCAGGATGCTTGTTTCCGGTCCAGGGAGGACCTGGCTTGGCAGTTCGGGCTGGAGTGTTCTCATGAGGAGCAGGGTCAAGGCTGATTTGCATATGGCTGGGTCCAAACTGGGGTGGTGTGGTGAGCAAAAGAATGATGGGTTAAACCCAAATCTTTGTGACTGGGGGTGAATGTATGCATTGTTCAGCATTCCGTCCATCATTTGTTCTTTTTGCTTATGTAACTACAGCATGTCTTGTTGTTTGTAAGATTTTGTATTTACCTGAAAAAATCAATAAATAGATTCAAACAAAAAAAATAGTACTAATTGGTCTATCTGGCGCAAGAACATGGTAAACATCTGGTGCAAATTTTAAACGCAGTGGTGTGTTTTTTCATTTGGTTGGATCCATGGAACCCTTTATCTAGATCAGAGGTTCTTAATCTTTTGATTTTTGTGGATCTGTGCTGAATCACCACTGGAAGCCGGGGACAATGGACGGATCTGAAACAAAAAAAAACAACCACAAAACTACAGAAACAAGTGTACATCAAACAAATACACACATTATGAAATAATTGTTTTAATTCACAAATTAAAAATATAAACAAATCGAAACTTTTCTGTGAATGTGGAAGTTGGAGCTTTTCAAAGTTTTTTTTTTTATTGAAGTGATATGTTAAACTGTAGCACTAAGCATTGTCGTTTTTGGTCCTATCGCATCTTCTCTTTTAGTTAGCGCATACTAGTGCCTCAATTGATGACTTCATGGGGCATATTCTCAAGGACTTATCGCCAATTTATCGGCACTTTAGCGCCGCAAAAGTGGCGATAGAATTATCGCCCCATTCTCAAGCTGGTGCAAACTGCCAACATCGCCAGTTTTCCGGCGATAGCTGCCGCAAAACACATCGCCATGGATGAGAGCGACAATTAACGCTAATGATATGCAGAGTAGGCGTTCCCGTGCAAAAACACACAAAAACACCACTTCGCGATATTCTCAAAGACCAGCCAGATCTGCGATGCCGGACAGAAACAGGCAATAAGGCGCGTTAGCAGCAGGGACTTAACACCTGCTTTTTACTGGTCTTAAGGAGGACGAAAACCTGCAGTACAAAGGGAGCCCAGGCTAGAGCCACATCTGAAGAACAACAGATGCCATGGACCTACTAATCATGCAGCTTGGAGACCCAAGAGGGCCACAACACCCACCGCCACCACCCCCAGGACCACCCCCACCCCCAGGACCACCCCCCCGGACCACCACTGAGGCAGCGCAGAACAAGACAGCGGACCTTCTGAAAATGCATCAGCCTCACAGATGTAATGCCAGAGGATGTCATTGCCCACTACAGGCTCAAAAGGACAGGCATCCTCTGCATCCTGACCCACATTGCCCACTGGCTGACGGTACCAACACAGCGGACAACCAACATCCCTCCACAAACAAAGCTGCTGGCAGTGCTGCACCTGTTGGCCTCTGGTACCTTCCAACCACCAACTGCCAGAGTCGGAGGAGTCTCACAGCCAGCCCTATCAAAGGCCATCACACCTGTCCTGAATGCCATCATCAGTTTCATACCCCAGCACCTTCACTTCCCCCACACTGCGCAGGAACAACTGGAGACCAAGCAAGGCTTCTACGCCATAGCTGGATTCCCGCACGTGTTGGGGGCAATTGACTGCTCACATGTCCTACTTGTGCCCCCTGCCGACACTGCACACAATTACCGCAACAGGAAGCACACGCATTCCATCAATGTGCAGGCAATAGTGGACCACAGGGGACTGTTCACCAATGTCGTCGTCAACTTCCCAGGCAGTGTGCATGATTCATACATCTTCCGACAGTCCATCATCAACCAGCGCTTCCAGGATGGCACCTATGGAAATGGACTGCTCGTTGGTAAGTACCAACGGAACACACCACACACCTCCATTCCACAATCACACAATGCACAACTGTTGGAATGGACACGTAACAAAATCACATTCAACATGCCAACCAACATGCACACCTGCCAGACACGACAACACAAGTAACCGTGGTAAGAGGGGCCAGAAATGTGGACAAACCATACACTAAGGCATAGCCCCTCTGCCACACATTTGCAGAATGTGGGGAGAGGCAATGGACCTATGGATAACAATGTACACAATGCCAAGTGTGGCGGTGATGTGCTGGACAGTCTTGAGTATGCAGAGCACAGACATGTCCATGTGGACACATACTGCTGGAGTCTTTAGTGTCGTCGACAGTGGACGCAACTATGTCATCCCAGGCAGTGGGGAACACCTTGGACAAGTAGCCATGTCAGCCCCCCTGTAAGCGTAAGCGTAGTGGGCAGGGCCGGCGCACGCCAGTCCAGCGTAGGGGAGTGACTAAATAGGGCGGGGCTCAGGGAGTGGTTCACATCCGGGACGGCCACCGAAGTAACTACTGCATGTGGCTCTGTGTCCGCCACATCCTGGCCATAGGCCTACACACACGTGGCCGACCACCTACAATGGGCAAAGTCACACCGGCGATGAGGTGGCTACGTCCCACGCCACCCGGCGCACATCTCGTCATCGCCTGCCGTGGCGTGTCTAGCAAGGCAGTGTCCCTCACCCTGCCATGAGGCCGCCGTCATGACCGGTGGTGCCTGCAGGATCCTGTGCGCCTGCCGCAACCCAGCCCGCTGATCCCCAGACCCGACCTGCGCCCAGCGGTGAATGCCCGCCCCTGCGCACCCAGGCCTCGCTGCACACCTGCCGCCACCGGAGTCACTCCAAGAGGGCCCACCACGTGCCAGTGCAATCTCCAAGGCCGGGCTCCGCAAGCTTGGCAGCCTCCTCAGCCGATCTCTGGCTTCTGCGCAACAGGCCCCCAACGCACCCAGTAGCACCGCACCACGGAGTTGCAAGTTGGCTACTGCTGCTTTCTGACCACACTGCGGTACAGCAAGTAACAGACACATCCTTTCCAGTCCGCCCCTACAGGCCTACTGCATCATCGCAGGCTGCAAACCCGCTCAGCTCTTCGGGTGGGCCGAACTCAGTGCACCACAAGTCACCGTCCAGCCTCCAGCATTATAGCATGATGCACACCCACTCAGCTCTTCCGGTGGGCCTACCTCAGTGCACCGCAAGTCATCGCCACGTGGCGGTTGGCCCGTGCTGGACGCAGGGCCTCAGGTGCCACTAACTCAGTGCACCACAAGTCACCGTCCAGCCACCGTCCAGCCACCAGGCCTGCTGCATCATCGCAGGCTGCACACCCGCTCAGCGCTTCCAGTGGGCCGAACTCAGTGCACCGCAAGTCATTGTCCCGAGGGGCTACCCCACAAGTCCTCCTCCAGTAGCCAACAGCATGTCCTCGGTAACGCCACTGGAGCTCTGCACAGTCATGGGGCCACCCACGTCCCAGGCAGGCTGCCGGTAAGCCTGGGTAGATCGTCTGGAGACATACTCCGAAGCGCACGACATCCCAGTGCTGCCGCGGCGGCGCACGCATGTGAGGAGTCTGGAGAAATGGCCCGGGGCTCTGGGCGTGTTTCAGCTCTGGGCGTGGTCCAGTTCCGGCTTGGCCACAAAAGTGACTATGGCGTGTGTCTCCGTAGTAGTGTCTGCGCCACCCAGCCTGTAATCGACAATGTTGCAATGTAGCATGCACCAGGAGGGCGGCCTCGCCCGAATGGATTAATAAAGGAGCGCGAGACTGCTCGAGGTCTCGGCTCATACATGTTGTGTGTGTATCTACATTTCCGCAGCCTGAACCGAAGGCCTAGCCTCAATATCAGCGCGAGTTCAGCCAGGCCAGAACTCCACATCTGTGTCTGCCCTATCCTTACGATAGGCCTACACACACGTGGCCGCCCACCTTCAACGGCCAACATTAGAGTCTTGAAGTCAGTCCTGCGGACATGCGCAGACAGGCGTGACAATGGTGTGCCGTAGGAGTGCAAGTGATGCAACTGCGCAGCACACACAAGTAAATAGGCTCGGTGGGAGGGAGGAGCAGCTGTGAGGCTACGTAATACACATGGGGCTAAGTTTTGGCAATAGCGAGATTGTTGTTTTGGAGCAATGAGGCCACTGCTAGTTCACACATTCCCAGTCATCTCACTGCCTATCTGGGTCACGGACATACATGCACATTGAAATCAGTTCCCAGGGAGCACCGTTGTTTGGAATCACTGCCCCTACATACATCCATACTTTCATACTTGCTTGATCATGGACATGACTCATCTGTGTGAATTTGAATGTCTTAATCACATTTGGTGCAGTGGTGAAGGTAGACCAGTACCTGGCCATGCACATGCTACTTTATAATGTTGCCCGTGGAGGGCCAGCCAGGGTCCTTTGGGGAGGAAAAAGTACATTGTAGCAGAGGGAGTTCAGTCCGCAGTCTGATTTCTGTGTCATTGGTTGCCTAAACAAATGTAGCAGTCCATGTCGGGGGCCAAGGTGAGTGTCGCAGAGTGTTAAGGGGGACAGTGGAGGGTGTTATTCCTGGGCATGATGCAGAGGGCAGAACCAAGCAGAAAGAGGCCATATGGCGGAGATGAATGCTACCGCTTCCTACTTAGCCCAACAGCAGATTCATCCTCATCATCGTCCTCCTATGTGTGATGTGCCTCACATGTGGGTGGTGGTGTTTTGTCTGCAGCACTGTGTGGCAGTGACACAATAGGGGCCGGAGGTGGATTGTCAGCCGCACTGTGAAGCACTGACACATCAGGGGGCGGTGATGTGGAGGGAGTAGTGGCAGCAGCATTCATCTGTGCCAGGCCTTGTGGCAGCACTGCCATGATGAGGATCTGCAGGGCATGGTAGATCCCTGCTACATCTCGCTGGTGTGCAGCCGTGGCAGCCATTCTTCCCGCCTGCATCCGCTCCATGTTCTCCATGTTCCTCCCCATGTTGGCCAACTCACGGCTGAGATCGCTGGAGCCACTCTGACTAGACAGTTGTTCTTGTCTACGAGTCATGACTCCGGCGATGTCAGCTATGGATTGTTGGAGACCATGGAGCGGACTGTGGGTGTCCGTTAGGGCCTGTAGGTGGTCCCTGATGGGACTTGGACACCCACGTATGGCATCTAGTTTGGCTGCCATGAGGTCGAACCCCACCCGCACCTGCTCTGCCGTCCCCTTCTGGCCCTGCGGCACACGGCATTGGAATGCCATGTGTTGCTCGTGGGGATCCTGGGAGACGGCCGTGGTGGTAGGTGCTTCCTGCTGTGTGGTCTGTGCAGGGGGGTGGATTCGCCTCGATGCAGCTGGGCTGCCCTACTCCTGGGGGTGGGGTGCTGAGGGTGTCCATGAGCTGTTGGAGGGTGTCGGGGTCAATGGTGTGTAGGTCCTCTTCATCATCGGTGATGAGGAGTACGGTCTGCTCTGCAGGAGGTGATGATTCTCCCTCTGCAATGTGAAGGGGAGATGCAGTATGACATTGTGTTCACATGTATGTTGACGCATTGGCCAAGTTTACAAACAGACTGCATGTCAATGTACATTGTGACTGTTTGTGTGGAGATGCCTATTTAATGCTGGACAGTTGACATTTCGCCACCATCACGGATGTGAGGTTGTATTTGTCCATTATCATCTCACAGTTTCCTGCTATGCCAAATGCGAATGGCCATTTTCTACACACAAGCGGCAGCAGTTGTGTCATCTGTTCTGTTGTGAAAGTGTTGCAGTTTGGTCCACTTTGTTGTAAATGTTGAGGTGCTCTGAGTGTTATGTGTTTGTGCTGCATTGTGGGTGATTTGCCCCTTCAGCTCTGATTTGGCTTGCCCTTATCCCTTTCAGGCGGTGTGCCTTTCACTTCTGTGCTTATACAGTGCTGAGCTGTTGCAGACTTGGGTAAATTGGGCTCTTGGTCGGAGTTGTGACTCTTGGGCATGGTTTGTCCGCAGATGTGCTGAACTTACTTGTGCATGTGTGCCATTGTGCCCTTCTCTCCCCCTCCCCCCAGTCCCTGGTGGTTACTCACCCTGTTGCTGTTGTGTCAGGTCATGTTGAGCAGTGTCCGGTCCTCCGACTCCTGCCACCGTCTCCTCACTGATGACTGTGGATACCATTTCCTCCATCTCATCCAGCTCCTCCTGTGGAGCAGGACTCCCACCCCCAGTATGCATTGCTGCTTTGCGGTTGTAGGCGAGTTTCAGCTTGGTTTTGCGCTTCACATCATTCCAGCGCCTCTTGACCTCTTCCATTGTCCTCCTCAGCACTCCGACTGCATTCTCCTTGTCCACGATGGACTGCCATATTCCATTTTTTGTTGCCAATGATACATTGGAGGTGACGAACAGTTGTTGATGGTGTTCTGTCACCTCCGTAATCAGGATCCTGTTTTCCTGCGGACTGAACCGCGTCTTCCTCTTCTTCTTCTCCTTGCCCTTCCCTGACCCCGAGGTCCCAGGCTGGTCCTCCGTGGGGCTTGTGGGGTTCGGGTTGTTCTCTGTTCTTGCTCTGGCTACCTCCATGGTGCTTCGCAGTTGTTTGTGTTTTATTTGTATTTAATTTTTGCCGCTTTTATAGTGATTGTTCCCGCCTTACTTGTGGGACTTCCGGGCCTGGCGCTGCTTTTCGCTGGATTTTTATCGCAGTTGGGCCCATCGCAACTTTTTTCACGTTCGGGTTCCCTTTTTTATTGCCGTCGTGGTATTTGTATCGCGGACATTTGAGGCGTTATCGGGAGACTATCGCATGTTACCGCCGTGTTGGGAATACGACGTTGACACAGAGTTATTTTCCCGCGATAGACGGCGATATGAAAAATTGCGTTAGCCTATTTTGGCGATGTTTATCACACGTTCTTGTGAATATCCCGCCAAATGTCCATACTGCTGTTTGCTGTACTTGTGCTGCTCCCAAAAATCAGTCTAGTGATACCAAATTAATTTTTCGTCTCCACTTTCAAAATCGTTCATATTTACAGACCGTTTTAAAGGGCTTAATTTAACATTTTGCTTTCTTATCTGCATATAATTTTTGAATTTGCTAATATCAATTAATTTTCCAAACAGACATGGACCTCCTGGGTAGACATCGCAGACTCTCAGGAGTCTGTGGACCACAGGTTAAGTACCGCTGATCTAAACATCAAAATTGCAATCTCCATAGTTCATACTGTTGTTCATGGAAATTATTGTTTGATCTCTGAATGCACTGTATGCTAGCAACAGAAAGATTATATTCCAAGATGCTTACATTCACTTGATACATTTCACACTCTCTGCCAACCTGAGATTTCTATTTACTTCCAGCTAGTTTTGTGAGAGTTCTGAATGCAAAATTCCCATGTAGAGTATAAAATCATGCACATACGACTGAAAAGAACTTCAGTGTACTAAAATGCACCAATCGCAAAACCATTTACAGTGGGCCTGATTCACAGAACTAACTTACGTCAAAAACGTAAAGTTAGTACTTTTTGGTATTCACAGAATACACTTACTCATTTTGGTATTCACAGAATGAACTTACTCATTTCGGTATTCACAGAAGTTAGTAGTCCTAACTTTAGGACTCCTAAATGCCTTCTGTGAATACCGAAAGTCTTAAAGTTAGGATTTTTCTCAGTTTAGGAGTAGTAAAGTTAGGACTCCTAACTTTAGGACTCCTAAATGCCTTCTGTGAATACCGAAAGTCTTAAAGTTAGGATTTTTCTCAGTTTAGGAACTCCTAAACTGAGAAAAATCCTAACTTTAAGACTTTCGGTATTCACAGAAGGCATTTAGGAGTCCTAAAGTTAGGACTACTAACTTCTGTGAATACGGAAATGAGTAAGTTCATTCTGTGAATACCAAAATGAGTAAGTGTATTCTGTGAATAGCAAAAAGTACTAACTTTACGTTTTTGAAGTAAGTTAGTTCTGTGAATCAGGCCCAGTATGTGTATGGTTATTGCAAGCTCGCTCCATCCACTGAATGCCTACTGATATATCACTGGTTAGCTAAGGAGAATGACTCATTGCTTCATTCACACAAATGTGTCGATGTAACATTGCAATTTATTTTGTTACTATCCTATGAGAAATTCTAGCCTTATCATTTATTTATTTTTTTGCAGTTTTATATAGGGCGAACTCGACCCGAAGGTATCAGAGTGCTTTATATGAGCACCAGTTGCATTACAGGTTGACGCCAAACTCGAACCTGCTTCCCCAGCTTCAAAGTCGGCCGTTCTAGCCCTTAAGCCAAATCCTCTTCCCATTGCTTATATACTTATCCTCAGTGCAGCAGATCGGTGATGTGGACAAGATTATTAGCAGTGTCTATATTAAGTAATTTGGCAGACACTGATATGTGGGAAAAAACAGCATGTTGACTATTGACTGCCATTCATAATAAATACATTCGTAATCAAGCCTTTAAGGTGGATTGCAGCACATTGAAAGGGGATGAGATGTTCCTAAATTTTGGGTTAGAAATTAAGGGCCTGATTTAAGTCCTGGCGGACAGTCCGCTGTCCCCCAGGGTGACGGAATAATTACTCGGTCGCCCTGGTGGACGGACTGCCTGCCAGATTTATAAATGGCCATCAAGATGGAGGTCATTTATAAAGCTTTGGCAGGAACTGCCATCACGCTGTTCAAGTCAATGCATTTTCCTGTTTGGTGCTGGGCACCATCAGTGGGACGGAGCCCAGCACCAAACAGTTTACTTTTTTTATTTTCAAAAACAAAGTCCTGAAACGGGATTTTCATTTTGAAAATGAAAAATAAAATGTTTTGCTCGCCATGGGAGTACGCTACAATGGGAAGGGGAGCATTAAGCAGATGTCACTGAAAGCTGCCCTGGGCTGTAATTCTGCCCATCTAAATTAGGTGGGCAGCCGCAGAAAGACCTTCCTCCGGAGTCCCATCTTTGCAACGGAGCAGGGCTTTAAGTGGGCCGGGTCTGTGCGGGTCTGAGCACCGGCAGTTATTTTTAGGGGGATGTAGTGACCTGGGGCAGGGCACTAGGACCCTGCAGTGGACTGTGGGGACACCAAGGGAACCGGACACCACATCCGGTCAAGGGGGAAGAGGGACACTACAGATTGGGGAAGAAGCGTGGGCAGACGTGCGTGGACACAGCGCAGCGCATGTACACTAATAAAGAAACTGCAGATCCTTACCTGTCTCCCGTGCATCTGTGGGGATAGGGACACGACAACTGGCGACGAGGATGGGATCGTCCACCACCCTTCAGAAGAGCAGAAGTGGATCGGATTGTTGTTCCCTCGAAGAAAGCGCGACGGAACCAGGAGCCCACCCTGGTCCGCTGGCCAACACAAGGAACATCGTGGCAATCGGCGCGGCGATAAAGAAGAAAAAGCGGAGCCAGGAGCCCACCCTGGTCCGAGTCAAGCAGCAAAGAAACAGCGACGCAGGAGCCCCCCCGGCCGCCGAAATAGCGGTAACAGCGCTGTGAGAGGAGAGAAACAAAGCATCGGCCAGCAAACAGAAGAGCCGACAAGCGTCAGCACCCGAGAGTGCTCAGAGAGAACTAAAGAGAAAGACGCGCGTTAGTTCAAACGAACTATCGCGAGAGCGGCGGCCATTTTGAGGACAGGCAGAGCAGGCCAATTAGAAGCCAGGAATAAGCGGCGGCCATTTTGAGAAGTCAGGCAAAGCGAGAGGGACAAAGAAACATCGCGAGACTACGGCGGCCATTTTGGAGTCAGGCAACTAAGCCAATAAGAACAAAATACAGAGCGGCGGCCATTTTGAAGTCAGGCGGCCATTGAAATAGATAGGGAAACAGAAAAACAGAGCGAAAGAGTCAAAAAAGAAGAAGAAAACAGTGGAAATAAAGCGCAATAAAGAGGAAACAAAGGGACAAATACAGAAACAAAGGAAATAAAAAGAGGAAGAAGAGTAGAGGAGTGCCAAGGAAGGAAATGACGACAACGATGAGAAACAAAGCACGCAAGCAGTCTTCCGCAGGTCTTTACCATTCAGCCTATCGGAGCCGCAGGCAGGCATCCGGTGGGAAAGATGGATCAGAAAATTTGAGCGCTACATGAGTGCCACGGATGTCCCGGATAACAAGCAACTGCACCTACTTTTGAATCTAGCAGGGGATGAGATAGAAGATCTATTGCTAACGTTTCCTGTTGAACAAACACAGAACTACAAGGGAGTGATAAAGTGTCTCACACAAAAATTCGACCCCCAACGCAACGTTTATTTCGAAAGATACACGTTCAACACGGCGTGCCAGCAAGGCGAAGAGAGCCTAGATGACTTTGCAACGAGACTGAGAAAACTGGTCACGTACTGCGAATTCGACAAATTTGACAATGAGCAAGCGATAAGACTGCGAATAATTGAGGGCTGTAAATCAGTGGAATTCCGAGCACGAGTGCTGAAGGAACCAACGACGCTGGAAAAGATATTGACAATGGCTCGCACAGAAGCACGAGCAACGGAACAGGCAAAGCAGATGGAAATTGGAAAGGAGAAGAGAGTAGCGCTAGCACATTGCGTCACGAGGAACGTAAACAAGAAGGAATTCCAGGCGCCGGTCCCACCACGGAAGGGCGAACAAACATGTTACAGATGTGGGCTCGAGTTTCCCCACATCGGCGCCTGCCCAGCAATGGGCCAGAAGTGCAGAAAATGCAACAGGGACAACCACTTCTCAAGCGTGTGCATGACCAGGCAATTCAGAGGTGAGAGAGGCCGAGCGACAAGACCGCGGATGACCAGCAACAGGTATGCCCGACACATGCAAACAGCAAATCGCAGCTCCTCTGAGGAGTCAGAAGAAACGGCAGCACCTGCGAGCGCGGCAAGACTCTACCTAATGTCGGACACGCCGAGAGAAAGCGGTGAGGCAGAGCACGTTCACCTGGTAGACAAGAGAGAAATAAAGAAGACAGCCACTGTGAACATCGATGTGGGAAACCACCAGGCAAGCTTCGTACTTGACAGTGGAGCAACATGCAACATCATGTGCATGTCCGAATACAAAAAGATGAGAACAAAGCCACACCTACTGCCATCGACCGTGGACGTATTCACCTGGGGCTCCAAGAGCCCGGTAGAAAACATGGGAAAGTTCACAGAGACACTAACATACAAAGGCAGATCTTATCGTGAGGAAATACATGTACTCAAGGGCGACATCCCAGCGCCATGCCTACTAAGCAATGTGACGGCACAATTGATGGGGCTACTGGCAATGACATATCACATGTCGGAAACGGAGAACATCCTTCAAGAATACCCAGCCATACTGAAAGGGCTTGGCAAGCTGAGAGGGAAACAAATAACATTGCATATATGTTGGACTTGGCCCTTTTTGCAGGGTCATCCCTAAACTTTTTGCCTTCCTCCTATATTTTTTCTGACCTGTTGTTGGCTGTTTTATGACTCTGGGCACTTTACCACTGCTGATCAGTGCTAAAGTGCATATGCTCTCCCCATGATAAATTGTGTGATGGATTAGTGACTCCATGATTGGATGATTGGTTTACTTGTCAGTCCCTAGTACAGTGCACTGAGTGTGCCCAGGGCTTGTAAATCCAATGCCGCTGGTGGGCTTGCAGCACTGGTTGTGCCACCCACAGAAGCGGCTTGTAAAATGTGCCTCAGGCCTGCCATTGCAGAGCCTGTGTGCAGCCTAGGGCTGCCATGTCGACTTGGTGAGTACACCCACTTACCAGTCCCTAAACCTTCCCTTTACTGCATGTTGGTCACCCCTAAAGTAGGCCCTAGGGCAGGGTGCATTGTAAGTACAAGGTAGGACATGCCCTGGTGTGTGTGGCATGTCCTAATAGTGAATTACAGCCATTTTCGTTTTTCACTATTGCAAGGCTACCTGCTCCCCATAGGCCAGAATGGGCAGACTGACTATTACACCTTATAGTCAGAACTGACCCAGGGAACATGGTAGAAAAACGAATTTAGTATGCCTGAACTCAGAATGATAAAATACATCTTTTAGTGAAGTTGGTTTTAACATTCTGTGTTTGAAAATACCACTTTTAGAAAGTGGGTATTTTCTTGCCTAAACTTCCAAGCCTGCCTCTGCTAGGTTGTGTATTCCTTGTCTGGAGATTGAGTGACAGGGGCTGGGGGTGGCTACAGGAGACAGGGTGAGTCAGCACAGGGCTGAATAGAAAGATCTGCATCCAGAGTGGAGGGAGGAGTTGCACCTGGGTCTGAATAGGGCTGTGCCTGCCTTCCACAATGCTGGCTCCACCTCCTGCCGGGCGGCTGAGCACCCTGCCCCACATTCTGAAAGGAAAGAAGGAGTCAGAAAAACAAAGTGCTCCAGGACTGACCAGAACTGGTTTTGGACTAGGCAGAGGCCTCTCTGCCTTCAGAGAACAAAGAAAAACTGTGTATAAAAAGGGGACCCAGACCCCTAGGAAATTAGATCACTTTGGGAAAACAAGAAAAAACCTTTGCTGAGGAGCGGAACCAAGAAGAAACTGAGGAGAAGACTATCCCTAAGCTAGAGGGATCTGCCTGCAGTGGTTGCCTGACTGCCAAAGGAAGGAGAAAGGACTTTGTGTGCACTTTTATTCAACTTGTAAAGTATCTCCAAGGGCTTGAGAAAAGAGCTTGCCTCCTGCTGAAGTCTCAGGGACAACAGACTTCAACCACCAGCTCCCCAAGCATCCTTTGGAAGTGCCTGCTGCTGTTTTGGGCCTTCTGAAGGGACTGCGTGTCGCAAGGATCTGGAAGCGCGACTCAAGAGGGAGAAGCGTGTCGCCGTCGCAGCCGCTGCCGTCGCATCACGGAGATGACGCCGCTGTAGCTGACGCATTGCACCGCATCTCGAGAAACGTCCCGCAACCCCGAAGAAGCGTGTCGCCGTCGCAGCCGCTGCCGTCGCATCGTAGATGTCGCCGCTGTAGCTGTCGCATTGCACCGCATCAAGAGAAGAGTCTCGCATCGAGGAAGAAGCGTGTCGCCGTCGCAGCCGCTGCCGTAGCATCATAGATGTCGCTGCTGTAGCTGACGCATTGCACCATATCGAGAGAAGCGCCTCGCATCCACGGAGAAGCGTGCCGCCGTCGGAGCTGCTGCCGTCGCATCACGAAACAAGGGTGTCGCCGCTGCAGTTGTCGCATCGAGCGGAAGCGTCTCGCAACGTTGGAGAAGAGTGTCGCAGCCGAAGCTGTTGCCGTCGCATCGCTGAACAAGGGTGTCGCCGCTGCAGTTGACGCATCGAATCGAGACTTCTCGCAACATCGGAGAAGCGTGCCGCATCAGGAAGAACTTGACGTCTTTATTTCTTTGCACCAGAACTTTGTCGCATTTCCATCGCTGCAACCTTTCTTGTTGTGGAAGCGTCCCGCATCGTAAGGTACATTGACTTAAAGTGTCGCATCTTAAGAACTGAACTGAACTAAGCTAAAAACTACCATTTTAAGTACAGTATTGTGGATTTTTGTCGTTTATGGTCTTGTGTTAAAACTATATAAAGAATACTTATTTTTGATATAAACCTTGTGTGGTGTCCATCTGTAGTGTGTCACTAGATTACTGTATGTGTTCACAAATGCTTTACACACTGCCTCTGAGATAAGCCTGTCTGCTCGTGCCAAGCTACCAAGGGGGTGAGCAGGGGTTATTTTAGGAGTGTACCCCTTTACCCTGACTAGAGGCGAGTGTCCCTATTTGTCACAAGTACCTACCTGTGCCAACTAGAGACCCCCAATTCTAACAATATAAATGAAGCAATCAAACCAGTAGCACAACATAACAGACGGGTACCAATTCACCTACAACCACAGGTGGCAGAGGAGATCAATAGCCTACTGGCACAGGATATAATAGAGGCGGCAGACGGCCCAACACTGTGGGTGTCTCCGATCGTGGCGGTTCCAAAGAAGAACACCTCCAAAATCTGCATATGCGTGGACATGAGGATCCCAAACACCGCAATCACAAGGGAACGCCACATGGGACCACACCTGAACGACATGATTAGCTGCCTCACTGGAGCGTGCCGATTCTCAAAGCTCGACCTATGCAAAGGGTATCACCAGTTAGAGTTGGACCATCAGTCCAGGTACATCACAACATTTTCCACTCATCTGGGCCTGTTTAGATATAAGCGACTGAGCTTCGGAATATCGTCGGCAGCGGAAATATTTCAGGAGACCATACGACAAGTGATCAGACTGGTCCCGAACAGCTTAAACTACAGTGACGATATCTTAGTGTTTGGGAAAACAGACAAGGAGCATGACACAGCGTTACGTCAAGTGTGCACACAACTGGAGAAAGCGGGCCTCACACTCAATGGAGACAAATGTGAGCTAGGAAGAAAGGAACTAGTGTTCTTTGGACACATCTTTTCGAAGCAAGGGATGAGGCCAGATCCCAGCAAAGTTGAAACACTACAAAATGCAAAGCCACCGACGGATGTCGCGGAAGTACGATCATTCCTAGGACTCGCCAGCTACTGTGTGAGATACATACAGGATTTCGCTACAGCAAGCACACCACTGAGGGAACTGACCAAACAGGGTCAGAAATTCATCTGGTCTCAGGAATGCAACAAGGCATTTGAGGACATAAGACAAGCGGTGGTGACGGTGGAACATCTGGCCTACTTCGACCCCCTGCTCTGCACCGAACTGACTGTGGATGCCAGCCCAGTGGGACTGGGTGCAATACTAGCACAGCACCTGCCAGGAAGAGAGTCACAAAGGAAGATTGTCGCATACGCAAGCAAAAGCTTGACGGATATTGAAAAGGCCTACTCGCAACCAGAAAAGGAGAGCCTGGCTGTGGTGTGGGCGTGCGAGCATTTCCACATGTTTATCTATGGGAAGCCGTTCACCATCATAACGGACCACCAAGCGCTGGTGACAATCTACGGCAGCCCATCGGCCAAAATGCCACCCAGGATTGAACGCTGGGGCATCAGACTTATGGACTATGACTTCACAATTGTGCATAAACCAGGGAAAGAACACAATCCTGCAGACTACATGTCAAGGCACCCGTTACCACAGGCTCACGACAAGACGTCAATAGCAGAGGAATACCTAAACTTTGTGCTCAAGCAAAGCACGCCAGCACCAATAACACTAGCGGAGTTAGAAAGGGAGACGAGAGAAGATGGAACGCTGCAACTGGCAATGGAGATAACGAGAAGACAAAGATGGAGGCACATCAACAACAACTGCACCTGGGAAACAGGGATATGTAAAGAAGAAGTGCTAGCTCTGCAAAAGATAAATGAAGAACTGTCGGAGACGGAAAGCGGAATACTAATGAGAGGGACGAGAATTGTGATACCAAGATCACTCAGGAGACAAGTGATAGATTTGG
This sequence comes from Calotriton arnoldi, assembly GCA_963921515.1. Taxonomy (NCBI): domain Eukaryota; kingdom Metazoa; phylum Chordata; class Amphibia; order Caudata; family Salamandridae; genus Calotriton; species Calotriton arnoldi. The sequence continues at coordinate 79,311 of CAWUFW010012136.1, forward strand.
CTCACGAGTCACACCGAGGCGTAGTATCAACAAACAAACTGTTAAGAGAGAAAGTGTGGTTTCCTGGACTAGATCGCATGGTCGAAGACACAGTAACGACATGCCACCTATGTCAAGTGACAGGAGCACCGCCCAGACACGCACCGCTACAAATGTCAGAGCTTCCAAGAGCAGTTTGGAAAACACTGGCAGCTGATTTCTTTGGCCCACTGGACACAGGAAACTACTTGCTGGTGGTCATCGATGAATACTCAAGATTTCCAATAGTGCGACACGTCTCATCGACATCAGCATCAGCAACACTACCGATTTTAGATGATATATTCACTGCATGGGGCTCACCGGAAACTCTAAAGACGGGCAATGGTCCTCCATTCTCAGGAGAAGACTTCCGCAGATTCATGACCTATCTAGGGATAAGTCACGCTAATGGAATGGTGGAGAGGTTCATGGGGAACATCAAAAAAGCAGTTCAAAGGGCGAAGCTAGCGCAGATATCACTTAGCCAAGCTCTATGCCAGATATTGCGGGACTACAGAAACACACCGCACAACTCCACAGGAAGATGCCCAGCGGAGCTCGTGCTGGGGAGGACAAGTAGAACAAGGCTGCCACAAATAGAAGCAATGACAGCGCCAGATCGCAGCAATATCGCAGAGAAAGACAGAGAGGAGAAAGAAAAAATGAAATGATATGCAGACGCCAAGCGGCACGCCAGATCATCAGGTCTCAAGGAAGTCGACACGGTGGTAGTGCGCCAACGACGACAAAGGAAATCGGACAGCATGTTCTCCAAAGACCCGCTAATAGTAACTAAAGTGAAGGGCCCAATGATCACGGCAGAGTCAGAACATCAGAGGATAACGCGGAACAGCTCACACTTCAAAGAACTGAAGGAGAAGAAAGAGGAAGACCAAGATAAGGAAACAGCAGAACAAGAAGAGCAGGAGCAGACCAGGAAGGAAAGAGACAATGGTGAGGGACCAGCCAAGGAGCAACAGACGGAAACCGGCCCGAAAAGAGCATGCAGACGGCCAAAAAGGCTAATAGAAGAAATGTAATGATGGGAAGCACAGTGACCTGTGCCAGGGCAGACTTGCATCTATCTCTATCAACAGATCTCTGTATTTCACTTTTCTAGTCACTTCTTCGTGACAAAGGGGGGAGATGTAGTGACCTGGGGGCAGGGCACTAGGACCCTGCAGTGGACTGTGGGGACACCAAGGGAACCGGACACCACATCCGGTCAAGGGGGAAGAGGGACACTACAGATCGGGGAAGAAGCGTGGGCAGACGTGCGTGGACACAGCGCAGCGCATGTACACTAATAAAGAAACTGCAGATCCTTACCTGTCTCCCGTGCATCTGTGGGGATAGGGACACGACAGGGGCCTCGAAACGGGTCTCTATCGGGCTCTACTTTCGGGCCTCACAGAGGTAGTCCGTTTTCTTTTTTTTTTTCTTGGACTATTGTTACACACATACTTAAGGTATCAAGGTGCTTGCGGATCGGCAGGCCTGGGCACATCAAGGTTAACCACTTAGGAACAAATATGCTTTAAGTTACTCCTTAAATTGATTGACGACTATCAGGAGGAATTATACTTCATTATTTTGTACCTAAAGCTAGCAAGACTCTCATTCTTTTCTTGGGCACAGCAACATCTTTTAACGTTGCTGCCGAGTGGGAGAAAAATGACCTATGTATGAATCCTGAACCCTAGCCTAAATACCTTAGTGGGTGAGGCTGCAATCTCATAGCAGCAGCAACGTGTATCTAATCAGGGACCTTGCAACAACTGTTAGTGATCATTTGTGCACTTTTATTTTAAGCGATTACATTTTTGGGGGCTAATTATGACTCGGGAGAGTGGTTATTTCATTTTCTCCGTTCTCACTCTTTCACTTGCAGGTTTCATGGCCCCAGAAAATGACAGAACTTGGAATTCCCTCTAGGCCCCCCTACCTGACGTAGTCTCTCTGTCCCTCCCGCAACCACCATCTTTTGATGGTGCTTCAAAGCGGGAGAGAGATGACCTGGGATTGATTCTTGAACCACAGGCTGACCCCCTTGATTGTGTGAGGCTCCACCCATTTACTGGCAGTCCCTTTCATGTGTGTAGGTACTTTGCAACAAATATGTAGTGGTGCAGAATTATTTTTAGGGATTGAATTTGTAGTCTCTGGTTTCTGACACAGAAGCTCATTTGGTTTTACACTGCTCCTTTTCCGACCTCTAAATGCAGATCCTGGTGCTGAGCTGTGCAATTGCTCTAAGAAGGGGTGAAAAAACGACAAAGAATCATTAACATGCAAATGGTCTTTTAAAGACCTGTGAAGTACTCGGGTGCGGCTGTGTGTGTGTGCCCGGGAAGCTGTCTCAGCCTGGGCTGACACACACGACGGAGGGGGGGGGGCGGGTTCTGAGGAGTCCTAGAGCTGACGGCTTGTCAGAGCAGGGGGTACTGCTACACTAGTTATCTTTATTTAGACCACGCCCCTACTGAGATAGGCCACACCTCTTTGAGGTTTGCCCCGCCCCTTTTAGAGCACCCCCAGTTTATTTTTCCCACTTAAAGCCCTGCAACAGAGTATCCTTACTACCCAGAATTAAATCGTACCCTAAGTGAAGATTATTGTACGCAGTATGCCACTTGCACACTTCAACATTGCACTGAAAACTGTTGATTGATAGGGTAGCGTATAGGGGATATTGGTGTACCCTGCATAATTCTATGAGGGTATACGGAGGATAGATTCAAAGGTTTAGGGAAACATGCCTTCCTGAGTGGGTTGGGTGAAAGTACAGTTTGATGTCACAGGTCACACAATATTGTATGCACACTCTCTCCCATACAAAATCTGAGCATACTATTTGAAACATAAAACTGTTAGGTTACATTTACTTTAAATAACTAAAGAAAGTGCTTTCTGGCAGTGGCGTCACTAGGGTTGGTGTCACCTAGTGCGGTAACTCCCGAGTCGGGGGGTGCGGACCGCACCGGGGCGGGTGACACCATCACATGGGGTGACACCGTGAGCCTCTGCTACCCCATGTGATGGTGTCACCCGGTGCGGTCCGCACCCCCCGCTCCCCCCTAGTGACGCCACTGCTTTCTGGGTGAAACAACAATTTAAACATGCAGTGGCAAAGCCAATAGGTCTTGCATGCATTTTGAATCCTGACTAAAACATTATATAAAATAGCTGAAGTGAACGAAGCAAGACATAAAAACAATTGTCTTCTGTGTAAAATGCATATGTAAGTTAAAGATTTTAATGCATGATGATTCACAGTACTTTTGAGGTGGAAAATAGTCCCTTATGCATTGCAATGCAAGCATTTCATGGGAGGCTGGATGATACACTACCAGTCAAGGGCATGCGGTGAGAAAGAAATACCGTTTTAAGTGGAGCCACAGCCTACTCTACGGATATATGAAAGAATTGGTGACAAATAGTCTTTTGACAGTTGCACTGTCAAGGACAGCTGCCCTGTCAAGCCAGACCTGTCCTAAACATGCACTAACATTGTGTCTATTTGAACAGTAGCCTTCATAAAAGCTAGAAACCATTTAAAACTTTCTAGCAGTCATTTACAGCAATGCATTAAAAAATGTGTTTAACAATTTGCACTTTTGTGTTTTACTTCCTATGTTGCTCTAATATCCTTAACAGCACAGGGCGATCGTCCAATGTGCAAATGACCCCCTGGCTCTACTCTTTCGTTCAACGTGTTAATTTTAGAACGAAAAACAAACCCCTTTTTAAAATGCGCCCTAGTATCCTAAAAAAGTCTGCATATTTGTTTCATTTTGTTTTGGAGTTAAGATATGTCCGTTAAAGGATCTCATGGTATTTTTGTTTTATCTTTGTTTGTTTTCCTTCTTTGTGTGGTGAAATTTGGATGGGTGTTGGGCTTATGAAATAATTAATGCAATAGTGCAAATCAGCTATTTCAGCAAGAGTAATTTACTCCATATGCAGCCTCACAGTAGGAGCGCTCATTAATCAAACCGGTCTGTGCACATCAAAATGCTCCCTGCCTGCTGCCACAGCATCCATCATAGTGTTATTCAATGCACAGTAGCAACGGTTGATACATATATTGGCTTTGATGTGCTGGTAATTGTGTGCTTGGCACGGTGCTGCCCAGAATACCTTGGTATATTGGGAAATAAGAAGCAGCCATGGTCTGCTTTCTGAAATGAGACTCAAAAGTTACCAACTCGGGCAAACGTGTCTTATTTCACGAAAACGACTACGTTCTGAGATCCAGCGTTCTCGCAGTTGTTGCCGGAGCCGGAGGGTGTTGCTGAACGTTAAGTTTGCTTGTTAATGAGATTAAAAAAAATCATTATTTTCGCAAATAGTAATATAACTCGTTCGCCAAGGAGGTGCAGTTATAACTAGAATATTTTACAGAAAAATATATTCAACATCAGTCATTGACGTGCGCCTAATAACCATGCAACTCCGTTGAGCCGATCTGTTAAAGAGCATCCCTTATAGTTTTAATTCAAACGTTTCAGTTCGCTTGTCGCATGGTTAATAGAGATGGGTTGCAGGAATGAAGCCAAAACCGGCCAAATCGAGGGGCATATTAGCAAGACCCACGTTAAAATTATCGCCGTTTTAGCGGCAGGAAACTGCCGCTAAAACGGCGATAATGGGCTTGCTAATATGCGTTATATAATTCCAATAGAAGCCCAGGTTAGATGTCCTGCACATCTAACCTGGGCTTCTATTGGAATTCTATAACGCATATTAGCGAGCCCATTATCGCCGTTTTAGCGGCAGTTTCCTGCCGCTAAACGGCGATAATTTTAACGTGGGTCTTGCTAATATGCCCCCTTATTTTTGTGACTAGGGACCTTTGTTCCTTGTACAACTCTTTCGAAATTAAATGATTAGCAGAACAAGAGGTCCTAGAGCCCCCATAAAGTTTGCTACTGGGGTACAGCGCTTCAAGGAAAAACAGACAAGCATGTTCAGTCACAGTATTTGATCTTCATTCTCTGTGGAACATTCAAAACAGAACAAGCATTGGCATAGCCAATAGGTCTCGCATTTGGGAACTTCAACAGAAATACTTTATCTGCAGTCCAGGAAATCTGTATTTTTACTGCGTGTAGGGAAATTAAATGCTTTGTCCAAAATCAAGTTGTGTGCTGCCTGTTAGGCAGGCTAAAAAAAGAAGTATGTTGTCTGAAGCTGCTGCCTAATAAAAGCCCCGGCAGTTGCAAGGTTACAAATTAAGCATTGGTAGTGCGACTGGAGCCAGAAATGTTGTCCTTTAAAGCACATTCCCTTCATATTTACACGGGTTGTGTGCTGCCTGTTAGGCAGGCAAAAAAAAAATATATATATTGTTTAAAACTGCTGCCTAATGACAGCCCCGGCAGTTGCTTGGTTGCAAATTAAACATTGGGAGTGCAGCTAGAGGCATGCCACTATTCTATTCCTGTTTTTGCCCAATAACATTAAAATATGTTCAGTGTACTTACAGCAATGTATGTGCCTTATAAAAACAAAAGCCATACAGGTAGAATACATTTGGAGCTGGACTCCTATTTTAACTACAAGTGCTTCAGAAGGCAATGGCACAGAATGTAATAAAAACAGAAGTAAAAGAGAACGTTATCTGTGTGTATATAAAAAACCGAAAAGCACAGAATAAAATGCGCTATAATACAGTTAAAAGGCACAGATTTAGAAAAAACATTTGCGTGCACTTTCGAGCCCTATTTAGCAGATAAATGAAATACGACAAATAGGTACTGCATAGATTATAAATGAGTGAAACAAAGATATAATCTAGGTTACCGTGTTTTAATAGTGAAACCAATCATGATTGTAGGTTACAGTGCTTTATATTATATAGTAGTGTTTTAAACATAGGGAGAGTGTAGTTCTAAATATGAGCTGGTGGTTTCTGGTGCTCAACAGCAGCACCTAATAATAAACAGAAATACTTTATCTGCAGTCCAGGACACCTGGATTTTTACTGCGTGTAGGGAAATTAACTGCTTTGTCCAAAATCACACCCTATTGAGCAGCATTTGAGAATGGAACCTGGTTTCCGAGCTCGTACAGTTAGAAGTTTTGTCCTTGAAAGCACATTCACTTCCCATTAACACAAGTTGTGTGCTGCCTGTTAAGCAGGCAAAAAAAATTGCATGTTGTCTGAAGCTGCTGCCTAATAAAAGCCCCGGCAGTTGCAAGGTTACAAATTAAGCATTGGGAGTGCGACTGGAGCCAGACGTTTTGTCCTTTAAAGCACATTGCCTTCATATTTACACGGATTGTGCGCTGCCTGATAGGCAGGCAAAAAAATGTATATATATATATTGTTTAAAACTGCTGCCTAATGACAGCCCCGGCAGTTGCTTGGTTACAAATTAACCATTGGGAGTGCAGCTAGAGGCATGCCAGTATTCTATTTCTGTTTTTGCCCAATAACATTAAAATATGTTCAGTGTACTGACAGCAATGTATGTGCCTTATAAAAACAAAAGCCATACAGGTAGAATAAATTTATGAGCTGGTGGTTTCTGGTGCTCAACAGCAGCACCTAATAATCAACAGAAATACTTTATCTGCAGTCCAGGACACCTGTAGTTTTACTGCGTGTAGGGAAATTAAATGCTTTGTTTAAAATCGCACTCTAGTGAGCAACATTTGAGAATGGAACCTGGTTTCCGAGCTCGTACAGTTAGAAGTTTTGTCCTTGAAAGCACATTCACTTCCCATTAACACAAGTTGTGTGCTGCCTGTTAGGCAGGCTAAAAAAAGAAGTATGTTGTCTGAAGCTGCCGCCTATTAAAAGCCCCGGCAGTTGTAAGGTTACGCATTGGGAGTGCGACTGGAGCCAGAAGTTTTGTCCTTTAAAGCACATACCCTTCATATTTACACGAGTTGTACGCTGCTTGGTAGGCAGGCAAAAAAAAAATATATAACATTGTTTAAAACTGCTGCCTAATGACAGCCGCGGCAGTTGCTTAGTTACAAATTAACCATTGGGAGTGCAGCTGGAACCAGAAGTTTTGTCCTTTAAAGCACATTCCCTTCATATTTACACGGGTTGTGCACTGCCTGTTAGGCAGGCTAAAAAAAGAAGTATGTTGTCTGAAGCTGCTGCCTAATAAAAGCCCCGGCAGTTGTAAGGTTACAAATTAAGCATTGGGAGTGCCACTGGAGCCAGAAGTTTTGTCCTTTAAAGCACATTCCCTTCATATTTACACGGGTTGTGCACTGCCTGTTAGGCAGGCTAAAAAAAGAAGTATGTTGTCTGAAGCTGCTGCCTAATAAAAGCCCCGGCATTTGTAAGGTTACAAATTAAGCATTGGGAGTGCCACTGGAGCCAGAAGTTTTGTCCTTTAAAGCACATTCCCTTCATATTTACACGGGTTGTGCGCCGTGTTTTAATAATGAAACCAATATTGAATGTAGGTTACCGTGCTTTACATTATATAGTGGTGTTTTAAACATAGGGAAAGTGCAGTGCTAAATATGAGCTGGTGGTTTTTGGTGCTCAACAGCAGCACCTAAAAATCAACAGAAATACTTAAGCTGCAGTCCAGGACACCTGTATTGTTAAATGCGTGTAGGGAAATCAAATGTTTTGTCCAAAATCACACCCTATTGAGCAACATTTGAGAATGGAACCTGGTTTCCGAGCTCGTACAGTTAGAAGTTTTGTCCTTGAAAGCACATTCACTTCCCATTAACACAAGTTGTGTGCTGTCTGTTAGGCAGGCTAAAAAAAGAAGTATGTTGTCTGAAGCTGCTGCCTAATAAAAGCCCCGGCAGTTCTAATGCAGCTGCCACCCTGCGCGCCGCTGCTCGCTCCCGCAGGCAAAACGCCGTGGGAGTGAACATTACAAAAGAGGTGAGACATGCACCCGCCTTTGGCCATTTGCATGCTTTCATTATTGAAACACACACGCAAAAGCCAACCCAATGCGTGGGGGGAAGTCAGACCCACACAGAGCAGTTACAAGAAGCCTCGCAGGTCAGCGCATGCGTTCTGCGCTAGGCTCGACCTAAAAACATACATCAATGCCATGACCCACGTGTGTGTGTGTGTGTGTGTGTGCGCGCAAGAGTGCAGTGCTCCTGCCCTTCTGTATTGTATTGTATTGTATTGTAATTGCATTTATATAGTGCTTACTACCCCTGATGAGGCGTTGAAGTGCTTTTTCGGCAAGTAGCATGCTACTCTGGAACCCATAAAGGATTAGTGGTGAATTAGTATAGTGAAATATGAAAGTAATTTGAGCAGTGGTTATGTTAGTCTGTTATTTGGATTGAGAAGGGTAGTGGTGGGATAGAAGAGGGAAAAGGTTTGCATTTATATAGTGTTTGCTTCCCCTGATGAGGTGTTGAAGCGCTTTTCGGTGAGTAGCATGCTGCTCCAGAACCCAAACAGGATTAGTGGGTAATTAGTATAGGGAAATATGAAATTAATTTGAGTGGTGGACATGTTAGTCTGTTATTTAGATTGAAAAGGAATAGTGGAGGAATAGATGGCAGGCACAATGCGCTGGGCGAGGGACCAGCTTTGAAGGAAGTGTGACTGCAAGCGCCCCTCCCCTCCCCTCCCGTGAATAGCTCATGGGGCAAGCTTAGATTGAAAATACATTGTTTTAGAGGCATCATACCAAATAGGTTGTATTGAAGCATCATACCAATTAGGAATTCTATAAAGCTTACATATCATACCGTGACTAGGCACTGAGGAATACATCAGGCACTACTCAGGAGTGGTATTAGGGATCAATTGAATTTGGTCCTGATGAAAAGCCATGGGGGCAGGCTCAAAACATGTAGACCGGGAGTAACACACCCATTACATTGTGTAATTCTCCAACCCCTTTTTAACAATACCAGCCACAAGATTCATTAAAGTCTAGGTTCCTAGAGGCCGGGTATTTTTTAGAATTTTTTCACTATCACTTTGACCCTTCCACTCCTACTGCAACGATATAGCCCAAACTTTCCACAAAAGTGCTCCCACGTCTCTGTCGGTCATAGCACGTCCCGTCCCGCAGCGGGGCGGGAAGAACCCGATGATAAAGCATGCCACCAAGGGGCCTTTTGGTGGGTGAGGGTTATTTTAAGAAAATGTATTCTTTCGCATTGGTATCACTAACATTTGGAAAGATATCGTTTTGAATATGCCTTTTCAAGTGGACTTCTTTTGATTAATTATATAATACAGGGGGCAAGGTCCACTACGTATCTCTCTCTCCCTTTTTTGATTAACCTGGTACATATCTATAGTCCAAATAAATGCTTATAAAAGTGGGATATGCTGTATATTTATGTTGGCATATGGTGATTATGTGGGGAAGAGCCAATTCTTGAGTAGTCTTCTGAACATAAGGTGGTTATCCGTGGATCTTATGTTTGGGGGTAAACAGTTCCATAGTTTGGCTGCTTGAACAAGAAGGATGTTCCACACTTGTTTTTTTTCTTGTACGGAGGGATTTTAAAGCGAGGTGCCACTCTAGAGCGGAGGTTCCTTTGTTGAATGTATTTGGTAATTTTATTCCTGATGAAGAGCAGTCCTGTTCTATCTATCGCTTTGTGGGTGATACAAAGCAGATTGAATGTGGATGTTCTGGCAACTGGTAACCAAGACAGAGGAGATGTGGGCTTCTGGCTTTATATGTAAGAGTAGTCTGGCAGCAGAGATCTGAATCCATTGTAGTCTTTTCATAGTTGTTAAAGGTGATCCATGGTAGAAGCTATTGCCGTAATCGAGTTTGGACAGAACAAGAGAGATGGTAGCCTGGACCTTGTGTGGATATCCTAGATGGGGGAGATGTGTAGCAGAGTCTTTATAATAACAAAGCTTGATCTTGCTATTTTGTCCACTTGGGCAGTCATTGATAGCTTGGAGTCCATGGTCATTCTGATGTTTCTTACTTCCTTTGATATTTTAGGCAGTGTTCCCAGATCATCAGGCCAGGCGGTGAGTGGGTCATAATTTTTCCAATCGCCACACATGAGTATTTCCATTTTGGAATCATTCAATTTGAGATGGCTTTATGTCATCCATTGATCCATGGCTCTGAGACAACTGAAAATTGGTGAGTTTTCAATGTCTTCGGGGCATTCCAGTTGCATGTCATTTGCATTGTTATAGCACGTGAGGTGAAATTGATTGATTGATCAGTGCCAGTAATGACTTCATGTAGATGTTGAAAAGCATGGGTGAGATGATAGATCCTTGAGGGACCCCCGCATTTGTGAAGTATGGTTTGGACATTAGTTCTGTTGTGAAGGTAGGATGTGATCCAATTTAGAGCAGTCCCCTCTATGCTGGCTTTGTAGCCTCTTTGTATCAGAGTGACATGGTCAACAGTGTTAAAGGCAGCTAAGAGGTCCAAGAGAAGTAGTGCAGCAGCCCCGTTGCGGTGAACTGTGTTCTTAAGGTCATCCCATATGGCAGTGAGAGCAAATTCTGTGCCTCTTCCTGGATAGAATCCCGTTTGGAAGTCTGAAAGTATGGCATTATATTCAATGAATTGAGACATCTGGGTGAATGCTGCTCTTTCTACCAGTTTGCCCAGGAAAGGTCCATTTGTAATCGGTCTGTAGTTGTCGGTGTTCAGCAGGCCCAGGTTTGTTTTCTTCAGTTATGGGCATATGTATGAACTTTTTAGTTCTCTTGGAAATATTCTGGTAGTTACGGAATTGTTGATGATTCTTCTTACTAGTGTGGCAGCAGACGTTGTTTGAAGAATTCTCTTGAAGGTTTGTGGTGGACATGGGTCAGAAGGCCTGCCGGCAGGCCTGCTTGCTTTGACCAGGCCCATAAATTCTTTTTTTTAACACTTTTTATTTGAGCAAGAAAAAAGAGACAGGCAATACAAATAATTCATACATTATTATCAAAACGTGCAAATGCCTCCTTGAACTCACAGGTCTTGGCCAACTTATTAAGCTACTGACCTATTGTCAGGACCTTTGAAGATTTCCAGGTCTGCAGTACCAAGGACCTGGCTAGCGCTATTGCAATACTGAAAAAATATTGCTGGTGTTTTGTCAGCTGAAGCCCCATATGCAAGAAGCCAAAAAAACAACATAGTTGAAGGAAGAATAACCATCTACATACAACAGCTAATAATCTTAAAAACCTCTTCCCAAAAGTGTTGCACGCTAGAACATGCAAAAAATATATGGACCCACCCACACACCCCATTCCTCTTGCATCTAAAACATTGATCCAGAGTTGATGGGAACATTTTATGTGATCTATGGGTCGTATAGTATGTCATCCATTTAGATAGGAAAGTCATTCTATTAAAGTTTGCACTCTCAAGGCTCTGTGCCCATTCTCACTCAGTAATTGCCATTCTTTAATATTAAACCTGCAGCCTGTTTCTTGCCAAAGTTTTGGAAGCAACTCCTCAATAAATGTATTATTAACACCCTGGTGTAACAGGCAATACTAGTTTTCTATTCCACTCATCTTCTTATCATTAATCTGACTTATGGTTCTTGCAGAATCATTAATCATCATATAATTATTTTGAAGAAAACTAGTTATTTGGATAAAACGTAGCCATAGAGCTGCATTTCGGCTACCAAATTGCTGTAAAATCACATCCCATGTTATCAAGTTAGTAAGGTTGTAAAAGTCACCTAGCTTCACAAAACCTAGTTTACTCCAGGACAGCAAGACCCCTTGTGAAAACTGTAAACCCCAAATCACACAGTCTTGGAGAGAAGTAAGAGAGTGACATGCCGGTACATTATATGCTTTGCAAAATCACTGGCTGGGTGATACTGTTGTCGTTATGACCTTATATCTTGTTTTCTTAGGTCATTTCATTGACCGAAGAAAAACTGGCAGATTAATTGCACTTTCTTTTAGCACATGTTTTAAAATAAAATTATCATACTTCAATGATGCTGCTGCTAATTGTACCATCTGACTAATCAGGGAGGCCTGATAATATGTTGGGAAATGTGGTACTGCTAACCCCCCCCCAGCTCTGTGCCCAGTTGAAGGGTAGACAGTTTAACCCAAGCTTGTATTTTTGCCCATATAAACTCACAAATACCTTTAACTAATACAGAAGTATGAGTTAGGCACTTTCAGAGGAAGATTTAGAAACAAAAATACAAATAAGGGGAGTATTGACATTTTAACTAATGAAACTCATCCCACTAATGACAAGGATAATAGCGTCCACCTCTCTAATAACCTTTTTAACTTCATAAGAGTATTCCCATAAATTAAATGGAACAATTGTGTTTAATCATTTGTTACATAAACACCTAGCTATCTCATGGGCCGTTGTGATAGAGACTGTAGCCCCGCTGGCAAATGGGCATCCGTAAAATTAAACAGAAGCAACTCAGTTTTGGACTGACTAACTTTATATCCACCTAGGCCTGTAAAGGCCTGGATTTCCTCCAGCGCATCCTGAATATTTGCACTTTTGACCTTAAGTTATAAAATTAAGTCATCAGCAAAAAGTTTAATTTTTGCCATCCCCATTATGGGAGCCAGGATTAGTGGGTTAGAATGGATTTTGACAGAGAGTGGCTTAATAGAAAGAAAGAACAATAGCAGGGATAATGGGCATCCCTGACAGGTGCCACACCTGATCTCAACCTCTCCCACCTGTTCCGTATTAATAATTATCTGTGCTTCGGCCCCCTTATATTATTCCTTTAGCATCGCTATCAATTGAGATGGGAAGCCAAACTTCCCTAGAATAAAAAACAGAGCTTGCCAGTCAACAAGGTCGAAAGCATTTTCCGCATCTATCATTAATATTGCAACCTTATCCTTGTTGACTGAAAAGTAATCAATAGCTTGCATCAAATAATAGGTATTGGCAGCCATTGATCACCCTGGCAAAAATCCTGTTTGATCAGCATGGACCCCTTGTTGCGCACTAGGAACAATCGTTCTCGCCCAGATTTTCATAAATAGATTGTAATCCGAATTTAATAAGCTATTGATGGTATGAGTTGGGGTCACTAGGGGAATTATCTTTTTTGAGAATACTGATCACCACTGACTCCTTAAATCTTTTGGAGATAGGGACCCCATCCATAATTTGATTAAACAGAGATATTAGGAATGGGGAGAGATCAGCGAATAACATCTTATATACTTCAACCAGAATACTGTCGTTCTCACTAGCCTTTGCACTAGCCATACTTTTTAATGTTTCAGCCAGTTCTATAGGCTCAATCGGTATAGATTTGTTTAAATTGGCAAAGCAATATTTCTTCTGTCCTGTCTTTATCTTCCACCATTGTTCCAGTACTAGAGTCTATCATTTGTGTGATTATTTGCCTATTCTTCTGCATTTTGTGAGTCCATGCTAAATATTTACCTATATGCTGGCTTTCTTCATATATTTTCTGTTGGTAAGCCTTACTCCCTGTAATATCTTCTAAAATTTCTCACCAATTTCATGCTGTAGTGCCTTATCACAATAATCTCTTAAAATCACGCCGTTGAGTTTATTCCTAAGCCATTCTACTATGTTTTGTAAAATTTCTATCTTTTGCACCCTCTGCTTGTATGTCCTAGCTTTATGAGAAATTACCTGGCCCCAAAAAGAGGCTTTAAAGGCTGCCCACACCATAAAAATAGGGGCAGTATTTATATTATCTTTAAAAAACAGCTGTATAAAATTACTCATTTCTTCAATCTATATTTGGTCCATAAGCAGAGATTCATCAAACCTCCATCTAGCATTCCTCCTTTGAGATATTCCTAATATTTTGACCAAGGAGACTAGAGAGTGATCCAAAAAAGAGTTAGTAATAATCTCCGACCCTCCTCTTTCTAATAACTTATCCACCAAATAAAAATCCAATTGTGAAGCTGTTTTAAACCTTGCAGAGTAACACATAAACCGGGAAAGACCTGGGTGATCTACTCGCCATGGATCTATTAGGGTGAAATCATCCTTTATAATTTTTATCAATTTAAAGGTCTTCAGTTTTAATTGTTGCTTGGCCTTATTTAAAGTATCTAATCCTAGATCTTGTATGAAATAAAATCTCCACCCATTACAATGGGACCTTCCGCGCTTACTAAAGGATCGTAAATCCGCTTTAATGCTTTAATGTCATCCAAAAATTGAACCATAATTATTCAAAAAAGTAAGAAGGACCCCTACAACTTTGACTTCAATCCAGATCCATCTCGCTTCCCTATCCCGGATCACCCCCCTCACCTCCCAGTCCAGCGTATGTGAAAACAAGATGCCAACTCCTCGAACTGTCATATTTGCCGAAGCAAAGTATGCTTGTGAATATTTCCTTGGTAACGACAGTTTGGGAGTATTGGATTTAAAATGTGCCTCCTGTAAAAATAGTACCTCAGGAGAAAAAGATCCCAACCATTTTACAGTGCCCCACTTTTACGTGCATTTAAAATTACCTTTACATTACAAGAGATTAACTTTATCCTTTGCAACATTCCTTCATTTTAGATCTGTGTCCACAACTTGTGCAGTAAAAAGGTTTTTTCCCTTTAATATAACCGTACTTTCATTTGTTTGCTAGACCTGGCCCTTACCCTTGTTTTCCACTGTTACCACCTCCCCCTCCTATTCTCCTCATGCACTTATGCAGCACCCATTCACAACTTACTCTTATCTTGCTCTTTTTTTAAATGCACAACCCCTACTTCCGCCCTTCCTCTTCCAACCCCCCACCCGTGATCCATCCGGAGAAAGAAATGGTCCATAAAGTAATTGTGTGAAATTTGTTGGAAGGAACGGAGAGGCTGGGTTAGAGTATTCTAGGATTTTTGTTTTGTAAAAGGGTTGGTGCTGGTGCTTTTTTTTTTTTATTTGAGTTCAACATGACTGCTTTGGCTGTGTAATAATGTGCTAGTTTGTCTGTGAAATCTTGAGTAATGGGATGAGCTCCTTCTAGACAGTATGGTTTACGAAATTCATTGAGAATTTAATAGAATTCTTTATTTGCACATTTAGGGGCCGATCACGATGCGGGCCGGAAATGCTCCAACCGACGGTCACAATCGGCCCCTCAGTTTACTTTCTGACCGCCGCATTACAATGCTGGTGGTCAGAAACTAAACCAGCCAGTCATTCTGGCTGGCTTCCGATGGGCTCAAGGAGCCTGTCGGCCAGTCAGAACCAGCTCGTAATCCCAAAGGGCAGGCCTTTCCACCCTTGGGATTACGATGCATGGTTTCCGGCATGGTTTCCATGCCGGCCAACCATGTCGGAAATCGTGTTTGGGGTCCCCCAGCAGGGCCCCCTTGTGTGTGGGGCCTCCAGTTGGGGGCTGGGGGGGCTTGATCCCTGCACCCGTGGCAGGCACCTTGAGGTGCCTACCACGGGGTGCAGGGATGAACAGCACCTCCCATTTCCCTTTGGGAGCATGTATTACAACCATAATGCATGCTCCCATAGGGAAATGTAGGAATGAGACCGAACAATGTTCTGTCGCATCCTAATTAGGCGGTTGGGACCGCTGACCAGAGGTCGATCGGTCCCAGGACCGAGACAGTGTCGAATTAGGCCCATAGCATTTTGAATTCTGTCTGAATAGTACCTTTTCTTGGCTTTTCTGTATAGCTGACTTGTATAATCTGTTCTACGCCCCATCCCCGTTTACCCTATATAAGAATGGGCTCATCAACTCATTATATGATTATGGAGGTGGTCCCCCTGAACTAGCTGGCAAGCTCATTCCCTCTCTCTTATTTGCGGACGACACAGCTTATTTCGAAAACCCCAGTGGGCATTCAAAATGTCTTAAATAGGTTTGCCACAGCATGTAAGGATTGGGGCCTTGAAATTAACTGTTCCAAAATGAAGTTTATGGTTTTTAACCCACATAAATCTTTTAAGAGGAAACTGAGGTTGGGCCAAGACTTTTTAGACCAGGTCAAGGTGTTTGATTATCTGTGAATTAGACTAACTGGCAATCTGACATGGTCACTCCAGATACAAAAGATCACTCTCACACTTCAGCATGTGGATAGTGCAATCGTAAAAAAAAAATCAAAGGTTCAGCTTTCCGCCCAATTTCCCCCGCAATAGAAATACATCAGGCCAGAGAGATGGGCGCAGCCCTCTACGGTGCTAAATTATGGGGATTGGATCAACTGAATCAACTAGAGGTTGACGAAAACAAATTTTTAAGATCAATTCTTAACTTACCAATCAACACTCCATTATTACCGTTACGCCTTGATCTTGGGCTAAAGTCTATTACTCATACTGCTGTCTTAAAGGTCCTAGTGTTTTGGGTGAGTCTCTGCACTAGTAACATCCAGATTCCGGTTAAGGACGCAGTGGAAGAATTATTAACCCTTGAAAGACTGGCTGGTGACTGGGTTGGTTTAGAAAGGTCAGGCAGCGGTTTTTTAAGTTGGGGTTGGGGACTCTGTGGGACAACCCAAAATCCATGACTAAAAAAGTGCTACCCCAGCTAAAAAAAAGATACTGGGTTTATATTGAGTCTATATGTACCAATGTCACAGCACCAGGCACTTTAACAGATAGATTTTTAATTGTTTGAAAACTACATGGACGAAGTTGTACCTTCTCAGGCACGAGCACATTATATACAATTTAGGACTGGGGTTCTTCCCCTGAATGCTATGAAAAGAAGTTGGGTGAATGCTATTGTAACCCCACTGTGCCCGGTGTGTGGTTCAAGCCCTGAAACTATAGAACACTTTATGTTCATTTGTCCTCACTATGCCTATATTAGAATAAGGTGGATCATCTCTGCTTGTGGATTGCTGTCATTTACACGATCCGAAGATGCACACTTTAGATCTGACACAACTAGATGGCTTGTTTACATTATCAAGATACTTGTTGTATACTTGGTGGCTCAGGTCTAAGATGTGAGTTACCTATTTGGACATGTGTATGAATTAATGCAGAGAGGAACGGTCCCTCGCTAAAACTTCAGAAATAATGTAAGGACTCTAAATGACTATTTTAAGTTGTTTCATGAGGTTTTAATGAATTTTAACTATACACACATCATATGTGTTACTATTTAACGAAGTTAGAATTATTACGTTTTTCTGATAGAAATGATGTGAGCTGTTTTTTTATATGTGAATGATCATTTATTGATTGAATAAACTAAACTAATCTGTTATGTTTCTTTTGTCTTGATTGGTGTTTGTTTTGAGCCAAGCACGTTGCAGCTTTCTAATTTGTTGTTTTATCTCTATTATCTCAGTATTTCTCCAAGGTGCCTGTGTTCTTTTGTTCTGTTGTGTCATTTTTAGTAGTATTAGAATTTCAAAAGCTTCCTGTAGCCACTAATATAGTTTTCGAACAGAATTTATTGTGTCTAGATCTGTACTGGATGTTAATTGTGTTTATAAGTGTTCCAAATAGAATTTGTTCAAAGCTCGATAGGTGGATGCAAGTAAGGTGGTTTTAGGTGCGTTGCTTTGTGTTGTTTCATGTTGGAAAGCAAGTAAATGGTGGTATGACCATGTGACTGGAGCAAAAATGACATCTAGGATGTGTCCAGCATTGTGTTGCAGGTTCAGTGCATCTGGGCCAGTGACGATTGTATTCGGATGGGGCAAATTGGGTTTGTCAAACCAAATGTTGAGGTCACCAAGAATGCGTAGGTTGGAGTGTAGTGTTATCAGGTTTGAAAGTGTGTCTAGAAGTGTGTCTGGGACTGTTGCATTGCTAGGTGGAGGTCTATAAAGGAGTAGGAAGTTACAGGAGGAAGATGATGTAGTATTGCATCTGGTGAAAAGGGCCTCACAACCTTGTATGGAGACATAGTCAGCTTTAGTGATATGTAATGTTAGCCTGAACACAACACCTAGGCCACCTCCTCTTTTGCCTATACGATTTTGCGTGATAGTTTGATAGCCCGGAGGAACGGCTTTATGCAGGGCTGGAGCCATATCATCTTCCAACCATGATTCCATTATGAAGAGTATGTCAGGTTTTGTGTCAGTGAGAAGGTTGTAGATGTGATGTTTGTTTTTCCAGAGCAATTGAGCATTTATTAGTACACAGTTTAGAGAATGTGCTTTGTTGATAGTGTGACTTTATTTTGTAGAAGAGTGAGAAGTATTTTGTGTGCTTATAGCAGGTGTGTCCTTAGTGTTGGTATTAGCTGTATGAGGATAGCAATCGTGTAGCTGTTCTATATCGTGTTCCTCGTCCAGCAGGTTAAGAAGGCATTTTGATGGGTCTGCCTGTGTAGGTGGTGGAGACAGTAGTTGAGCGTGAGTTGGTGAGCTGTGATGTTTTTGTAGTGTAACCTTGTTGTGCAGCAGACATGGAGAAGCGAAGTTGTGAGGAGTGGCATGTTTCTTATTTTGTTTGCATCTGTTTAGGGCGGATGGTGTAAGAGTTTGGGGTATGTGGGTCATGCAGTTAAAAGAGAGTTGCTATGTTGCTGTATATGTGTTAGGTCTAGGGGAAGAGAGACATCTTGGCATTGGAGTTTGTTCATGATGTGCTTCATTTGCATAGTCTGGAAGGTGGGAGTTGGTGTATGTTTGTAATTTGTGACAGAAAGTATTATGAGGTGTTGTGTGTGAGAGATTTTGTTGTGCTTGTGTGTGTGTGTTATGTTCTGTTTTTGAGGAGTAGTGAAAAGGGGTGCTGATGTATGTTTCTGAGAATGATTTGTATGTAGAGTATTGTTTGTGAGTGGAAGTTGTAAGGTAAAGGGGGTGATGTGTTTGTGAGTAAAGGATATGTTGTGTATAAGAGGAGATGAACTAGAGTTAAGAGTTTTTGTGTTAGATTTGATTGCTGCGAGAGGTAA
This sequence comes from Calotriton arnoldi, assembly GCA_963921515.1. NCBI lineage: Eukaryota > Metazoa > Chordata > Amphibia > Caudata > Salamandridae > Calotriton > Calotriton arnoldi. The sequence goes on from CAWUFW010012136.1 coordinate 98,100, forward strand.
TAGGTGGGTATTTAGGAGCAATTAGAGCAGGGAGTGTGCGTCTGGATGGGATATAGTTAAGTATTGTGTGGAATTGGGTTGCGTTAGTGGTAAGTGGATTGGTAAGTGGTTTAGTATAGAGTAGTGTATTGTTTGCAAGTGATGGTGCAAATGTGTGGTAGCTGGGATAGAAGGGTGTATAGGAGTGGCTTCTGGGGTTTTGTAGTGGGTGCTAAGACATTGAAGTTTGTGTAGGGTTAGTTTATAGAAAATGAGTAGGGTACATGTGCTGTGAGTGTGTTAATCTGGTTGTGGATGGGGTAGGGTGGGTGCTGGTGTATGTAAATTTGAGCAGCATTTCTGGCCCTAGTCCAGACCAGTCTCAAACAGTCTCAAACAGGCAACTGCCCTTGTCCTCTCCACCCTTAACCTCGATGCCCGGGCTGAGACGCCCTGAACCCTGACCTTAAGTAGTCCTAGTGATCAGGTGACCCCTTCGGCCAATGGGAAGCCTAGCCTTAACTCTAACCAATCAGAACACTAGCTCTAAGCCCTAGATCCAATAGGACACTAGCCTCTTGCTGCCAATCAGAAACCAAACCCTAAGCCGTAGGTCCAATAGAAACCCTAGCCCCAGCCGTAGTCCCAGCCCCAGCAGCCAATCAGGCACAAAACCCTAAGCCCTACGTCCAATCAAAACCTGAATCCCGGGAACCAATCAGAAAACCTAAACCTATCCACCAATCAGATCACCAACCTACACACAATAGCCTCTCAATTACAAAGATTCACCCCTTCAAGCCAAAAGGGACAGGGTAAGTAGAACAAGTAAAAACAATTTCCCTTTTATGCTCACACTATATATCCATAGGTCTTCTGTATCTTAGATCAATTGGAATGCACTGAATTAAATTCTTTTTAGACATCACCAATTATAACTGCCTCCTTATTATAACAACATTTATTTATTTAGATGAGTGAATACATTTTGTTCACAGTGTACAGGTCAATCAATATACAATACAATAGAAAGTTTAAAACCATGGCACCCCCAAATCAATTGCCCAACATCATAAATGCCTAATACCAGCAATCAAGGATCGATTTCTAAAACACATCATATGTTCCTTCTGGATACACTGTAGAAACCATTCATAAACAAACAAACAATTAATTAAAACTGATAATTGTTGTACATCGGAGTACTGTTCCTTAACAAATCCTTATTTCAAAATAGTCTTGACGCGGCATTTCAGTGGTGTTAGGAGTTCAGAGGCCACCTTCTTCAGGACAAATTCACATATGTTAAAAAAATTCATGTGTAAAAACTGTTGTTACTGAGGAGACAAATACAATGAAGACCCAATCAATAATAAAATCTAAAGTAATTGTGAAATATATTGTAATTTTATTTTAATTCAGTGCAAACTCTTGATTCACAGATACCCCCGAATCTAATCTGGGTTGGCGTGTGTCATGCTGTATTCAAATCCTAAGTTACACAACTATCCAACATCCTTTAATAACATTAATCATTGAACACATAGCAAGGGGCAGACAAACATGTATATTGCACAATGGTCTTTCAAATCCCTTTGTATGTCTATTGGGATAATACTACTCAGGATATATTGAATAATAATGGGTACCTGTATTGCAACTCCGTTCCCTCTTGTGCCTCTATAATTTATTTCTAAGGTGTTTTGATTAACCTCAAAAATTGGACACTAAGGGGCCGATTCCGATTCCGGCCGGAAAACGTACCGACCGACTCGGAGCCGGAATACATTCCGACCGACACGTACCGGTACAGCCCGACCCGACAAGTACGATGAGAAGCGAGCAAAACCCGACCGACTCGTGCGGAACACAAGCCGAACGACCGAGCCGCGCGGAAAACAGCAATCCGGCCGGAAAAACACGGGATTCGAACCGACCGACTCGCACCCGGAACAATACCGAACGAGACGTACCCGCGGACTCCCACCCGCCAAGTACGATGCAAGGCGTGGAAAACACGACCGAGTCGCACGGAGGACAAGCCGTACGACCGACACGCATACAAAACTGCGAGCCGAAGCAACCCAAAACACCGCGACCGACGCGTACGCAGCATAGAAAACAGCACAAACACAGCGTGAACGAAACGGACAAGCCCGTACGAGACAACTGCAGGGTCCGACTCGGTCACAAGAACGTCTCCTACATGCACGAAAAGTACAAAGGGAAAATACACAAAAAAAGTCCAAACAAGCAATTACAAAGCCAATAAATACTGGGGGGGGAGGGGCAGGGAACAAAGACAGACCCACAACTCCACCCATATATAGGACACAAATCCCTACCATGATCCTTTGCAAATTCAAATTACCTGCCAGCACTCAACAGACAGCAACCACACACCCACAGCTCATCCATCACACAAGCCACACACCATCAGCACCACAACAAATAGAAACCTCACATACACCTAGCAAAACACACACTCACACACCTTCACCTGCACACCAACACATACATCACTCACCATCACCACCCATCACCATGCCCCCAAAGAAGAATCACAAGTTCCTAGATAGTGAATTGGAAGTCCTGGTAGATGAGATCCTCAGGGTAGAGCCACAGCTCTTTGGTACACTGGTCCAACAGACACCCATGTCACAGAAAACAAAGATGTGGGAGAGGATCGTCGACAGGGTGAACGCACAACCACCATGTCTGTGCACAAAGACAGACATCCAGAACAGGTGGTATGACGTGCGCAGGAGGGTCAAGGAGCTGTTGAAGAAGGACTACATCTTGAGCCAACACACCGGCAGTGGCCCTCCTGCCAAGCCAGTATACCTCAGGCCCTGGGAGGAGAAGGTGCGGGCCATCCTACCACCAGTGAGCGTCTATGGACTCGAAAACATCCCAGAGCCTGGTGAGTACACAACAAATGTACACAATATTCTGCGACTACACACACACATCACTGTCAAGGGGAGAGTCAAACCATGCACTCTTAGCAAATACACAGCAACCAGAACAGAATCATCCCAAAATGTGTATGTCACTCAGAGAAACACAACACATGCCATCACAAAGTGACATTTAACTGTGTCATCACATGTACAAACACAACAACAACTACAGCTAGGCAGTGGCACAAATATAACTGACAAACACATCCAGACAAGTAGCCACCACTACAACACCACCACACAGTGAAGCCCACTGAAAGGAAGGAAATATGTGTATGCTGGGCAAGTCAGTGTAGCCAATAGCATGATGGGAGTTGTAGGCACAGATATTGCTCACCCTCACAATTGGCCCATCAACACCACTCTCAACCATGCTCACATCACAGGGAGTGGAAAAGGACTCACAAGATGGCTGACACTGGCTACTGCTGTGGGGAGCACAAGGCCCTGCTGGCAACTGTGCACTAACCAACAGCAGGACACCACTGACTGACATCCTGAAAGACAACTTGCACTCCCTGCAATGGAAGCACGGTCCATGGTGGGACATCTGGCTGGGTGGGAAGGAAGACTCACAGCACTGACCATAGTCACAAGCACCTCCCCTCATACACCCCCTCAACACAAACTCCACAGAACCCACCTGGCGGAATGCAATGCCTCACATCCTAAATCAAGGTCCCACAAAGAACCACCACCCTGGGTCATGCTGTGTGAAGCACAGGGACACTCCTGGGACATTTAGCCAAACAACTGCCCGGACAACACTCCCAGCCATCCTGTCAGCACAGGCAGCCCACCCCACAGGGAAGCAGAGACAAAAGGAAGGAAGTATGGGCATGCTGGGAAGGGGGGTGGAGGCAATAGCATGATGGGAGTTGTAGGCACAGATATTGCTCACCCTCACAATTGGCCCATCAACACCACTCTCAACCATGCTCACATCACAGGGAGTGGAAAAGGACTCACAAGATGGCTGACACTGGCTACTGCTGTGGGAAGCACAAGGCCCTGCTGGCAACTGTGCACCAACCAACAGCAGGACACCACTGACTGACATCCTGAAAGACAACTTGCACTCCCTGCAATGGAAGCACCTTCCATGGTGGAATATCTGGCTGGGTGGGAAGGAGGACTCACAGCACTGACCATAGTCACAAGCACCTCCCCTCACACACCCCCTCAACACATACTCCACAGAACCCACCTGGCGGAATGCAATGCCTCACATCCTAACTCAAGGTCCCACAAAGAACCACCACCCTGGGTCATGCTGTGTGAAGCACAGGGACACTCCTGGGACATTTAGCCAAACAACTGCCCGGACAACACTCCCAGCCATCCTGTCAGCACAGGCAGCCCACCCCACAGGGAAGCAGAGTCAAAAGGAAGGAAGTATGGGCACGCTGGGAAGGGGGGTGGAGGCAATAGCATGATGGGAGTTGTAGGCACAGATATTGCTCACCCTCACAATTGGCCCATCAACACCACTCTCAACCATGCTCACATCACAGGGAGTGGAAAAGGACTCACAAGATGGCTGACACTGGGCACTGCTGTGGGGAGCACAAGGCCCTGCTGGCAACTGTGCAACAACCAACAGCAGGACACCACTGTCAGCCATCTTGCCATTGCTCTCACACTCACACACACTGAAGTCCACCCAAAAGCAAGTAAGTATGGGCATGCTGGGAAGTGGGGTGGAGGCAATAGCATGATGGGAGTGGTAGCCACAGATATTGGTCACCCCCACAACTGTCCCATCAACACCACCCTGAACCATGCACACATCACAGGGAGTGGAAAACAACTGACAAGATGGCTGACACTGGGCACTGCTGTGGGGAGCACAAGGCCCTGCTGGCAACTGTGCAACAACCAACAGCAGGACACCACTGTCAGCCATCTTGCCATTGCTCTCACACTCACACACACTGAAGTCCACCCAAAAGCAAGTATGTATGGGCATGCTGGGAAGTGGGGTGGAGGCAATAGCATGATGGGAGTGGTAGCCACAGATATTGGTCACCCCCACAACTGTCCCACAACACCACCCTGAACCATGCGCACATCACAGGGAGTGGAAAACAACTGACAAGATGGCTGACACTGGGCACTGCTGTGGGGAGCACAAGGCACTGCTGGCAACTGTGCAACAACCAACAGCAGGACACCACTGTCAGCCATCTTGCCATTGCTCTCACACTCACACACACTGAAGTCCACCCAAAAGCAAGTAAGTATGGGCATGCTGGGAAGTGGGGTGGAGGCAATAGCATGATGGGAGTGGTAGCCACAGAAATTGGTCACCCCCACAACTGTCCCATCAACACCACCCTGAACCATGCGCACATCACAGGGAGTGGAAAACAACTGACAAGATGGCTGACACTGGCTACTGCTGTGGGGAGCACAAGGCCCTGCTGGCAACTGTGCACCAACCAACAGCAGGACACCACTGACTGACATCCTGAAAGACAACTTGCACTCCCTGCAATGGAAGCACCTTCCATGGTGGAATATCTGGCTGGGTGGGAAGGAGGAGCGGATGACAACCAAATACAACCAATGCAGACCATGTACACACCCCAACATTCACATAGAAATGCCCAAATAATGCAGGACAATGTGCTACACCAATATCAACCCCTGATTGTGACAACTTAGGACAATGCAATGTACAGGCCCGCATCCAGAGGCACAGTCTCAACTGTCAGGTGTGTCAACCATTGATGCCTGCAGAAACATAACATACATTGTGTGTGTCTCCCAAAAACAGGTGATGATGGGGACCCAGCAGCAGATGCTGAGGAGTCCTCGTCCCAGGCTCAAGAGGATACGGAGCTCACTGGTGTGGAACAGCCTCTGCCCTCCTCGGATGAAGAAGACTTACCTGGCACCTCCGGAGCAAGTCATCATGCAGCACCAGCAGGACCACCAGCTGCACCCCCTGCACCCACCCCTCCAACGACTGTCAACACACATACCACCCCTGCCGACATGGACAGACGAAGGAGCAGCACCACCACCAGCACAGGGACCCTGGACCAACGTGGGGCCATGGACACCACCACCACCAACAACCCACAAGGTGGCCCAGGGTCAACTGTGCCTGCCACCTCAGGTACTGCACGTGTCGCCAGGGGTGGTGGGAGGGGTGGGAGACATAGGTCGCTGCTCACAGAGGGGTCTGGACTGCATGATGACCCACAACTGGCACGCATAGCCGATGCGTACCAGTCCAGCACCGGAGAGTTCAGCCAGGTAGTGGGGCTCCTCAGGGACATTAAACAGCAGCAGGCTGCCCATCATGCCCGCTTGGACTCACACACACGGCGGTGCATAGGGACATATTACAATGCCTCCGCCAGATGAGCAGCAACCAGTCAACACCTCCCTGTGTGCCCACAACATCTGGTGCTGAAACAACTGCAACTGCCACAGGGAGGGTGGATGACTCTGGCGGAGAGTCCCCTGCACCGCAGCAGCCTGCACTTGAGGGTCCCCCCCAAAGAAGAGGGGCCGTCCGAGGAGGGGCAAGTGAGAGGCCGAAGGCCATGTGCAACCCCCCGGAAGCCAAAACCTGTTCTGGATAATAACCTTTGTGCGCAAACTGTTCACCCTGTTGACTGCAACACAACTCTCCCACATGACATGGGGAGCTCAAGTTGGACCAATGTCTCTGATTACTATGGACTTTACTCTGGACATTTCTGCTACCAGGACTTCCAAATTATCTAGGAACTTTGGATCACAATCACAATGTACAGCACCCAACAACCTGTGCACTATACTCACACATGTATGTCAATAAACTCACTTATACACCATACTTGCCTCTGTTGTGATTCCTATGTTGTCTCAGAAGTTGCGATGATGATCGGGGAAATGACACTGTGCATGCTAACTGCTACAGCAAGTACAACACCGGCATGTGAGTCATGGCGACGTCACACATATGGGGGAGGCACACCACCAGGGCTACACAACACATACACACCATGGACATCTGACTCATCGCCTACACTGATGTTGCCAGGAAATACGTTGCATTGCACAGACCCAACACCTATTCACAGTCTGTGTTAACTAGCCCACTGGTGCAGTAAGCAAATGTCAGTCAGATGTGTGACCACAGACAACGCACATCACAAAGTGAAGCACATGTTTATTACACATTTGCAACATGTTGTAACCACCACAGATGCAAGGTAATCCCACCTGGCAGCGGGCACACAGTCAACAAGTGTAGAAGGAAGGAAGTCCATGGGTGTGGTGCACATCACCTGTAGGGACACAACAGCTACCACCCGGGAATTCGAATCACGGTGTTGGGGATCACAGTTGACCAAACGACTCTGAAAGTACCCTGTGAAGGACAGAAATGACACACAGTCAAAAGCACTGAAGAACAGAACAGAACTGCAATACTCATGCACAATACATGTTACAAGATACCCACCCAGAACCAAGTTAGCATGTCAACACTGTTGGGGAATACAGACTACCTGCAAGGACACATCGCTACACGCATACAGACATGTAGCCCATGGACACACTCAAACAGCACCAGAGCACCACCAACACATATCATGCAAACTCACATCATTGACATGCCATCTCTGGATACTCACATTCAGCTGAAGAAGTTGGTGATGAGCTGTGTGCGGACATCAACATCATCATCATCATCATCATCACTGGCATTGTGGTCCAGGCCAGGATCCTCCATAGGTGGCGGACGTTGGTCATCGTCATCCAGGATGAGAGGCAACTCCTTCCGCACTGCCAGGTTGTGGAGCATGCAGCAGACGATGATAATCTTGCACACCTTTGCTGGGGCATATGGGAGGGACCCTCCTGTCTTGTCGAGGCAGCGGAAGCGGCTCTTCAGGAGACCAAATGTCCGCTCAATCACTCTCCTGGTCCGACCATGTGCCTCATTGTAGCGCATCTGGGCTGGTGTCACAGGGTTCCTGAGGGGCGTCAGCAACCACGGCATGTTGGGGTATCCAGAGTCACCTACATACAGACAATTGCACATTAGCAGAGTTGGAAAAGAGGGTGGAACACTACATAGCAGAACACACACAATGGTACAAAGTCAGTACACACCAACAAGCCAGGCACGCTGGTTCCGCATCTGTGCCATCATCCTCGGGATGCGACTACTCCTCATCACGTAGGCATCGTGTGCAGAACCAGGGAAACGGGCACACACGTGTGTGATGCTCATATCTGCAAGACAGACCACCAGTGCATTGACCGAGTGGTAGTGTTTGCGGTTACGGTAGGCCTGCTCTTGGGCCTGTGGTGGTACCAAAGCCACATGTGTCCCATCAATGGAGCCAATGACATGCGGCATCCTCCCCAGGGCATAGAAGTCACTCTTCACGCCAGTGAGTCGTTGGAGTCTAGGGAAATAGATGTACTGGTTCAGGTATATCAACATAGCCTCCAAAACATCCCGGAGCACACGGCTGAACATGGTCTGTGACATCCCACCAGCAGTCGCCAGAGTGTGTTGAAAGGTACCGGTGGCAAAGAAGTGTAGGGCTGCCATCACCTTCACCTTGGGGGTCAGCGCTGTAGGGTACGGACGGCCAGGTTGCAAATGTGGTGCCAAGCGCACTGCCAAATCCTCAATCAGCTGCCTGGTGAAGCGGTACCGTCGGATGCTGTCACGTTCCACCATCGTTGCCAGGTCAGGGAATGGTCTATGGACAGCTGGTGCCCTGCAGTGCATAGGTGAAGAAAACAAGATTGTCAGTCACCCCACATATGTGGCATTGAACACACTCAACATCACATGATACATCATAATGAGGCACAAGTACATGATGTGTGCAGTTCCGTACGGATATGTATGGCACATACATGGCCAATATCTAACATCACAGTTCAACAAGTGGCATCAATAAGTCCCAGGTCGTGCCATTGGATACCATGAGGCCGTGTCCCAGTTCCCATCTCCTGCTGCCAAATAACAAACACACCCCACAGTGACATGTGAGGACTGATGTGCCCCAGGCATCACAGCTCAACGACAGGTAGATTCCAAGGGACCCTGTATTGCCACATGGACACTGGCATGACATGGTGTATCATGTATACACCACAGCAAAACAACCATGACCCCCACAGGTAGTGGTCCCTGTTGCCTCGGCAGGACAGACATGGACGTCTGTGACACACACACGCACAACATCAAAGTCCATGCACAAACAACGTGGATGTGGAGACTGCCTCCCATTGTGCACATGAAATCAGAGACATTATAAACACAACATGCACACAGACTGTGGAGGACCATCACCATTGTGCCAATGGGTCACCCTGGGTTGAACATAACGTCCCACATGGGACTCAGGGGGTATGTGACATGACATACACATACACCACCGTGAACTGTGACCATGCCACATGCTCAGATATGAACAGTTGCACATCACAGTGGTCATGTACACGAAACACCAAGGATTCTGTCCCCATAAACACGTGCACAGCCTGGGGGTGGCTGCCCCCAAGTGACACCCACAGAACAACATGTTCACCCCCATACACGGAATAGGTAATGCAGCCTTACATGCCCTAGGATACAGTTTGGACAGGCTGTGGTGTTGTAGGTGTGCCCCTCACTCCCTGGGAAGTATATGTGGCTGGCATATGTTCACCTGTGACAGGCATGGTGACATATGCCAGTGACTTGTACAGGGATGCGTTGGACAGCAATGGACCGATCAGTGCGCACACATTGGCCATTGCATTCAATGTGCGCTGGCACGCGTTGTACCCGCAATACGCGTTGGACAGCAATGGACCGATCAGTGCGCACACATTGGCCATTGCATTCAATGTGCGCTGGTACGCGTTGTATTGGCAATACACGTTGGACAGCAATGGACCGATCAGTGCGCACACATTGGCCATTGCATTCAATGTGCGCTGGTACGCGTTGTACCCGCAATACGCGTTGGACAGCAATGGACCGATCAGTGTGCACACATTGGCCATTGCATTCAATGTGCGCTGGTACGCGTTGTATTGGCAATACGCGTTGGACAGCAATGGACCGATCAGTGCGCACACATTGGCCATTGCATTCAATGTGCGCTGGTACGCGTTGTACCCGCAATACGCGTTGGACAGCAATGGACCGATCAGTGCGCACACATTGGCCATTGCATTCAATGTGCGCTGGTACGCGTTGTACCCGCAATACGCGTTGGACAGCAATGGACCGATCAGTGCGCACACATTGGCCATTGCATTCAATGTGCGCTGGCACGCGTTGTACCCGCAATACGCGTTGGACAGCAATGGACCGATCAGTGCGCACACATTGGCCATTGCATTCAATGTGTGCTGGTACGCGTTGTATTGGCAATACGCGTTGGACAGCAATGGACCGATCAGTGCGCACACATTGGCCATTGCATTCAATGTGCGCTGGCACGCGTTGTACCCGCAATACGCGTTGGACAGCAATGGACCGATCAGTGCGCCACATTGGCCATTGCATTCAATGTGTGCTGGTACGCGTTGTATTGGCTATATACGCGTTGGACAGCAATGGACCGATCAGTGCGCACACATTGGCCATTGCATTCAATGTGTGCGGGTACGCGTTGTATCCTATGTACGCGTTGAACAGCAATGGTCCGATCGGTGTTCCCGGCTGGCCCATTGCATTCAATGTGTGCGGGTACGCGTTGTATCCTATGTACGCGTTGAACAGCAGTGGTCCGATCGGTGTTCCCGGCCGGCCCATTGCATTCAATGTGTGCGGGTACGCGTTGTATCCTATGTACGCGTTGAACAGCAATGGTCCGATCGGTGTTCCCGGCCGGCCCATTGCATTCAATGTGTGCGGGTATGCGTTGTATCCTATGTACGTGTTGAACAGCAATGGTCCGATCGGTGCGCACCCATTGGCTATGGCCTGGCCTGGCAACGGACGCGTTTTCAAAATTTGAACGAGTCTGATGCTGTAAATTCAGTTGGTCACCCACAACAATGTTGCAATTTCATGGGTGTCATGAAGTTGAACATTTGAAGGATGCTGGGGGCGTGTGTAAGTGGTGCAATTCCATGGATTGGCCAGATTCAGATGATGCAAACGACTTGGACCTATCACTTTGGACACATGGGACAGTATCTGCCTCTGCAGCACACATATAATGCTGGCTGTTCCCCTGAGAGCTCACTTGCCTGCACTACATGCTCCAGGACGACATCTGCCACTACACTGCTGCTGTTTCTGCACCCTCTGGACCCTACAATGGCACGTACTGTGGAGAGAGCCCCAGCCTTCAGCACTGAGGAGAACCAGGCCCTGCTGGATGGCCTCCTTCCACAGTACAGCAAGCTGTATGGGAAAGCAGGGGAGCAGGTGAGTGTTCTGTCCACTGCCTTTCTAAATGAGCATGTTGTCTGACTAGCAAGGCTAACAGTCTGCACGCCACTGGCTAGCAGGCTCACTGAGTAGTTGTCACCCCCCATAGTGTGTAGTTACATGCACTGGACAGGTATAGTGCAGTGACAGTGCATTTAAACAAGGTTTTACTGCCCAGGCAATGATACCATGTAGTAACTGCTGGCATACTGTCCATGGCCATCGTTGCACTGCCTGTGTACATCATATGCCCCTGTGATTGAGACATGTATATCCAACTGTGTAATGCACGGTTATGTTGCACGTGTAGTTATGGCATTCTCACTTTGTCATCCTCACAGGTTGATGCCCACCAGAAGCAGAAGATATGGCTGACCATCGTCCGGGCAGTGAGATCCGTGGGGGTCTACAAGCGCCGGATCCGCAACTGCCAGAAGAGGTGGCAGGACCTTCGGGGCTGGACCCGGAGGATCGCACGGGTCCAGCTGAAGCTGTCGCCTCCTCACAGGAGGGGCGGACACCGGACCCTGACCCCCCACATGCTGAGGATCCTGGCGGTGGTCTTCCCTGATCTGGATGGGCAGCTGAAGGCCAGAGAGCAGCAAGGAGGGGGTGAGTCCATGTCTGCATTGTGAACTATGTCTGCCATGCTATGTGCCATCCTCTGGCCTGGTTAAACTTCCACAGTACATCAGTCTTGTGGTCCAGGACCCATGTCCCTCTATTGTGCACTGCCCACTCCTCATCTGATACCCAGGTGTGGCCCTTACAGTCAGGGTATTGTGTCACTTGGGTACTGTGTCCTTGCAGTTTGATTGACTCAAGGTGGGGGACAGCATCTGTTTCCCTGACTCTGTGGTGGGCATCATGGGTGGGTCCATTGCTTACACATTGCCTGTGTTCTGACATGTGTTCTGGTGTCACTTTGATATGTGGCCCAATTGCTGAGCTGATCCACCACATGTGCCTGGGGTATCTGGCACACACCCATGTTGCGGGTGGGAACAATGTTTGTGCCCCAGGAGTGTGTATATAACGTGTGTCACACATACTTAGCCAGCTGCCTACTGTCCAGGGCTCATCCCTCATTCATGTGGGACAGGACAGTCATGCCTACTCCAGGCCATACAATACACTCTGTACTCCCACTGCTGTGTATCAGCTGACACGTTTTGCTCAGTGATTTGTCCCCTCAGGTGTCTGCCTCTGTGTCAGTGTGCTGTGGCTTCGTTGTCAGGTCTGCTGGGGTGTTCCTCGGTTGGGGCTCCGCATACCACCGGAGATGTGACCATAGGAGATGATACTTGTGTGACACATAGGTGTTTGATCACCTGACCGTGCAGACTGGGGTATGCGAATATGAGGTTCAGGCAGCTGTTTCCCATTCACAGCAGATTGTGATGTGCTCAGGTGCAGAGGGTAGTGTTACAGGTCTCCCATATGTCCAATGGGTATGACCTGGACAGATGAGGGTACAGATGATGTGGTGTGTGGGGGATGTACATGTGCACTTGTTCAGCTCCAGGACTTGCATTCCCCATGATCTACTATTGTGACACAGTGCAGAGTGTTGTTGTCTGGCTGCCCTGCCCATGTGACTGGAGACAGTGATGTATGACTTAGCAGGCATGGCTGTGCCATGGCATGTGACTTCCTATTAGTGATCCTGCAGGGGAGTGACATGTGCTACATGCACACCATTGTGGCAATGGCTATCAGGACATGGGTGCATCATGGTGTCTGTCGCTGGTATGCATCACATGCATTTCCTATTTGACTCTGGGCATCCCTTTCATCCGGACACCTGCACTGACTCAGTGGCAAGAGTTGTGATGTGTGCATGTCCACATGCTTCACCGGGTTCTCTGCACTGTCCAAATACTGTGTAGGTGGTGCATGTGTCCACACTGGGGAATTGCCATCCAACAGACACCAGACAGATGGGTGCAAGGCCAGGTGGGATGTGAGTGCCATGGTTGACCATCAGACTGACAATTGACTTCTCCTGTTCTGTTTGTGCAGTTTTAGCAATGTTCAACTAAGGATGCCAGGGCTTGCTCTGTAATGTGCTGTACTTACTGTGGTGTGTGCGTTCGGTGCAGGTGACTGATGTCTGTCTGTTTCCCTATTGATTGCAGATACATCCACGGCCACAGGAGGGGACAGCTCCACGGACCAGGAGGAGCCGCAGAGCCAGACTGGGTCAGCAGCCGAGGAGTGGTCGGAGGGACCCAGTGGCACGGAGGGCGAGGGGAGCCACACCGAGGAGTCCTCAGCACCATCCACCTCAGCTGAGGACCAGAGCAACTCGGACGATGACTCCCTTATGGAGGCGGGTGTCAGCAGCCACCACACCCCAGCTAGTGTTGCTGTCCCCGCCACCACCACCACCACCACCGCCCTCCCGTCGGCTCCCATTCCCAAGGTCCGTGGAGGCTCCCATGTTCGGGAGCGTGTCTCCTTCGGGCCAGGCACTGCACCCCCTGCCCCTGTGTCCCCTGCTGCCCTGAGTGAGGAGTCTGTGTACCTCCTCCGCCAGCTCCATGTAGGACAGACAGCGATGCTGAGTGTCCTCCATGCACACACCAGTCTGTTGACTCAGCTGGTATCATTCATGGAGGGCATCTCATCGGGCATGTCTGAACTACAGAGGGGCAATAGGTCCATGGACTCCTCTCTGACGGCAGCAGTGTCCCTCCTCCGACAGTCCCTCACCCCTCCTGCCTCTGCCCCATCCACACTCCCCAGCACCTTACCCGTCCCAAGCACACACACACTGGCACAGGCACACACCAGCACAGACACATGCAGCACACAGACACACACGCCACAAACAAGACGCACACGCACGCACCGTCAGGGGACTGCAACCACACTCACAGGGGTTGGGGCACAGGCACAAACACACGCATCCACAAGCACTGCGCAGTCCTCAGTTGCCTCTCCCTCCAAAGACTCCTCCCTTGCCTCACCTGCAACCCCAAAGACACAGCGGCTCTTCCTCTGTGACCTTGGCCTCTTCCCCTCCGATCCAGCTGATCCAGCATTCAGGGGGAAGAGGAAGCCCACCCACACGGAGCGAAGTGCCCCTGGCCCCCGGACACCATCCCCCAGGTGCAGACCGACTGAGGCCCCCACCCGCAAGTCCCCCCGGTCCCGGAAGAGCAAGACCCCGCCGCCGCCCTGCAGCTCAGGCACCAAGTCTCCTTCCTCCATCCCTCAGGCCCCCACTCCACAGGTGCCCCCACCACACCCTGCCCCAGGTTCCCCCACCCACAGATACACCATCCCCAGAAGGGTCAGGCCTTCTCCCCTGCCACTTGCTCTTCCGGCCCCACACCCCCGCTGCGCTTGTCTGTACCACTGATGTGGTGAGGGTGTCCTCCCCTCTGTCCTGCCCACCTTACCTGATCCCCATTCTCCTCCCCTGGAGGTGGGCACTGCAGTGGAGTCCACTATCACCCTGTCTGACTTGGGCGCTGCAGTGGCGGACCTGTCCACTCCATCTGCAGGGTCCACTGCAGTTGTGCCGGCACCCACAACATCTGAGTCATGCCCCCCAGTTGTGCCGAAACACACCATGTCAGACACCTCCACTGCAGTTGTCAGTGGCTCTCCAGCACCCACCACCCCTTCCCTGCCTCCTCCTGGTGAGCCCTGATCCTGTCCCTGCGGTGCCTGGCCTGCCCCCGTATGCCCATCCTAGGGGATTGTCCCTGGTTGTGATCAGTGCAGGCATGCTTAGGGTGACATCTGCCACTGTCACCCTGTATAGACTTCCTTGATGGACTGGCCATTGGCCTTTGTTGATACCTTACAGTTCTTCCAAGTTTTGAACCCACATGCTGAATAAAGCAACTTTCTGTTCTCTAGTGCTTTTACTTCTGATGTACATGATGTTGATGACACTAACCATGCCCTTGCTGCAGTGATGGTGATATTTGGACTCATGAAAATGAAGTGTTACTGTGCAGGAACCCATGTGTTCCAGGGGGACAGTGTCCTATCCTGTGGTGTATCCATGTCATCCTTAGCAGCATCTGAGGGTGTCATGTTTTCAATATTTGGCAATGGGATTTCCTACTTACATTAGCAATGTCACATCTGTGGGTTCCACCCATGCACATCTGTTGTGTTTGCCATTGTTCAATTAGTCTAGTTCCCTGACCGTGTGGCCATCTCCACTGGACATGCAGGTTTGGGCATCAATGGGGAAGGACTCATCTGTGTTGTCAGTGCAACTTGCTATACATGTGTGTTGGATCTGTGCTGTTGATTTCGTTGACATTCCCATGACCAGGCTGATGTGACGGGAGCCTTCATTTGGTGCTAATTGTTGACTGTGTGACCAAGTGTTCTGCTGACATGATGGAGCCCTACTGATGCGACATATGGCACAGCTTTCCTCACACAGGACTGGAGTCCCCTCATGGCAGTGTGTACTCCTGTGACATCTCGTGCGCCCAAGGTGTGTGTTGTATGAGCATATGTGTGTGTTCACTTCCATGTTGCTGTGCATGCTGGGATCCCTAGTGATGTTCCTGTTTGTGATGCTTGCTGAGTTGAGCTATGTTCCCCCAAAGTCTTCTCCCTGGGTTCTCTGTGATGTGGGTGCATGGCACATTACTGGTCATCAGGGTGTCACCCATAGGTGTGTTTGCTGTCAGGGCTGAGTTTGTGGGCAGACGCTGATGTGTCACAGTCAGGATTCCCCTTTGCACTTGTTGTTTACACCTGTCATGTGATTTCTGGTTTGTGTTAGCTTTCATTGGTTGTGACACGTTGTGTGTGTGACTGCTGGCACTCCTCAGGGCTGCAATGTTGGTAGTTGTCTATGTGTGTTCTTTGTGGGTGACCTTGGCTTCTTCATAGGTGTGTGACTGTGGCTGGGATCCCATTGGTTGGTGTGGTATTGCCGTCATGTCCATGTACAGCGTAGTGTGCAGTGTGTCAGACATTCAGGAGTCTGGTTGAGTGGCCATGTGTGATGTGTTTCTGCACCTTGGTTCCCACCACCCCCCTGGGATTGTCATGGGTGCATGTGCAATGTCACCAGTGCATGTGAGCTTCACTGCTGCACATTGTTGGAGGTCGAGGTGTGTGGTGTTGAGTGTGTGCAGATGAGAGTTGTTGCCCGGCTAGACCCCTGCCTCCATGTTGGCCTTGGCTGACAGGCCGTGCTGATTGATTTGTGCTTGTGTAGGTGTGATGGTAGTTTGTTGCTCAGGACACATGACTGTGGTTCACAGTGTGAACGACATCTAGCTTTGTCATCACAGTGGGATTGTAATGCAGCCCAGGGTCACCACATTGTGGGGGCCCTGGGTGTGGTGCTGTGGTGTCTGTGTGTCTTGCTGTGTCAGTACTGTTCCTACATGCTTGTGTGACATGTGTGATTTCTGCTCCCTCTCATCTGACAATGCCTGATTGCCCACATAGGGGATTTGGATCCATGAGTTACCTTTGTGTGGCACTGTATGCACATCTGTGTAATTGGTATTCAGGCCTCCTCATGTGTTGTGTGGTTGCCTGGGGACACTGGTACCCCCCCTCACCTGTTGTGTTTGATGTGCAGTGTGGGTCTGCCTGTTTGTGTATGTGCATCGGCACCACTGCATTGGCATATCTTAGGTGTGCCATTGGCTGTATGTTGTTTGGTGTGTTTGCCCTGCTGTCCCTGGGACTCCTAGGTCATCAGTCAGCACAATGATCATTGTGTGTGTGTCCCATTGCTGCCATGGTATGGTATCTGTTCACCTCCCTTCTACAGTCTCCACTGGGTATCTGAATTTGTGTGCCCATTGGTGCAAATATGTGGGTCTGCATTCTGATGGTCACTTCTGTCATTGTGTCATTGATGAATGTTGACAGTGTCAGCCCCCATGGGTGATGTTTGTCTGCACATGGCCAAAGGTATGTCTTGTTTGCACTGCACTGTTTGCCTCCCCCATTCTATGTTGCTATGGGACTCAAGCACTACTTTGCCACTGATGTGTTTGTTGTTCTGTGACCAGGAATCATCCATGCAGTTTGGCAGTTGCAGCTTTTTCTTTGTCAACACATACATTTTGGTCACTGTGATGATGGGGGTTTGGACCCCATTGCCACAATGTTCAATATGTGCTTCAGCTATGGACCCCACACTCACATTTTGGTCACTGTGATGATGGGGGTTTGGACCCCATTGCCACAATGTTCAATATGTGCTTCAGCTATGGACCTCACACTCACATTTTGGTCACTGTGATGATGGGGGTTTGGACCCCATTGCCACAATGTTCAATATGTGCTTCAGCTATGGACCCCACACTCACATTTTGGGCACTGTGATGATGGGGGTTTGGACCCCATTGCCACAATGTTCAATATGTGCTTCAGCTATGGACCCCACACTTACATTTTGGGCACTGTGATGATGGGGGTTTGGACCCCATTGCCACAATGGTCATGGCCTGCTTGCATTGTGGGTGCCACACACATTTATATGTGGCACTTGTGATAGGGGGTCACATTGTATGTCCACAGTCCTGTTCAGTGTTGTAGGCATTTGACACAGTCTACACACGCTTGTCATGGTGTTGGGGGGATGTCTTTGTGTTGCATTCTTACTGCTGGTGTGTGCTTCTTGTGGCATGTATTTGCCATCCTGTGAGTGGGGGTGTTGGTGGTGGTAGGCATCCAGCCCCCATGGGTAGAGGTGGTAGTAGTGACAGGCATCCAGCCCCCCATGGGTAGAGGTGGTAGTAGTGGTAGGCACCTGGCACCCCCATGGGTAGAGGTGGTAGTAGTGGTAGGCACCTGGCACCCCCTGGGTAAGGGTGGTAGTAGTGACAGGCATCCAGCCCCCCCAGGGTAGAGGTGGCAGTAGTGACAGGCATCCAGCCCCCCATGGGTAGAGGTGGTAGTAGTGGTAGGCACCTGGCACCCCCTGGGTAGAGGTGGTAGTAGTGGTGGGCATCTGGCACCCCCTAGGTAGAGGTGGCAGTAGTGACAGGCATCCAGCCCCCATGGGTAGAGGTGGTAGTAGTGGTGGGCATCTGGCACCCCTACGTGGAGGTGGCAGTAGTGGTAGGCACCTGGCACCCCCTGGGTATGGGTGGTAGTAGTGGTAGGCACCTGGCACCCCTGGGTAAGGGTGGTAGTAGTGGTAGGCACCTGGCACCCCTGGGTAGAGGTGGTAGTAGTGGTAGGCACCTGGCACCCCCATGGGTATGGGTGGTAGTAGTGGTAGGCACCTGGCACCCCCTGGGTAGAGGTGGTAGTAGTGGTAGGCACCTGGCACCCCCATGGGTATGGGTGGTAGTAGTGGTAGGCACCTGGCACCCCCTGGGTAGAGGTGGTAGTAGTGGTGGGTATCTGGCACCCCCTGGGCAGATGTGGCAGTAGTGGTAGGCACCTGGCACCCCCTGGGTAAGGGTGGTAGTAGTGACAGGCATCCAGCCCCCCATGGGTAGAGGTGGTAGTAGTGGTAGGCACCTGGCACCCCCATGGGTAGAGGTGGTAGTAGTGGTAGGCACCTGGCACCCCCTGGGTATGGGTGGTAGTAGTGGTAGGCACCTGGCACCCCCTGGGTAGAGGTGGTAGTAGTGGTGGGCATCTGGCACCCCCTGGGTAGAGGTGGTAGTAGTGGTGGGCATCTGGCACCCCCTGGGTAGAGGTGGCAGTAGTGGTAGGCACCTGGCACCCCCTGGGTAAGGGTGGTAGTAGTGACAGGCATCCAGCCCCCCATGGGTAGAGGTGGTAGTAGTGGTAGGCACCTGGCACCCCCATGGGTAGAGGTGGTAGTAGTGGTAGGCACCTGGCACCCCCATGGGTAGGGGTGGTAGTAGTGACAGGCATCCGGGCCCCTATGTGTATATGTGGCATTGGTGATGGGCATCCCGCCCCTATGGTGCTGCTGTTTCTGGAGTAAGTAATTTCTGCATCCCTCTGTGTGTGTGTGATATGTCGGGTACGTGTAGTTTGTGTTTGTGGTTGGTGTCTGACCTACCTTCTGCGCCGTACGCGTCCGTGCCTGTTCCGGTAGTAGATGTAGAATATTGGTAGGATCGGAACGATGGGATTCATTGTTGGTTCATCTCGTTCGTCTTTGTCGTTGCTTCGCCTCGTCCTCGTCGCTTGCGTGTTCGTCTCGTAGCCGTGGATCGTGTTGTGGCGCGAATCGGAGCTTATGTGCGCCTCTCCCGGATGCTTTGACGTGCCGTGCGTAGCGACGGGTTCGGCGCGTACGGGAAGCGCATCGTACTTGTCCGGCCGGACGGGGCTGCTTTTTGGCTTCCGGGCGACTCGAATCTGCGTTTACGGATCCGGCTCGGTCGGGGATCAGGACCTGGATTGGGTGAGTACGACTGGGTCGGAATCTGTGCTGTTGTGCGCATCGTACTTGTTCGTTCGGATTAATGTGCGGATCGGTCGGGAAACAGGCATTCGCATGGCTTTTTTCCCGACCGAATGGCGTTGGGTGCGTCTCCGACCGAGATCGGAATCGACCCCAAAGTGGCTTATTACGATGTCGGTCAACGTTGCCTCCGACCGACAACGTCTCGGTCTCGGGACCGACCAACCTCCGGTTGGCAGTTCCGACTGCCTGATTATGGTGCAACCAAACATCGTTCGGTCGGATACTCCCATTTATTTATGGGAGCTTGTGTTACGGGCGTAAACCGGCCATAATACAGGCTCCCATAAAGAAATGGGTGTGTGTGTAAAACACTGCACCCTGTGGCAGGCACCCCATGGTACCTGCCACACAGTGCATGGATTTACAGTGTGGCACCCTAGGTACCCCCTCGGCTAACAACCGTAGGCTGCAAAGGCAAGTGGACCCTGCTACTGGTCCCCAAAGTCACTTTCCAGCAGCCTTTCCATGTCAGAACGGCCAGCACAGAAAGGCTGTGGGAAACCAACATCATAATCCCGATGGCGTAAACGCTGTCCGTAGGAGATTAAGGTGCAGTTCCGACTGGCCGGGAAACTCGAGAGCCTGTTGAAACCACGTCAGAATGACGTGCCGGTTCACGCCCCTGACCGCCGACATCGTAATTCGGCGGTTGGACCGCAAACCAACTGTGTCGGTCGGAAAGCCTCCGACCGCGGTTGGAAAGCTTCCGACTAGAGTTTAGAGGCTTTCCGCCAGACATCGTAATTCGCCCCATAGTAAGGGGCAGACACACATATATATTACATAGCATCGATAAAATTACCTTATATGTCTATTCGGATAATACTACCCAGGATATATTGAATAATAGTGGGTACCTTTATTCCAAATCAGTTCCCTCTTATGCCTCTGTGATTTATTTCAATGGTGTTTTGGTTGATCACCTCCGGGAACATGTATTCTTACAAGATATACATATTAATTCCCCGACCTGCTTAATATATAACATCTATACTCTTCGGGCCTTACTATAATCATAACTTACTTCATTTGAAAGGACGAATTATTTCATTTAGTCTACCCTTAGATATCGGTGTGTGTGTACACTCCTATTTCCTCCCTGTGAACATCATATAAAGAATGTTACACATAAGGATATCACACTCTAGTATTCTTCTTATCTCCAATTGCGTAATGCATCGCTTACCCCACACATTGTCTCAATGTTCCTCCTTATAGAAAGTGGACGGGGTCCCTCGTGGCTGTAGGGAATATATCATGTAATGCAGTGAGACGTTTTCCTCTACGGTTACTAATATCTGGTCATGTGTTCTCCAGAGCTACTAAAAAGTAGAAGAAGAGTGTGGTGCAGAAAGGTTACATATGTTGCACACTTGAAGCTGTTGATTGCTGCGATGATGGCTCGGAAATTACTAACTCTCCATATCTTGTCTAAGTTTGTTTGGTTAGTCATTTTTGGATGTTACAAAGAAACAATCGGTGTCATAATGTAAATTATTCAAACACCAATGGTCACTACAGCTGCGTTCAACTAAGCCTACAACTAAAGGCTATTTAAGAGCTGCATCTGCGGTCGCAAATGCCACATGGCGGCGGCGCATGAAAAAGATAAAGACATTTCTTACCAGGGAGGCTCTGATCCAGGTAAGAACAGCCTAGTTATGTCTAGGATGTATTATGCTAACCCCCACATATTTCTGTTAAAGCCGAGGGCCAGACCTAAACCAACTAAAACCAATTGTTTGCAATACTTACTTATTTGCTTTCTCAATTAGGGATATTTCTAGGCTGTCTTAGCTTCAAGGTAAACCGAAGAGAGCACCACCGCGCTTCCATTAACCATACATATCCCTCATTAGCTTCTAATCAATATGGGAATTAGCTAAGTACTCACTAGTTCGGGCCCCATCTATAAGTCCCTTTTTGCTGCACAATCTGCATTACCTCGGTAGCCATGTGTCTGTCCTATTCTTATTAACACTGGTCACCATTTTGGAAACTTACCTCAGTTTTAGGTCTCTATCTGTGTGTCACTGATCCACCCGTGTGTGGTATAAATACGTCCTCAAAAATCGGCAGTATTTTAACCAGGCAGATCTCCACTGTGTCCCATCGTGTCAGATCGTGTCCTTTACTTATTACTCAAAAATTGCTTCAATATATAAAAGGAGTTTTTAATCCAAGATGTTTTTTAACCTTTTTCTGTCAGATAGAACACAAAGCCTGCTCATTCTGCTAACTTCCATTTCTGCCCATGCGCACTATGTATGCGTCCTACAGGGTCGGCCATCTTACATACAGGCACATAATTCCCATATTAGTGCTATCAACCCATTACGAGACCATAAATCTCATTAGTTAGATCTTACTGGATTCCTGGGTGAGATTAACTTGGAACAACTGGTGAATGGCCCAACACACATCAAAGGACACACCTTGGCTCAGATGTGGACCACCAGATTCCCAGTGAGAGATCTGAGGATACTACCTTGTGGTTAGTCGGACCACCACTTGATCACCTTTTCAGTGCCCCTGTCTATCCGGATCAGCCCATCATCTGGTCCGTCCATCATAGCTAGGAGTTGGGCCAGGGTCAACCTCGGGGACTTCTGTCAGGCATTAAGTAGGTCTCTGCCTGGACCCAAGGAGGATATTGAGGACTTGGAGTATGACATCACGAGTTGGCTGAGGGTGGCCAGTAATGATCATGCCCCACTCCATAGATCTAGACCAGTAAGAACACATGATGCTAGTAAATGGTTCACAGATTAACTGAAATTAGCAAAACTTCAACTCCGACAAGCAGAGAGGAAGTGGCGGACTAAGTACGTGCTAGACTCTAAAATTGAGTACATTCAACAATTGAAAACTTATAAATCTCAACTAAGGCAAACTAAAGTGAGTTTTTTTATGAGTAAAATCATGAGAGCCCCTAATAAAGCTAAGGAGATTTTTAAGATTGTCTCAGACCTATCCATCCCAGAGAGGGTCACCCACTCAGCCACACCGATGCAAAATATGTGTGACTCACTCAATACCTTCTTTGTTGATAAATTGAGGCTATCAAAAAGAGCGTTCCTTTTGGTCCCTCAGTCGATAAGCCATGCTCAGGAGAGGGGAATTGTCACACGATCTCTTGCTTCCCCCAAATGTCACAAGAGGACCTGGTCAACTTACTGGCAAAAGTTAAGTAAGGCTCACCGAACGACATCTACCAACCAAAGGTCCTAAAGGCGGTATGCACCGAATTTGCTGACCTGGTAGTGTTATTTCTGAACCAATCCATCAAATCGGGGATGGTCCCCAGAGCATTTAAGAGAGTCCCCATTCTAAAAAAAAGTGGGAGCAGATCCCACGGATATGATAAACTTTCGCCCGGTCTCTCTTTTGCCTTTTTTGGAAAAGTTCTGGAGGCGCATGTAGCCTGCCATCTCTGTTCTTTTGCTGAGGAATCAGAGATCTTAGACTCATGTCATGCATGATTTAGGCCGGCGCACTCTACAGAGGCTGTGATTATGTCAGCTGTTGATGACATGCGGAAGGAAGCAGATAATGGCAATACTCAGGCCTTAGTGCTATTGGACCTGACGGCGGCCTTTGATACGGTCAACCATGCTATTCTGGCTGACCGGATCAGGGCCGCAGGGTTTCAAGACTCAGCTTTGAACTGGATCATCTCTTTCCTGAGTGAGAGATTCCAATCAGTTGAACTGTGGAGTGCCTCAAGGATCCTCTCTATCTCCTCACCTCTTTAATATATACATTCACCCTTTGGTTAGCTCCATTAAGAAGAAAGAAATTAACATTGATGGATATGCATAACACGGATGATATGCAGTTACTATTTACGATCAACGATAGCCCCACATCTAGACAACAATTTCAAGACATTATGTGGTTCATTCGGTACTGGATGAACTGCAATCAATTAAAATTGAATTCCGACAAAACGGAGATAGTAATTGTAAAAAGTAAGGTGGACCATTGGGTTCCATCACTCTGGCCCAGCGAGATGTGTCCTCCGCCTGTCCCTAAAAAGGCAGTAAAAAGCCTTGATGTCATAATTGATGAGGAGCTATCGTTTAAGCAGCACGTAGGCACCGTCACATCGGCAAGCTTCTACCAACTGCGGCGCATGAAAAAGATAAAGACATTTCTTACCAGGGAGGCTCTGATCCAGGTAAGAACAGCCTAGTTATGTCTAGGATGTATTATGCTAACTCTCTTTACTTGGGCCTCCCTAAAATCCTGTTGCGAACACCTCAGCAAATACAGAATCAGGCCGCCCGGCTGATATGCTATACGCCCAAATATGGCCATATTTCCTACGTAATGGATGATCTTCACAGCCTGCCAGTCACGCAAAGAACCTTGTTCAAGACGTGCAGTATGGTATTTAAGGCCTTGTATCTGAACTGTCCTGCGTTCGTGAAATCACGGATCAACAAGTATTGTCCTACCAGACAATTGAGATCTAGTCATCTGCATTATCTGGTGGTCCCCTTGTGTAAAAACAACGGACTGGAGGACACAGGTTTTTCGTCATTGCTCCGAGAGTCTGGAACACTCTGCCAGTGGACCTTAGGTCCACAGTAAATTATACCAGTTTCAGACAGCTCCTGAAGACATGGTTGTTCAAACAGGCTTACCAATAACTAGGGACGATGGCCGTATTAGCAATTCCAGCGCCAAGAGACCGGTTGGTGAACGTGCGCTTTAGAAATAATCAGTAACATAACATAACATATTGCCTTGATGTATGATTTAAAATTCAAGGCATGGCTAAATGCCTAGAGTTAATCATTATATTTACGTCCCTACTTGGCACACGCACCCTGTCTGTGCAAGTTACAGAATCGGCCAAACTATCAAAATGGTGAATTATACCTTTATATTCATCTTTCTGTTATCACATTTCACCTCCTATTTCTATCATCTCAATATACATTTTTAAATATAGGACATGATTGAACAGAGCACAAATGTTTTGTTATACTAGCATCAGTTTGTGGGCTGCGCAATACTGTGCTAACAGTGGCTCCTCCATTGTAACAATAATAAACATATCTATTCAGGTTAGCCACTTATCCTTTCCCATTCATCCCTGTTGTTCAGTCCATAATTGCATGTGCTAAATTTAGACATAACATTTTTTTTCTCTTCAGTTCCTTTTTCTGTCTA
The DNA here is from genome assembly GCA_963921515.1 of Calotriton arnoldi. NCBI lineage: Eukaryota > Metazoa > Chordata > Amphibia > Caudata > Salamandridae > Calotriton > Calotriton arnoldi. The sequence continues at coordinate 123,019 of CAWUFW010012136.1, forward strand.
AATTACTTCCACGTGCTGTCCCTTGTATCCGTTCCAAGATGAACCATTCAAAGTCATCTTCCTTGTGTTTGTGCTCTAGCCAATGCTCAACTACTGGGGCATTTTTTCTCCCTGTCCTTATTGCAGATCTGTGTTTGCTCAATCTAACTCTGACCTCTCTACTACTCTCTCCTATGTACCCTTTCTTACATGGACAAATAATGAGGTAAACAACATTTTTGGTTATGCAATTCACCATGATATTTATCCATTGGCATGCTCCATTTAATTCTATTTTGTTGTGCTTAATGAATATGTTGCAGTTTGTACATGAGCCGCAGGGAATCTTTCCTGTAAGTTTGGACCCATCTCTTATACTGCTTTGTTTACACCCTTCACCTCCCTGTATGTGTGTACAAGATGGTTGCTTATAGTTTTGTTTCTCCTATATGCAAACATGGGTTTTTGTAGTTGTTCACACCCTGCTACATTTAAAAGTGACCAATTTCTGTTTACTAAGTTCTTGATATTTGTAAAGTTCGTAACCCACATGATCCTCTGATTTCTTAGTTCTTTCTCTTCCCCTTGTTTCTCTTCAAAGAGGCTTTCTCTGTTGTAATATTTCGCTCTTTTGTATGATCATCTAATTAGTTTCTTAGGATAGCCCCTCGCCACTAATTTCTCCTGTAAGGTGTTTGCATGGTATTCAAAATCCTCGCTCCCCGTACAATTACGACGGAGTCAGAGTGTTAGACCTGGCATCATTGGCACGGGTCTTCCTTCCTCTTTTCGCTTCTTACCTTTTATGTTGGCTGGATTTAGATGCTCTGGGCGCTGTGCCACTGCCAATCAGTGACACAGCGCGAAAGCTCTCTGTGTAAAGATAACTGTATGAATTGGGATAATCATAATTGGCTCGTTTGGTTTACCTGTCAGTCCCTAGTATCAGTGCCCTGTGTGTGCCCAGGGCTGGTAGACCAAATACTGCTGGTGGGCCAGCAGCGCTGATTTGCGCTACCCACCGAAGCAGCTTTTAAAGTATGTCTGTGTAGCATGTTCTAATAGCGAGTTACCCTTCATTTCACTGTTTACTATTGTGAGGCTATCCGTTTTCATAGGCCAGAATGGGCAGGCTGAGTATTACATGCCCTAATCCTACCTGCCCCCAGGAACCTGATAGGAACATCGAATTTGGTATGTTTAAGCTCAGGACATTGAGATACATATTTTAGTAAGGATTATTTGCGTAGCCCGTGTTCGAAAATACCTCCGCTGAGTGCTCACACCCTGGATAACTGTGCATCATCGTGATTTGTCCTGTGAGCAGCCGCAGCTAAGAGAGAGCTGCCGCCGCTGAGTGCTCGCACCCTTGCTAACTTTGCATCATCGTGAATTGTCCTGTGAGCCGCCGCAGCTAAGAGAGAGCTGCTGCCACGGATGGCTCGCACCTTTGCTAACTTTGCATCACCGAGATTTGTCCTGTGAGCCGCCGCAGCCAAGAGAGGGCTGCCGCCGCTGAGTGCTCACACCTTTGCTAACTTTTCATCATTGGGATTTGTCCTGTGGGCCGCCGCAGCTAAGAGAGAGCTGCTGCCGCTGAGTGCCCGCATCTTTGTCAACCTTGCACCATCATGAATCGTCCCGTGGGCCGCCGCAGCTAGGAGAGCGCTGCTGCCGCCGCGAGCCCACCACGGAGCTGCACGACAAGAGTCATCGCCACCACCAGCCCGGGCCGCCGCAGCCACGTGCTGCTGCCGCTGGGAGCCCGCCTGTCCCCGACTGCCCGAATCACTGTGAGTGCACTTTGCGGACCACTGCCATCGAGAACTGTGGTCGCTGGGAGTCCGCCTGTCACCGTCTCCGCTTCTTCGAGAAGCTACGTGCTGTGTCCCCATCCAACGGCAGGTATCTGGTGCGCAACGGGTCGCGTAGACCCAGGCTTTGAACTCAGTCCGTGCCACGTTCTGGTGAATACGTATTGCCTTTTTAAGTCCCTACTGAGTTACGTGCATTGTGACTGGTTAAAACGCTTTTGAGAGTCTCGTACTAAACCTTAGATAAAGATACTATTTTTTCTATACCTACTTGAGTTGTGTCCTTTTGTGGTGTCGTTACTACCTTATTGTGCATGGTCATAAATGCTTCACACACTGCCTCTGAGATAGGCCAAACTGCTCATGCTACGTTACCACAGGGTTGAGCAGGGGTTATCAAAGGGGGTAGCCCACTTGCCCTGACTTAGGAAGAAGAGTCCCTATTTGGACAGTGGCGCCAACCATTGCCAACTAGAGACCCCCATTTCTAACACAGAGGAATTGGCTGAATGGAATGCTGTCTCTTTGGCAGCTCGGATAATTGCTGGTACAATGGAGCAAAATATTTCTATCCGAGTGTTTGGAAAACAGTTCTACTTCTAATTTGCCTTCACTAGTTTTAATCTTAATATTTACAAAATCACATTCTGATTGGCTCATACATGAGGTAACTTTCAAATTTTGTTCTCCACAGTTAAGACACTATATTAAGGAGACAAGTGCTCCTTTCTGTCCCCTCCAAATAAATAAACACATCGTCAAAATACCTTGACCAGTTTGCTACATTTTCAAAAAATGGGGTGCATTGTTGTATATATGCCTGTCTTCAAACATTCTCACGTACAGACATTCCAGACTTGGAGCATAGGTCGTGTCAATGCTGGTCCCCTTGGTCTGGCAATAGAATTCTCAGTTAAATAAAAAAACATTTTTTGTAAGAATGATTTCAACACATTCAATGATAAAGGTGTCTCAGGGGGGACACATCCCCATTCATATATTATAAGATGTCCCTGATCATTTTAACAGTGTCCATTTGAGGGATATTCGTATAGAAAGCTTCAATGTCAAGTGACACCACCCATTCATTATCAGGATCAAAATTGAACCCCTTGCTATTTCCGGATCATGTCTGTGGTGTTTGTTATGAAGGACTTTTGTTGGATAACTTTAGGTCTTAAAAAGCAGTCCACATATTTACTGATGGGTTCAGTTAGTGAATTCAGGCTTGGCACGATCGGTCTAACGGGTGGATTGTGCATGCTCTTATGGACCTTAGGAAGACCATATAATGCTGGCATGATGGGATATTCATCATGCAGGAAATCATATTCCTCCTAGCTAATGAGCTCATCCTCTTTTGCCAATCTCAAGAGGCTACCCACCTTAGTGGCTAAATCATTCCATTCCCTCCTATTGGATTTTCTATAATGTGCTTCTACATCAAGTAAAGCCTGCATACGACTGTTGTAATCTGCGGTATCCATAATAACTATACTCCCCCCCTGTCACCTGGATTAATTGTGATATACACACACCTTTGTAGCTGTGAAAATAGTGGAGCGGTGCACTACCAAAGAGTTTTCTTCAATAAATCCAAATGTTCATTTTGTATAGTGGTTTATCAATCCTTTATTTTCAGTATCAAAATGTGCAAATTCCAGCCAACGCGTTTCGTTCATACATAAAATGAACTTCTTCAGGGCTGAAAGTTATAATACATAAAAGAAAACATAAGTATAACAATATATATACATATGGTGTATTCACACAATATGCTTTTTACTTTAAAAACGAGAGAGAAACTATATACAAAGGCAAAAGTTATTTCATTAGAAGGTGACTCTAAACACAAGAAAGGAAACCTAATGGGGGTGGGAAAAATACAAAACAAAAATGGAAATTCATGGTCGACAATATGTCACTTCAAGTTGAAGAAAAAACAGACAAAATAGGGTGAAGGGGAAAAAGAAAATGGGGGGCGGAAGAGTAGGGGTTGAAGACAAGAATAGAGGGAGGAAAAAACATGGAAATATAAAAATATAAATATATATATATATAAAAAGGGCAGACATTAACAATCTTATACATATTTTGTAATGTAATGTCCAGTGAGCATTTGGTCTGTAAATAGATATGTAAATCAAAATAGATCAGTATCAGTTGTTAATTAATAGCAACAACGGTGTCAGGAGCTATTGTCACTAGTGGGTCTATACAGTTCACCCTAAGCGTAGCTCATAGTGTCCAAGTAAACAAGTAACAGTTAGTCCAGGGCCTAAGTAACAGCACATGATTGGAGAAACCTTTGAGCCATACAAATACGAGAAAAGAAGACCAAAATAAAACAGAGAAAAGGCACTACATGTACCTACCAAATGGTGATGTGAAGAAGACGCAGGAACACAGAGGCAATGAAGAGCCCTTGATCTGAGATATTTCAAATTCCTGCTGTCGACGCACAAGTATTTAAATTTTAAAGGCTACCATGATAAGTGCCTGATGGTTGTATCTCTAAGAAAGTAAAAGAAAATGTATTAAAAAACAAGGAGCGACATAGTGCGTAGACACTAAAGATTTGTAGGGAATAAGCACCGGTACCAGAGAAATAATATGAATATATACAGGCACCAAAAAAGTGGCATGACATTGAGGTCATAATAGTTCAAGAAAAAGAAAAATAAAAATAAAAACTGTGTCCAAGTGAAGGACGGCTTGCTGGCTGGGCAATAGAAGAGGATGGCAGTGAAAGGCATGTAACAATAAACCTATGGAAGGAGAGCAGACCCACTTGGCAAGCTTCATGATCAAAAACATGAAAAGCTGGTGAAGTAGTAAGATTAAAAATTACAAAGCGGTCTCCTGAATATATGCGCAGAAGCGCCAATTATACCAAAGGTATAAATAAAACAGTGACGCGCTGCAATCACCTATTTAAAGGCAATACAATCTAAAAGAGACTAAATGCTTAGGCTTGTAGTGATGTACAAATCACATCCACGTGGTTGCATTATTTGCAACCCAAAAGACAAACTTAAAGGAACAGTAAATAAATAAAGTGAAAGAGTTCCTTGAGTATAAACAAGCTGCTAAGATGAAAGCTAAGTAACAAATTAAATAATATGAAAATCACATTACAATGAATGCGCTGTAAATCATTCTTAGGCATAAGTTAAAGAAATAGAATAACAGAGTTATTAAACTAAAAGGAAGAAAGTCATAAAAAGTAAGGTTGAAAAACAAGCACCATAGCCAGAAACTAGTTATAGTAGCCAAGAGGTTCTTACAAGAACAGGTAGAGATCTAAATACCTGGGGACACAGTCCTGTTATTATCGTCCGGTCGGCAGTCAGTGTTGAACTGGCCGGTCCCACTTCCTGGTTAATATAAGCACCATGAAAATGGGCGGGAAAATAATCGGTGAAAGAACACCGAAGAAAGACTATAAGGGAAGAACGGTGGCCAGCAGAAATGAGGATGAATCCGCTTTTCCAATAGGTGATAAGGCTGGGGGAAGTGTCAGCACAAGTGTGTGACATGTAAACAGAGGAGAGAGGTAGTGTCAGCACAAGAAATAAATAGCAAATAGGTTGCTCAAACCTTCCTTATTACAGAAAAAAGAGAGTCAGCACAAGTCATGGTTGAAATAATGTAATTAATAGCCAATATAGGAAAGAAAAAAATGAAAAATGAAGTATCGAGAGGAATACAAAAAGAATGAAAAGATCAATAAGAGAGTGGCGGCTATATCATGAATTAAGCCGTCAAAAATAGTGAAGCGCGTTCCGCATAATTTTAGCACAAAATAGTGCATTGAGAGATATTTAATAAAAAAGAGGCAGTATATTCAGCAAAGAGAGATGGTAGTGCCTCAGGTCAAACCTGTTATGGCGATAAAAATAGGGGAAGTAGATTGCAGTGTGTGCTAGGTGGCGATATTGGTCTCAGCCTATCATGAAAAAATAGGATTGTTTCAAAACTAAATAGCATACAAATGGTAGTGGGAGTCAAGGAGATCCCGGTCCAAGCAAACCAGTTAATTAATGAGAGAAGGTCAGTGACGCGTGGGGATATGAAGCTATAAAGTACGGCTAGAGTAGAATGTTTTGACAGAAAGAATTAAGAATTAACATGCTTAGAACTATAGTTGAAGTGGGATGATATAATAGGGAGGGTTAAAGATTCACTGGCAAAACGGGGCTGAGAAGTCTTTGACGGGCATCCACCGTGGTAAGATCGGTCTATCCTAGAAAATAATGAAACTCATTATCGGTATTATGCCCTTTGTTCACCGCGTCCAATCTACATATCCATTTAGCCTCCGTTTGTCGTAGAGTCAGATCCCTGTCTCCCCCCCTTGTGTTTAATGGAATATGGTCGATGCCCGAAAAACTGAATGTGGGGGACTTCTGGTGAGTTGTACGATAATGTTCAGTCATGGGGTATCTTTCATCACCATTGATGACTGCTCTGCGATGTTCCTGAATCCTGATCTTAAGACTACGTATAGTACTACCAACGTAAATCATCTTACAGGGGCACTCCAGAATGTAAATAATATACTGTGTATTACAGTTGATGAAGTGCTTGATTTCATGGGTAGTGTTGGTATTGTAACTAAATTCTTTCTGTTTGTTTTTGCCCAAGCTACAAATACTGCAATTGGTGCAAGTGTAAAAGCCATGGGGGCCTGTGGTAACCATGTCTTATTGGTATTGGTTGTAATGTAACTAGGGCATAATGTTTTTCGCAGTGTGTGTCCTCTCCTGTATATAAGGGATGGATTGGCATTAATAAATGGGCGAAGAGCTGGTACTTCTAATAGGAGATGCCAATGTTTTTGAAAAACTTTAAAAATGTTATCACTGTGTGCCGTGTAGTTGGTAAAAAATGCAATATTTTCCCTCTGAGGTGACCTGTCTTTCTTCTTGCCTAGATTGTTGGTCAATGTATCTGTCCTGGGTAGGCTCATTACCCTTTGTTCTGCCTTGTCGAGGGTTCTACAATCATACCCCTTTGTCTGAAACGCCCTTTGATATCAATGATGTTTGTCTTGAAGTTGACTTCCTCACTACAGGCTCTTCGTGCCCGGACCATCTCCCCATATGGTATGTTGGAGATAACAGACTTTGCATGGGCGCTATCTGCATGTAGGATACTATTGCAGGATGTTAATTTCCTATATAAAGTGCTGTGTACTAGTGCCTCTTTTATGTAAAAATGGATATCTAAAAATCAATATATTTTGTGTTGTGTTGCATGGTCAGTTCTACATTGAAAGCGTTGTTATTGAGGTAGACCAAGTACTCCTGTAAGAGCACTTCAGGGCCCGACCATAGACAGATGATGTCGTCTATGTACCTCCCCAATAGACAATATGTTTAGTCCAGGGAGAGGCACATTTGGCCCAGGCGTGCTCCTTCTCAAACCAGCCCATGAAAAGCCCGGCGTACGAAGGAGCAAACCCGGAACCCATGGCAGTCCCCTGCAGTTGATGGTACCACCTCTCATCATGTTTAAAAAGTTGTTGGTGAGGATAAGCTCAATCATGTCCATCAGCATGTTGTTGTATGCATAGTTATCAGCCCCTTCTGTGTCCAAGTAGTATCGGATTGCCAGCATCCCAAAATCCTTGCGGATGCATGTATAGAGGCCAACCACATCAAAGGTGACAAATCTCAGCTCTTCAGACCAAGGGAACCCCTCAAATTTCATCACGATGTCTTTACTATCCTTCAGATAGGCCGGTAAGTTAGTAACATGCTTTTGTAATGACAGGTCTACAAATTCAGATAATCGTTCTGTTGGGGATCCTATCCCTGAAATGATTGGTCTACCAGGTGGAAATGTTCCTCCCTTATGTACCTTGGGCAAAATGTAAATACACGGATGACGTGCTTTGTCTATGTATAGATACCTAAACTCATCTTCAGTTAATAGACATTCTTGCCTCCATTCTGTGAGTCTGGTGTTGATAATTGTTTGTAGTGCTGGGGTGGGGTTATGATTGACCAGTTCGTAACATTGCGAGTCACCCAATTGGCGTGTGATCTCCCCATGTAGTCCTGTGTGTCCATTACTACCACATTCCCACCCTTGTCTGCCTCCCTGATCACGATTCCATTGTCATCTCGTAACCTTTGTAGTGCCTCCTTTCTTTTTTAGACAGGTTAGGGAGTGGGCGTGGTGTATGTTTGTTGAAATATTCAAGTTTTCTCAGTTCTTGCGTTATATTATTACCGAATTTCTCAATGTTGGCATGGTGACCCCCTACTGGTACAAACTTGGATTTGCATTTCAGACCTGTATCACGGTTGTAATTTTCCCCAATGTCTAAATCATCCAGGATGGTCTGTATAGGCGTTATCTCAAGATTTTCAATAGATAGTAGTGTTTGCACCTCCCGTATGTCCCCAATCGTTCTGCTTGTTGGTGATGCATGATGTGTATTAGGTACATATTTGACAGGTTGTTGCGAGAAAAATTCTTTAAATTTTAATGTGCGTAAAAATTTATACAGATCAATGTGGACATCCACTAAATCCCCAAATTGTGTTGGACCAAAGCCCAGCCCTTTCTTCAAAACATTGCATTCGGACACATCTATATTCCTACATGGCAAATTAATGATCTGTAAGTCAGATTGTGCAGTTGGCATTGCCATTAGACCAGTGGCTCCCCCAGTGGTGGGTTCCCCTGTCTGTTCCATCGTTGGGGAGGTTCCTAGTTCTTTTTGGGGCGCAGCAGCATTGAATGGCTGTCTAACTTTCCTCCCGACCTTCCCCTCTCCTGGTTTTTTACGAACTTCTTTGGCTGTCTGTCCCCTATGCGGAATCTCTCCAGTTCCCTTTGGAAGTTGGAGGTCCCCTCGCCTAAAGGGATCTCAGTGTTTGTTGTGCTGGATGCAGCACTTTCACTTGATGCCAGTGAGCTGTTGCTGGCTGATTTATTTTCTGTACTGTCTTCCCTTACCCTTTTCCTATCATCTATGTTATTGGGATTGTCATATTTTTTGGCAAACGTATAGATTCTGCCATCCCTGTAATCCCTGTCATCTCTCTTGATTTTCCTCATCTTCTTGTCTCTAAGGTATTGCTGATGTTCTTCTATAACTTTGTTAAGAATAGCATAATTTTTCTCTACTAAATCCTGACATTCCATACTTTCTATCAGTTTTTCAAGCTCGTCTATTTCTGCCTGAAGTTTTCGGCCCTTTTCACTAGCATGTTTCACCAATATTTTCATCATTGTATATGATGCCCCTTCTAGGTTATGTTCCCATTCACTGAGGAGGTCCCCGCTCAAGTCCTCAAATGTTGGAAAGATAAGTATTCTAAGACCCCGTGGGATTTTCTTATTGTCTATATATTGTTGGAGGGTTATGCCGTCCCACCAGCGGGCCAGTTCTTGTTTCTTAACCCTCTCCAATTTCAAAAACATGAGCGTAGTCCTGTATTACATTGTTCTTTCGGTGGAGCAGCAGCCACTGCACTGAAACCTTTGCCGAAGAGATCCTGTGCCATCTCTTCTCTTCTGTCGATCATTTTTGACATATTTCCAGGAAGCGCAGGGGTGCTGGTTGATCCAAATTGACAATAGAGAATGAATGAGCAACGGCGGATCTGAGTAACCGCACCTCCCTGCTTTATTCCTTTTCTTGTTTAAGAAATTGTAATGGATAGTATGATTGGGTGTGCACATACAGCTCCTGCACCTGCCGTTGTTGGATGCCAGCTGCCAAGCAGAGAGAAAACTGTGAAAATAGTGGAGCGGTGCACTACCAAAGAGTTTTCTTCAATAAATCCAAATGTTCATTTTGTATAGTGGTTTATCAATCCTTTATTTTCAATATCAAAATGTGCAAATTCCAGCCAACGCGTTTCGTTCATACATAAAATGAACTTCTTCAGGGCTGAAAGTTATAATACATAAAAGAAAACATAAGTATAAAAATATATATACATATGGTGTATTCACACAATATGCTTTTACTTTAAAAACGAGAGAGAAACTATATACAAAGGCAAAGGTTATTTCATTAGAAGGTGACTCTAAACACAAGAAAGGAAACCTAATGGGGGTGGGAAAAATACAAAACAAAAATGGAAATTCATGGTCGACAATATGTCACTTCAAGTTGAAGAAAAAACAGACAAAATAGGGTGAAGGGGAAAAAGAAAATGGGGGGCGGAAGAGTAGGGGTTGAAGACAAGAATAGAGGGAGGAAAAAACATGGAAATATAAAAATATAAATATATATATATATAAAAAAGGGCAGACATTAACAATCTTATACATATTTTGTAATGTAATGTCCAGTGAGCATTTGGTCTGTAAATAGATATGTAAATCAAAATAGATCAGTATCAGTTGTTAATTAATAGCAACAACGGTGTCAGGAGCTATTGTCACTAGTGGGTCTATACAGTTCACCCTAAGCGTAGCTCATAGTGTCCAAGTAAACAAGTAACAGTTAGTCCAGGGCCTAAGTAACAGCACATGATTGGAGAAACCTTTGAGCCATACAAATATGAGAAAAAGAAGACCAAAATAAAACAGAGAAAAGGCACTACATGTACCTACCAAATGGTGATGTGAAGAAGACGCAGGAACACAGAGGCAATGAAGAGCCCTTGATCTGAGATATTTCAAATTCCTGCTGTCGACGCACAAGTATTTAAATTTTAAAGGCTACCATGATAAGTGCCTGATGGTTGTATCTCTAAGAAAGTAAAAGAAAATGTATTAAAAAACAAAGAGCGACATAGTGCGTAGACACTAAAGATTTGTAGGGAATAAGCACCGGTACCAGAGAAATAATATGAATATATACAGGCACCAAAAAAGTGGCATGACATTGAGGTCATAATAGTTAAAGAAAAGAAAAAGAAAAAACTGTGTCCAAGTGAAGGACGGCTTGCTGGCTGGGCAATAGAAGAGGATGGCAGTGAAAGGCATGTAACAATAAACCTATGGAAGGAGAGCAGACCCACTTGGCAAGCTTCATGATCAAAAACATGAAAAGCTGGTGAAGTAGTAAGATTAAAAAATTACAAAGCGGTCTCCTGAATATATGCGCAGAAGCGCCAATTATACCAAAGGTATAAATAAAACAGTGACGCGCTGCAATCACCTATTTAAAGGCAATACAATCTAAAAGAGACTAAATGCTTAGGACTACGCTCATGTTTTTTTAAATTGGAGAGGGTTAAGAAACAAGAACTGGCACGCTGGTGGGACGGCATAACCCTCCAACAATATATAGACAATAAGAAAATCCCACAGGGTCTTAGAATACTTATCTTTCCAACATTTGAGGACTTGAGCGGGGACCTCCTCAGTGAATGGGAACATAACCTAGAAGGGGCATCATATACAATGATGAAAATATTGGTGAAACATGCTAGTGAAAAGGGCCGAAAACTTCAGGCAGAAATAGACGAGCTTGAAAAACTGATAGAAAGTATGGAATGTCAGGATTTAGTAGAGAAAAATTATGCTATTCTTAACAAAGTTATAGAAGAACATCAGCAATACCTTAGAGACAAGAAGATGAGGAAAATCAAGAGAGATGACAGGGATTACAGGGATGGCAGAATCTATACGTTTGCCAAAAAATATGACAATCCCAATAACATAGATGATAGGAAAAGGGTAAGGGAAGACAGTACAGAAAATAAATCAGCCAGCAACAGCTCACTGGCATCAAGTGAAAGTGCTGCATCCAGCACAACAAACACTGAGATCCCTTTAGGCGAGGGGACCTCCAACTTCCAAAGGGAACTGGAGAGATTCCGCATAGGGGACAGACAGCCAAAGAAGTTCGTAAAAAAACCAGGAGAGGGGGAAGGTCGGGGAGGAAAGTTAGACAGCCATTCAATGCTGCTGCGCCCCAAAAGAACTAGGAACCTCCCCAACGATGGAACAGACAGGGGAACCCACCACGGGGGAGCCACTGGTCTAATGGCAATGCCAACTGCACAATCTGACTTACAGATCATTAATTTGTCATGTAGGAATTTAGATGTGTCCGAATGCAATGTTTTGAAGAAAGGGCTGGGCTTTTGTCCAACACAATTTGGGGATTTAGTGGATGTCCACATTGATCTGTATAAATTTTTACGCACATTAAAATTTAAAGAATTTTTCTCGCAACAACCTGTCAAATATGTACCTAATACACATCATGCATCACCAACAAGCAGAACGATTGGGGACATACGGGAGGTGCAAACACTACTATCTATTGAAAATGATGAGATAACGCCTATACAGACCATCCTGGATGATTTAGACATTGGGGAAAATTACAACTGTGATACAGGTCTGAAATGCAAATCCAAGTTTGTACCAGTAGGGGGTCACCATGCCAACATTGAGAAATTCGGTAATAATATAACGCAAGAACTGAGAAAACTTGAATATTTCAACAAACATACACCACGCCCACTCCCTAACCTGTCTAAAAAAGAAAGGGAGGCACTACAAAGGTTACGAGATGACAATGGAATCGTGATCAGGGAGGCAGACAAGGGTGGGAATGTGGTAGTAATGGACACACAGGACTACATGAGGGAGATCACACGCCAATTGGGTGACTCGCAATGTTACGAACAGGTCAATCATAACCCCACCCCAGCACTACAAACAATTATCAACACCAGACTCACAGAATGGAGGCAAGAATGTCTATTAACTGAAGATGAGTTTAGGTACCTACACATAGACAAAGCACGTCATCCGTGTATTTACATTTTGCCCAAGGTACATAAGGGAGGAACATTTCCACCTGGTAGACCAATCATTTCAGGGATAGGATCCCCAACAGAACGATTATCTGAATTTGTAGACCTGTCATTACAAAAGCATGTTACTAACTTACCGGCCTATGTGAAGGATAGTAAAGACATCCTGATGAAATTTGAGGGGTTCCCTTGGTCTGAAGAGCTGAGATTTGTCACCTTTGATGTGGTTGGCCTCTATACATGCATCCGCAAGGATTTTGGGATGCTGGCAATCCGATACTACTTGGACACAGAAGGGGCTGATAACTATGCATACAACAACATGCTGATGGACATGATTGAGCTTATCCTCACCAACAACTTTTTTAAACATGATGAGAGGTGGTACCATCAACTGCAGGGGACTGCCATGGGTTCCGGGTTTGCTCCTTCGTACGCCGGGCTTTTCATGGGCTGGTTTGAGAAGGAGCACGCCTGGGCCAAATGTGCCTCTCCCTGGACTAAACATATTGTCTATTGGGGGAGGTACATAGACGACATCATCTGTCTATGGTCGGGCCCTGAAGTGCTCTTACAGGAATACTTGGTCTACCTCAATAACAACGCTTTCAATGTAGAACTGACCATGCAACACAACACAAAATATATTAATTTTTTAGATATCAATTTTTACATAAAAGAGGCACTAGTACACAGCACTTTATATAGGAAATTAACATCCTGCAATAGTATCCTACATGCAGATAGCGCCCATGCAAAGTCTGTTATCTCCAACATACCATATGGGGAGATGGTCCGGGCACGAAGAGCCTGTAGTGAGGAAGCCAACTTCAAGACAAACATCATTGATATCAAAGGGCGTTTCAGACAAAGGGGGTATGATTGTAGAACCCTCGACAAGGCAGAACAAAGGGTAATGAGCCTACCCAGGACAGATACATTGACCAACAATCTAGGCAAGAAGAAAGACAGGTCACCTCAGAGGGAAAATATTGCATTTTTTACCAACTACACGGCACACAGTGATAAAATGTTTAAAGTGTTTAAAAAACATTGGCATCTCCTATTAGAAGTACCAGCTCTTCGCCCATTTATTAATGCCAATCCATCCCTTATATACAGGAGAGGACACACACTGCAAAAACATTATGCCCTAGTTACATTACAACCAATACCAATAAGACATGGTTACCACAGGCCCACCATGGCTTTTACACTTGCACCAATTGCAGTATTTGTAGCTTGGGCAAAAACAAACAGAAAGAATGTAGTTACAATACCAACACTACCCATGAAATCAAGCACTTCATCAACTGTAATACACAGTATGTTATTTACATTCTGGAGTGCCCCTGTAAGATGATTTACGTGGGTAGTACTATACGTAGTGATCCAGCGCGATATTAGCAAACAGCATTCATACACCATATACTCACTTGGGCCCATACATTCATACTACACTAATACTTACGCTGGGTGTCAGATATACTCTTTTATCAAAATCCCTGCTACCAATTACCTTCTGATTGAAGAGTAATAACTTACCAATGGATCCTTTGCTAATTGGGAAGTTTAAAATGAGTGACATTCACTATAATACATAACCCTGAAATAACCACAGAGTCAAGAAGTTTTAAAAATGTTTATCTAAAGTTTTTAGCAGAGTAAATACAGAAAAAGACACGGTATTTGATCAGAATACTCGTGGAAAGCATAGAATGATTATTTCTAATAAATGACGGTGTTTAAGGAAAAGAGGAGATAGGAACAGCAGCGCAACTAAAGGTTGCATATATTTACCTAAATGCGAGAACCAAACCCTTAGCCAAGGAGTTTGAAAGGATAGGACCCTGGAAGGATGAAGAGCAAGGACCTTCTTCGAGATCAGGACCGGACTGGTGACCTCTCTAAAACGACGCCTGCGCTGTTCCCCTCTCTGGTACTTGACTTCTCCTCGATTCTTCCCTCTAATGGACTCCGCCGCCCCCTCCTCAGGACCTCTTCTGGATAGGGATTCAGTCAGCAATCGATCAGCTGGGCAGCCTGGAGCTCTTCTGTATGTTCTAAAAAGTCTGAGCTAACTAACTACTAATGCTATATTCTATTATACCCTTCTACGCCCATGTACCTCCCTTAATGTTGCTAAAATATGGGACCACTACTTCTGATTGGGCAGGGACAGGAAGTGGATTCTCGCACCATGACAAATTTGGCTTAATTTGTGAAGCCTATTGTATTAACGTTCCCTCCCCTTCAATTTAATACATTCACTTTATTTCCCACCCGTCTCACAACAAATTATATACAATTTCTACAGCAATTGTATCTTTTGTTACAAATTTGTACATTTAGAACATCCTCTTCGGCCGATAGGTCATGGCCTTGTGAGACGTCCAAGTTGACTTCATTTTGGCAGTCTTTCAGGGGACATGCGCAGAACCTTCTGCTTCTCTAGTTTCAAGTCACCAACCCAGGCCCAAGATTACGAATTACTAAAAGTACAAGAAGGAAATATTAATATCAAAAATAAAACGTTTCACTGTATACCACTTATCTTATTTATAATCCCTTTCAATTATATAAAACCTATCCCGCATTAATTGTGTTAAGAAATTACAATTTAGTAATGACACAGGAGCAAGCTTAAGCATGTGAGAACATTGAGCAGCCATTTTATTGCACACTGCGCAGAAGCAGAAATTCCCACCAAGCAAAGGAAGACGTCACACCATGTGATCAGGTTGTGACATACGCAGTTAAATTCCCGCGCTTAAGCGGCCATTTTAGACTAGGAACAAGCGTTATTTGTTAGAAAAACAACATAGGCAAGCTTCCTAACTATTCATGTAGTGTGTGCAAATATTAATACAGACAATACAAGTTTTAATATTAATACAATGAGGAAGATTGCATACGAGCAAGTTTCATTTGCGAAACCTTGCTCCATCAATCCCCTCTCTGATGGCGTTTCTGAGCCATCAAAAAGTACCCTCAATCAGATGCCAACTTCTAGCAAATCACTTCATTCTCATTTTCATTTTTAGCTTTTCTATTTTTACAATCTCCCTTCATCTTTTTGTATAATTCACTTTTCCATTCTTCCAGTTCAATTTCGTCTCTCTTTCTCTTCTTTCCTTTTTCAGTCACTTTACAAGTTCCACTCTTTCTACAACATTTACACCAAAATATTATTGTCAGAACTATTATTGCTATCCCTGCTAAGGGAACTAATATTTGACCTATAAGTCCTTTACCTATATTAGAAAACCAGGTTCCGATTGACGATATACTATTTGTCAATCTTTCCCATACATTATCAACTTCCAGTGGTTTAAGTTCCTGCTCAAGTTTAGTTATATTCTGAATATATGTCCCAATTTCTGCACTCTTATCAGGAATATACGTACAACAGTGTTTAGTTTTCAATACTTTACAGACTCCGCCCTCTTTTGCCAATATTATGTCAAGAGCAAGTCGATTTTGCATTACCATGGATCTAATCGCAACCATTTCCGTATTAATCATTAGAAACCCTCCAGCAGTATTCGTTGATAAACGATCAACTACTGTAGACAATTTACATATCTTTCTTGAGTTCAGAATTATTCCCACTGAAGGTATCAATGCACCAAATATATCACCTATTATTTCTGAAAAACTAGCCCTTTTATTACGTGTTAATTCGCCATTGTTTTCATTTCTTCCAGTGTTTCTTTTTACGTGGTATATCTTTGGAAAAACTATTCCAAAGTAACAACTTCCATACCACCGTGCAGGAAGCCTAAAATAAGCCTTATTCCCGCAGACATAATAGATTCCAGGAAAAACTGAATCTGTTCCTCCTTTGAGTCCCCAACCTCCCAATATTAAAAAATTGTGTTCACAATCACTGGTACCAATGAAAACATTGTTATAGTCAGTCTTTAACCTATGAAGACAAATTTTTCCCTTCTTTTCGAAATCCAGAGCCATAGTAGCTTGAGCCTTGCCAGGGGTGTAACTTCCCTCTTTCTCTGCCCAAGGTGGTAAATGAGCCTTATGCTCTGTAGCTTTCTTTTGAAAATCCTGTCTTCTATCTTCTACTAAATTCAAAAATATTTTCTCTTCTTCTAATAAAGAACATGTTAGATTGTGTCTACGTGCATGTGTTAAGTCTATTGATTTCATTGCTAAGAAAAACTCTCCCATAAACTGTGCATCTAAGGCGCTAAGCACTGGGTTCATACTCTTGCGAATAGGAACTTCAGAAAATACAACATCTATATTGGAATAGTAATATTGTAGTCTACCTGTACTATAAAATAAACTTGTTAATACGCTACATGAAATGCCATATGTCAGTGGTAAATGATGGTATGTTAATCCTTCTGCTACTGATTCAGGTAACTTCATACAAACATAACAATTACTAACTTCCATAGTGTCTACATATTGAAACAATAACTTCGTGAAAACATTTAAACTAGTGTCATTATCAGCTATCACATGATGAATTCCTTCATCTTCTTCTGCCATTAGTTCTACCCTATTTCCTTTCATGTTTGCTGTCCTCCCTATAGTTTCATTATTGTTCTTTTTATCTATTATCATCAGGTAAGGAATTGCTACAATCAGGACTAACCATGCTATAAGCACCAATACTAGACTACATATGCAAATTGCACAGCATCTCCTACAACATTTTCTCTTTGATCTCCCAGTATCCCTATCATCAGGCATTTTTCGACAAGGAAGATTGCTCTTCTTATCCCTGTTCCTTTTCTTCAATAGATTCTTTTGTTTAGTCAGGGTGGTCTTGTTTCTTCTTCGTAAGTTAGTTCTGCACTTGTTCCTTCACCACCACTGTCACTTGATTCTGAACTTTCAAAGTCTTCAAGAACAATATACGTCCAATCAGGACCCCTGAATTTGTTGTTCACAAGTCTTAATCTTTTACTTTTTCTTTTCCCAGACTTTTTCTCTTGATCTGTTTGACTTGTTACTTCAGGTACTTGATCTGGATCTTCACTTCTTGTTTTTATGTGGCACTTTACTCTTTTGATGAAACTTGGCCACTGGTCTCCTTTTCTTGGCTTTTCTGTTTGTACTGTTTCTAAATTTTCGTCTTTAAGTGCCTTTTTAATTTCACTTGTTTGTACTGTTCTGTTCTTTGTTTTCTTTAATTTATCTAATTGTTCTTTCTCTGGTCTTATTGGTTTCTCATTTGCAGCTCCACTGTGAGTTTCCAACAATTCACTTTGTTCTGGGTTTACTTCTTTATGTTCACTTTTCTCAGTCTCTATTTATTCTGTTTTTCCCTCTTGTCCTAACTGCTTCTGATCAGGGCTTATTGCACTGTGTACTTCTGCAGCCTGACCTGCTTCTTCTAAACCTGTCTCTCCCTGTTCAAATTCTATTAATTCTTCACTGCTTTCAGTCCAATTTTCTTTCCCTATCTGATTTGGTTCAGGGTCGTTTACTAGCTTGTCTTCTTGAACCTGAACCCCTTCTTCTTCACCTATCTGATCTTCTACAATTGCTTTTAATTTTCTTTGGCTTCTTGTTCGGTGGAAAACCTCAGGAATTTCGACCACTGGTATCCAATCCTGACTTGTGCTCGGTTGTTCTCCGTCAGCCTCTCTTGAACCTCGAGCTTGAGATTCTTCAGCTTGGCAACCTTCAGCTTCTTCAGTGATTGGTGTCGTCTGAGTGTTTTCTTCTTCTGGGTCTGGTACTCTCTTGGTGTGACTTACGTGAATCCAATTTGGAAATCCGGCACACTTCACTGCTGTGTTTGTGGTCAATATGATTTGACAAGGTCTGCTCCACCTGGGTGATAGACACGTTTCTCTGGTGTGATTCTTCACCACCACCCAGTCACCAGGATTCAGATCATGTTCTAGTTCAGGCTGTCTGGAAACTGCGTCTTCTCCAACCTGGTGAGAGACAGAACGCACTAGGTCAGCCAATCCTTTACAGTAGTCCAACACCATATCATCAGAAATATTCACCAGTCTATTTGTGGGAACGTGTGTTTGTCTCATCGCTCTTCCCATCATAATTTCATGGGGGCTCAAACCTGTTGTTCGATCAGGTATACTTCTGAGTCCCATCAGAACGAGTGGCAATGCATCAGGCCACTCCAATGATGTTGAT
Source organism: Calotriton arnoldi (assembly GCA_963921515.1). Lineage (NCBI taxonomy): Eukaryota > Metazoa > Chordata > Amphibia > Caudata > Salamandridae > Calotriton > Calotriton arnoldi. Next base: position 141,692 of record CAWUFW010012136.1, read on the forward strand.
GCACACATTTTTCCCAATCTTGACTTTATGGTGCCATTCAATTGTTCCACCACTCCAGAAGCCTCTGGACGATATGCACAATGCAGTTTCTGTTTGATTTGAAATGCTTCACAAATTATCAGGATCACTTCGTTGTTAAAATGTTTTCCTCTATCTGATTCCAAAGATACTGGGAAACCAAACCTAGGTATGAGCTCTCTTAATAACAGCTTGGCAACTGTAATGCTGTCATTTCTCCTAGTTGGGTATGCCTCCACCCACTTTGAAAACAGACACACTATGACTAATACGTATTTCAGCCCTCTGCATGGTGGTAACTGTATGAAGTCAAACTGTAGTCTTATGAATGGACCTTCTGCTTTTCCGATTTTCCCAAACCCAATTATCGTTTTCCTGCCTGTGTTGTGCATTTGGCAAATTAGACATCTCTGGCAAAGACTCTCTGTAACAGCTCTGAATTTGGGATTGTACCAATTTTGTCTGAATAGTCTAATCATTGCATTAATCCCTATGTGTGTGTCTCCATGATACATTCTAGCCATTTGTGAGAGTAAACAATCTGGCATGACTGGTCTGCCATCTGTACTGACCCATACTTCATCCTCTCTTCTTTGAGAACAACCCGTTTTGATCCACATTTTTCTTTCAACCTCATCCACTTCATCTTGTAATCTTTTCACTTCGTTCCAGGTTTCAGGTGGCATAAATAGTATAAGTTGGCAGCTGATTCCCATTCTTTCCACCCTCTTATTCACTGATGTTCTGGTTTTGGCACAATATTGAGCCACCAGATCTGCATATCTGTTGCCAACTACCACCCAGTCATTTCCTGACTGATGTGCGGCACATTTCACCACAGCCAATTCTTTTGGTGATTGTATTGCTTCTAGCAATTCTTTTACAAATTGTCCATTTTTAATGGGGGATCCTGAAGAAGTCATGAAATCCCTCTGCATCCACAGTTGGCCAAAATCGTGCACAACCCCATAACCATATTGACTATCAGTGAATATGGTTATTTTCTGATTCCTCCCAATTTTGCACGCTTTTATCAGTGCAATCAATTCAGCTACTTGTGCAGATTTTACCCCTGGCAAATAGGATGCTTCGACTATTCCAGTTAAATCACATACTGCATAAGCAGCTGTTAGCTTGCCATCTTCATGTCTCTGGCAAGAGCCATCAACAAACAGTTCTTTATCTGGGTTTTTAAGAGGCTGTTCCTCTATATCTGGGCGAGGTTTTGTGCATAGTTCTGTAATCTGTATACAATCATGTTCATCTTCTTCGTCATCTTTATTTGTCTCATGATATGGATCTGGTAATAAGCTTGCTGGATTTATTATCGTACACCTCACCATGGTTACATTTTCTGCACCCATTATTATCCTCTCATACTTAGTCAGCCGACTAGGAGTGAGATGTTGAGTTCGTGTTCTGGTCAACAGAATCACCACTGCATGTGGAACATATACTCTTACAGGATGTCCCATCACAATTGATTCACTTTGTTCGATGCTTAAACATGTTGCTGCTACTGCTTTCAAACATCCTGGCAACGCAGATGCTACAGGGTCTAGTGTAGCGGAAAAGTATGCTATAGGACGTCTGTCCAGACCATGTCTTTGAGTTAAAACTGAAAGTGCACAATTTTCTCTTTCATGACAGAATAATGCGAATTCTCTTTTATAATCCGGCATGCCTAAGGCAGGTGCTGAACAAAGGGAGTTTCTCAATTTTACAAAGGCTTCTACACTTTCATCTTCCCACTCAACAGGATCTTTTGCTTTCTTTTTGGTCATGTTAATCAAGGGCTTAGCCAACATGGAAAATCCTGGTATCCATTGTCGACAGTAACCTACTATTCCTAAGAACATTCTTACTTGTCTTTGCGTTACTGGCATTTGCATTCTTTTTATTAATGCTACTCTTTCAGAGGTTACTCTTCTTTTTCCCCTCTCAATTTGATGTCCCAGATATTTAACCGCTGTCCTGCAAAACTGTAACTTTTCAGGTGAGACTTTATGCCCTTCCTCAGCCAAAAGATTTAATAAGGCTATGGAATCAACAACACAGTCTTCTCTGGTGGTCGATGCCACCAATAAATCGTCGATATATTGAACTAAAACTGAGCTTCCTGGCATCACTAGTTTTTCAAGGCACTTTTTCAGTATCTGGTTGAAGATGGAAGGACTTTCTGTGTACCCCTGAGGAACACGATTCCATACATAGACCTTGTTTTCAAATTTAAATGAGAAATTATACTGACTGTCTGGGTGTAACGGAATTGAAAAGAAGGCTTGACACAGATCTATGACTGTAAACCATCCAGCATTCCAAGGAATCTGGTACAGAATTACTGCAGGGTTTGGCACTATAGGACAACATGGCTCTACAATTTTGTTGATTTTCCTCAGATCTTGAACGATTCTATATTTACCACTAGGTTTCTTTAGTCCCATGATTGGTGAATTACATGGACTACTCATTACTTCTCTCAGTATATTTTGTTTGACCATCCGATTGATTTCTTCAATGACACCTGTTTTTACTTCTGCACTCATTTTATACTGTTTTGTATTTGGGAAAATTGCACCTTCTTTTACAGTTACTTGAACTGGGTCTATTTTAGCCATGAATCCTACTTCCTTTCCCGTGAGATCCCATACTATGGGATTTACTGTATCTTTTAATTCTTCTGGCAATTCATCTTTTGTTATTAATGAAAACATTTCATCTACTTCTGTTCCTTGTTTTGCGACCATAATTTTATATACATGATCTTCATCTGGCGTCTGTACTGCCACACCATCCGGCGTGCAGAAAATGGTGCAATTCATTTTGCACAACAAGTCCCTACCTAGCAAGTTTACTGGACTAGAATCGCATACTACAAATTGATGCATTTCTTTGAAATTTCCAATTTTAACCTCCATCGGTTCAGTAAGTGGTGTTCTAATTCTTTGGTTAGCAACCCCTACAACTTGAATATCTTCACAGAGAGAGGAAGATTTGGGACGTCTACTGTTCTCACAGTAGACCTGGTAGCACCAGTATCCAAAAGAAAAGTAATATCATTACCTCTCACTTTTCCTTCAACATATGGACCTGATTGATCTACCTGCAGGGATGCGTCAAGTACGCTTTCCTTCTCCCCCTCTCCTAGGCACCGTCATGCGTCGAACCCGCAAAAATCATCCTGCAAAAGAAATTGTGAGGTCATATAATCACTCTTACCACTTCCCCCCGAGTAACCGATGTCTGTACCGTGCTTTGCTCTGCTTACATTACCCTGAACAGGTGGAGGTGGCAACTGACTCTGAAGATTTACCCCTTGCTGTGAGTCATTCTGCGTCTGTGAATTTAAATTTTGATTTGGGCCATTATTATTTCGAATCTTTTTACACTCATCCTTCCAATGCCCCAATTTTCCGCATCCATGACAGGGAAATTTCTTTTTGGCTTCTTCTCTACTCATTCGTCCTTTCATTCTCCCACCATTTCCCGAATCACTATTCGTTCCAGAGTCTTTTCCTTGCGTTTCATTGGGATTGTCTAAATTAATACCCTGTTTTTCAGCCATTTTCACTTGTGCCCACATTACCTTTTCTTGTAATTTCTTGTGCCTATCCTCAATGTCATCCCCACAATATTTTGCATATTTCAAAATTTCGTCAATTGGTTTCCCTTGCCAACAGAGCATATGCTGCTTAATCATCTGGCAAATCTCGGGCTTTAAACCATACACAAATCGGTATACAAACTGACTCATGTTTTTGTCTCCAATGTCCTCAAATCCACTGTACTGTTTGAACACCTGCAAAAGGCGCTCATAATACGAATGAACTGTTTCACTGGCTTCTTGGGTAGTTCGATCTATTTTTACCCAATCTGTTTCTTTCGGCGGTATTTTCCCTTTCAGGTATGTTATCACCTGCTGATACTTTTTCATCACATCATTTGACGGGGCACCTGTTTTAGGATCTCTGGGATATTCATCATTCGGCCAATCGACTGTGATCTTACAATCTGTCCATAAATCTGCAGGTACCACTATGTCAAACAGACCATCCAAATCCTTCAATAATACTTTTGATACTTTCACAAACCTTTCAACCTGCTTGTACCATTCAATTGGCTTTTCTCTCAGCTTTGGAAAATCATTCGTAAATGATAAAATATCCTGTCTACTCCATGGGACATGTACATAACCTCCTCCTGCAACTTCTCGCATCGGGTACATTTTGTCAAGTTTTTCTGTTTCTTTCATTACATATTCAGAAGCTGTTCGACTTGAGCGAGCTTCTTCCTTTTTCTTTGCCCACCTAGTTCTCCATTTATCTAGGTCTCCCCATTTTTGTAAAACTAACATTAATTCTCGTATTTGCAGTCTTCTTCCAGAAGCATTCATATTTTATAAATCTTTGTCTGAGAATTCTGCTCTATAGGGTTTCTGTAGTACTTTTGACTTCCCTATTTCAATTCCCATTTGTAGGGCTAGATTGGACAATTTTTCATGAAATAACCTTACATTTCTAGTGATACTCCTGCATAGGAACAGCAATTCTTCTTCATCATAAGTGTTTAAGCGTTCTACTCCTATATTTCCTGCTATCATTTCTTCTAACTCAGCTTTTAATTTCTGAATGTCTAGCAATTTTGGAGGAGTGCACAATTTATCTGATCCTTGTACCCACCTTTCTAAATCTTCCGGTGTTACTATGGTAGCACTCTTTGCCCCTGATGAAGTTATTAAACTTACATCTTTTGAACGCTCAGGTGTTTCTTTTCTTGGAGTACCCTTTACTGGACCTCTGATAGGTAAATCCATGAGAGATATTGTGGAATCACAATCACTAAAGTGATCTTCAATTATAACTGGAGCTTCAAGTTTTTGAAAATTTTCGGGAGTATTCATAGGAGAAGATACGGGTAGCAGAGGAGGACAATTTCCTTGTATACCATATAATGGCACTACTGGACCAATTGTTACAGGAATAGTCAATGAATCAGGATGTGTTTTTATCTGGGATATTTTCCGTACTAATTCTGCTCTGGTCTTTTCTAATGCTTCTTTTTCTTTTTCATGAAGTATTCTATTCGGGGTGAATTCATGTAGTACCTGAGGTACCATTGGTGTTTGTGGTGGGGCACTAGGAGGAATTCCACTTGACCCTTCCTGATACGGTGGAGGATTCCTCAATATTTCTTCCATAAACTCATCTTCTGAGTCTTCATGTCTCATAAAGTGTTTTGTCTTTTCTGTACACTTGCCTCCTGATTTCTCTCCTTCTGTGAGTAGTGGATATAATCCCTCAACAAGCATTGTCCTTCTCCATTGCTTCATCTGACCTTCCCTATTTTCCCGTAAGTATCTGGGAAAAAATCCTGGATATCTCCCATTACTTCGTGATCTATCACGCTCAAATGCTTCAGTTTCCCATTCCTCTAAAGCTTCATATTGAGTCAATCTGGGTCTAGGTTCTAAATCATTCATCCTTTGTCTCAAATTTTGAAGAATTCGCCCATTGAATGTGCCATTCTCGGGAAATTCTAGTATCCCGTCATTTTTAGTATATTCTCTCCAATTCTCTATCCATACACAAGTATGATAACCTCTCTCCATCATCATATATGATGCGGGCGTTTTGGCTGGGGGAATAATAATTCCCTCTCTAGTTTTGATTGGTTTATCCTTTTTGAAAAAATTCGTAATCTTTTGTAAAACTGACATCTTCTTCTTTTCTCCGTACATCTTAGGCAAATACCGATGTATAAAATTATATTCTGCAAACCCTAGAAATCTCCTATCTGGACGATTCCCTGTTAAAGTCGGATCGCGTTTTAACATGTAACCCTTATCCACTTAAAATTTCGCTTCCAAATTCTCAACCAATCAAACCTTTGGTAACATTTAATTCTAAGCCAATCCCAGCGCGGCACCTGTGATGTCAGTATTACTCCTGACTACTGACCCCTCCTTTACAAGGGTTTTCCCACGCCCGCGGATCCAACCAATCCCAGCGCGGCGTTTTGTGACGTCAGCTCCCTCTCCGGCAACTGACCCTCCCTTTACAAAATTTTACGCAAACTTTATTTTCTCTATAGTTCTTAATTAAAATTCAGTGACAACATAAAACATTCGCTATCGTGCCAGTTTCTCTAATTCAGAAAGATAGGTTCTCTTACATACTTAGTAAAACTTTTCCGTTTACTAAAAACATACACTATGAGTAAAACCCTTCCTTTTACTCTTCACGCAAGCTTCTGAAATACCTGTTACTTCTTCAATATTACCCTTTCTAGGTGATATAACATCAAATTTTCACTAGCGTACCCCTTTGGCTATACTTACATGCATAGAATCCCTAACAAGTGCTGATAGTTCTGCTTAACTATTCAGTACTATTTCTGCCTGTCAGATAACCTCACTGCAGTATGGCTTCTACTTGCCACCCACTATTCTTTTTCCCCGGGGTATTCTGGACAACATAAAACAATACTTAAGAATAACGGGTATTAGTTCATAAAAATACAAATTTAAATTTCTCATTACCCAATTAACAAAGAGTAACACAAACCGTCCTCTGCTTACCAGAAAACTGATCCAGCGCGATATTAGCAAACAGCATTCATACACCATATACTCACTTGGGCCCATACATTCATACTACACTAATACTTACGTTGGGTGTCAGATATACTCTTTTATCAAAATCCCTGCTACCAATTACCTTCTGATTGAAGAGTAATAACTTACCAATGGATCCTTTGCTAATTGGGAAGTTTAAAATGAGTGACATTCACTATAATACATAACCCTGAAATAACCACAGAGTCAAGAAGTTTTAAAAATGTTTATCTAAAGTTTTTAGCAGAGTAAATACAGAAAAAGACACGGTATTTGATCAGAATACTCGTGGAAAGCATAGAATGATTATTTCTAATAAATGACGGTGTTTAAGGAAAAGAGGAGATAGGAACAGCAGCGCAACTAAAGGTTGCATATATTTACCTAAATGCGAGAACCAAACCCTTAGCCAAGGAGTTTGAAAGGATAGGACCCTGGAAGGATGAAGAGCAAGGACCTTCTTCGAGATCAGGACCGGACTGGTGACCTCTCTAAAACGACGCCTGCGCCGTTCCCCTCTCTGGTACTTGACTTCTCCTCGATTCTTTCCTCTAATGGACTCCGCCGCCCCCTCCTCAGGACCTCTTCTGGATAGGGATTCAGTCAGCAATCGATCAGCTGGGCAGCCTGGAGCTCTTCTGTATGTTCTAAAAAGTCTGAGCTAACTAACTACTAATGCTATATTCTATTATACCCTTCTACGCCCATGTACCTCCCCTTAATGTTGCTAAAATATGGGACCACTACTTCTGATTGGGCAGGGACAGGAAGTGGATTCTCGCACCATGACAAATTTGGCTTAATTTGTGAAGCCTATTGTATTAACGTTCCCTCCCCTTCAATTTAATACATTCACTTTATTTCCCACCCGTCTCACAACAAATTATATACAATTTCTACAGCAATTGTATCTTTTGTTACAAATTTGTACATTTAGAACATCCTCTTCGGCCGATAGGTCATGGCCTTGTGAGACGTCCAAGTTGACTTCATTTTGGCAGTCTTTCAGGGGACATGCGCAGAACCTTCTGCTTCTCTAGTTTCAAGTCACCAACCCAGGCCCAAGATTACGAATTACTAAAAGTACAAGAAGGAAATATTAATATCAAAAATAAAACGTTTCACTGTATACCACTTATCTTATTTCTAATCCCTTTCAATTATATAAAACCTATCCCGCATTAATTGTGTTAAGAAATGACAATTTAGTAATGACACAGAAGCAAGCTTAAGCATGTGAGAACATTGAGCAGCCATTTTATTGCACACTGCGCAGAAGCAGAAATTCCCACCAAGCAAAGGAAGACGTCACACCATGTGATCAGGTTGTGACATGCGCAGTTAAATTCCCGCGCTTAAGCGGCCATTTTAGACTAGGAACACGCGTTATTTGTTAGAAAAACAACATAGGCAAGCTTCCTAACTATTCATGTAGTGTGTGCAAATATTAATACAGACAATACAAGTTTTAATATTAATACAATGAGGAAGATTGCATACGAGCAAGTTTCATTTGCGAAACCTTGCTCCATCAGTAGTCTTAAGATCAGGATTCAGGAACATCGCAGAGCAGTCATCAATGGTGATGAAAGATACCCCATGACTGAACATTATCGTACAACTCACCAGAAGTTCCCCACATTCAGTTTTTTGGGCATCGACCATATTCCATTAAACACAAGGGGGGGAGACACGGATCTGACTCTACGACAAACGGAGGCTAAATGGATATGTAGATTGGACGCGGTGAACAAAGGGCATAATACCGATAATGAGTTTCATTATTTTCTAGGATAGACCGAACATACCACGGTGGATGCCCGTCAAAGACCTCTCAGCCCCGTTTTGCCAGTGAATCTTTAACCCTCCCTATTATATCATCCCACTTCAACTATAGTTCTAAGCATGTTAATTCTTAATTCTTTCTGTCAAAACATTCTACTCTAGCCATACTTTATAGCTTCATATCCCCACGCGTCACTGACCTTCTCTCATTAATTAACTGGTTTGCTTGGACCAGGATCTCCCTTGACTCCCACTACCATTTGTATGCTATTTAGTTTTGAAACAATCCTATTTTTTCATGATAGGCTGAGACCAATATCGCCACCTAGCACACACTGCAATCTACTTCCCCTATTTTTATCGCCGTAACAGGTTTGACCTGAGGCACTACCATCTCTCTTTTGCTGAATATACTGCCTCTTTTTTATTAAATATCTCTCAATGCACTATTTTGTGCTAAAATTATGCGGAACGCGATTCACTATTTTTGACGGCTTAATTCATGATATAGCCTCCACTCTCTTATTGATCTTTTCATTCTTTTTGTATTCCTCTCGATACTTCATTTTTTCATTTTTTTTCTTTCCTATATTGGCTATTAATTACATTATTTCAACCATGACTTGTGCTGACTCTCTTTTTTCTGTAATAAGGAAGGTTTGAGCAACCTATTTGCTATTTATTTCTTGTGCTGACACTACCTCTCTCTCCTCTGTTTACATGTCACACACTTGTGCTGACACTTCCCCCAGCCTTATCACCTATTGGAAAAGCGGATTCATCCTCATTTCTGCTGGCCACCGTTCTTCCCTTATAGTCTTTCTTCGGTGTTCTTTCACCGATTATTTTCCCGCCCATTTTCATGGTGCTTATATTAACCAGGAAGTGGGACCGGCCAGTTCAACACTGACTGCCGACCGGACGATAATAACAGGACTGTGTCCCCAGGTATTTAGATCTCTACCTGTTCTTGTAAGAACCTCTTGGCTACTATGACTAGTTTCTGGCTATGGTGCTTGTTTTTCAACCTTACTTTTTATGACTTTCTTCCTTTTAGTTTAATAACTCTGTTATTCTATTTCTTTAACTTATGCCTAAGAATGATTTACAGCGCATTCATTGTAATGTGATTTTCATATTATTTAATTTGATACTTAGCTTTCATCTTAGCAGCTTGTTTATACTCAAGGAACTCTTTCACTTTATTTATTTACTGTTCCTTTAAGTTTGTCTTTTGGGTTGCAAATAATGCAACCACTTGGATGTGATTTGTACATCACTACAAGCCTAAGCATTTAGTCTCTTTTAGATTGTATTGCCTTTAAATAGGTGATTGCAGCGCGTCACTGTTTTATTTATACCTTTGGTATAATTGGCGCTTCTGCGCATATATTCAGGAGACCGCTTTGTAATTTTTTAATCTTACTACTTCACCAGCTTTTCATGTTTTTGATCATGAAGCTTGCCAAGTGGGTCTGCTCTCCTTCCATAGGTTTATTGTTACATGCCTTTCACTGCCATCCTCTTCTATTGCCCAGCCAGCAAGCCGTCCTTCACTTGGACACAGTTTTTTCTTTTTCTTTTTCTTTAACTATTATGACCTCAATGTCATGCCACTTTTTGGTGCCTGTATATATTCATATTATTTCTCTGGTACCGGTGCTTATTCCCTACAAATCTTTAGTGTCTACGCACTATGTCGCTCCTTGTTTTTTAATACATTTTCTTTTACTTTCTTAGAGATACAACCATCAGGCACTTATCAAGGTAGCCTTTAAAATTTAAATTCTTGTGCGTCGACAGCAGGAATTTGAAATATCTCAGATCAAGGGCTCTTCATTGCCTCTGTGTTCCTGCGTCTTCTGCACATCACCATTTGGTAGGTACATGTAGTGCCTTTTCTCTGTTTTATTTTGGTCTTCTTTTTCTCGTATTTGTATGGCTCAAAGGTTTCTCCAATCATGTGCTGTTACTTAGGCCCTGGACTAACTGTTACTTGTTTACTTGGACACTATGAGCTACGCTTAGGGTGAACTGTATAGACCCACTAGTGACAATAGCTCCTGACACCGTTGTTGCTATTAATTAAGAACTGATACTGATCTATTTTGATTTACATATCTATTTAAAGACCAAATGCTCACTGGACATTACATTACAAAATATGTATAAGATTGTTAATGTCTGCCCTTTTTTATATATATATATATTTATATTTTTATATTTCCATGTTTTTCCTCCCTCTATTCTTGTCTTCAACCCCTACTCTTCCGCCCCATTTTCTTTTTCCCCTTCACCCTATTTTGTCTGTTTTTTCTTCAACTTGAAGTGACATATTGTCGACCATGAATTTCCATTTTTGTTTTGTATTTTTCCCACCCCCTTTAGGTTTCCTTTCTTGTGTTTAGAGTCACCTTCTAATGAAATAACCTTTGCCTTTGTATATAGTTTCTCTCTCGTTTTTAAAGTAAAAGCATATTGTGTGAATACACCATATGTATATATATTTTTATACTTATGTTTTCTATTATGTATTATAACTTTCAGCCCTGAAGAAGTTCATTTTATGTATGAACGAAACGCGTTGGCTGAAATTTGCACATTTTGATATTGAAAATAAAGGATTGATAAACCACTATACAAAATGAACATTTGGATTTATTGAAGAAAACTCTTTGGTAGTGCACTGCTCCACTATTTTCACAGTTTTCTCTCTGCTTGGCAGCTGGCATCCAACAACGGCAGGTGCAGGAGCTGTATGTGCACACCCAATCATACTATCCATTACAATTTCTTAAACAAGAAAAGGAATAAAGCAGGGAGGTGCGGTTACTCAGATCCGCCGTTGCTCATACACCTATGTAGCTGTTTCAATCACAACTGTTGTTCAAAACGTAGGTTGCTATTGACCCATTGTTTCTTACACAATAGGTCCTCAATTCCTTTCTCTATCACTCACTCAAAAGTGTCTTCTTCTTTGCCCACCATATGTCTACCAGGGGCCCAGACAGATGGAGATTTTAGGCCTGATACATTGTGTCTCACAACCATCTCCTTTCGTTCAAAAACAATTTTCATCTCATTTTCCTGAAGAGGTCCCTCATATCTTTTTCAATTTCATATCTTTTTCAATTTCATATTTATTTACTGGGGCTGCAAGATTAGATTAGATTAGATAATTTTATTGCACAATTAATTAAAACCATTGCAATGAGATCACATTGTAATGGTTTTAATTAATTGTGCAAGGGCAAACCTAAGCCCTTTTCTAGCTAGCACTAATGTTTCCTCTCTAATTGAGGCCCTTGATGATAAGTTGATAATAGGTGCCTTTTTTACTCGTAATCTGACTCCTTCTGACTCCTGGTTCTCATGTAAGGTCTCCTTTGACCAGCCTGTTGATATTGGTACGTCCCTCTTCTTCTTCCTCAAAAGTTCTGTGGATTTTTCTTCTGATACTGTTCTAAAAAAACTGGATTCTCTCTGCTGGGTCTGGCTATTTCTTCCCTATTCTCTTTATTGCATCTAAGCTCATGGCCCCTCTCTGTTTCTGAGTCAGAAATTGTGTACGAAGTGTCTGAGAAGGTCACATGTTTCCTTGGCCCTCTATTCCTATTCTGATACCCATTTCTAATGCTGTACCCTTTGTGTGCTGGTTGTTCATATTAATCCTTTTAGAGGTACGGGTAGACTAGTTCCGCATTGTATTTATTGGCATCTTTTCTTAATTTAATGGATTTTTTATTTACCAAGTAATCCTTGTGCCCAGACAAATCTTCTTGTATTTCCTGTAACTTAATCTTTGCCTCATCTAAGGCCACACTTTCTTTTAACTCTTGCTCTAATGTCTCTATCTCATGTCTCTCCTGTCTCTCTTGTCTCGCATGTCAAATAGACATATAAGGTAATTTTATTGACTGCTATGTAATATATATATAAGTGTGTCTGCCCCATACTATGTGTCCAAATTTTGAGGTTAACTAAAACACCATTGAAATAAATTATAGAGGCACAAGAGGGAACAGAGTAGTAATAAAGGTACCCATTATTATTCAATATATCCTGGGTAGTATTATCCCAATAGACATACAAGTTGATTTGATAGATTGTTATGCAATATATATGTGTGTCTGCCCCTTAATATGTGTCCAACGATTGAGGTTATTAAAGGACGTTGGATGGTTTTGTAAGATAGAATTGGAATACAGCACAACACACTCCAACCCTGACTAGATTTGGGGGATATCAGTGAGTCAAGAGTTTGCACTGAGTTAAATTAAAATTATGATATATTTCACATTGAGTTTGGAATTTTATAATGGATTGGGTCTTCATTGTTTTTTTCTTTCTCCCCAACGTCGGAGGCTTTACGACCTACATTGAAATTGGCCCCTTAAAATATATAGTAAAATACATAATAATTAAAAAACAATATTATAAACAACTACAGTTTTGCAAATTATATTAATTACTTCTATATTTGAAAAATCGATATTACTTACCTAAAAATCGATATTCTTGACATCGATATTCTTGATGTCGATATTTCCATGTCATGATATTTCTGACATGATATTCCTGTCTGTCGATATTTTCAACTCAATATTCTGCCTGAATACCCTAGGAGACAGACAGGATCAATCCACACTCTAGACTTCTGCAGGTAAGGTCCTAAACTTTGCCCTCTATACTGCTTTTTCAACAATTAAACAACTAACTCTCCTTGCCAAAAAATAAGTGTTACAATATCTTTCCAAACAGCTTAAACAACTAACAGCAGATTACTGAAGTCCCAAAGCACCTACATCTCTTCATCTAGGTATAATATCTATGCTTCTTGAGGGGGGGTTTACTCAGGTTTCACTCACTTGCTAAGACAAAATTGGCGCTGGGGGTGGATTGCTTAACACACAGGTCTGAGCACAGGTTAAGAGAGAGACTAGGAGGGAAAATCAGGTAGTCACGGCAATTGCAAAAACAACAGATTTTGGACTACAAAGCTCACAATGTAAGAGGTGAAAATGATGCAGTCACGGGCAGGTAAAAACTTCAATTGGTAAACAAAACAGGTGAAAATGATACAGTCATGGGCAGGTAAAAACTTCAATTTGTAAACTTAACAACCACAAACAAAACAGGTGAAAATGATGCAGTCATGGGTAGAAGAAAATCGCTGTACTTGTTCTGTGCATTTGAGAGAAGCTAATGATGTTGATGCCCAAAACAATATCTTCTGTGCATGTAAAGAAAGTTTGCAGTGATGCTGTCTGTGTAGCAGTTGTGTGTGTGTTTGTGTTAGTTAATGTTTGTGTGGAGTTGGTTAGTGTGTGTCTGCATTTGCTAATGCTGCTTTTTGTCAGTGCTGTACTTGTTTAGTGTGCCTGGGGTTTCCTTTTCTACTGCAGCTTATCTTTTTTGCAAGTGAATGCGGAGAGGTCTCTGTGTATTGCATTAAGCCACTATCACTTAGAAAATATCATTCACACAAGTGCACTAAGGGTGTTTAATCAATGATGTGCATTCCACCATTTTACCAAGGGATGAATATGGGCCCTGAACCTAACGCCACTCACTCTATCCCCGATCACTTGATTAACAGTTTGATGCTGACCATCAAATGCAATTATCTTAAAACAGCTCTATCAGCCAGCCATAAATATATCCAACATATGACTGACATCAAGATGTGCCTATACATGCTTGACCTTCCTGAACGCCACTGTCCTGTAATGGTAAAATGCTGCAGCAAAACCGTGCCCACCCAACCGCCCATGACTATGTCTCTGTAAGTCCCCTGCGATATCAGCGTAGTGGGGATGTAAGTTTAAGGTTGGACCAGGGCACCACAAGATGGAAACACCAATCACCGAATGCCTGTCCTGTAGATAATTTCAAATTGTGAGAGATACTGCCAAAAAGCATTTGCAAAAGGTGGCTGGCCCACTGCCAGACTCTATATATGATATCCTATGAGGTAATCCAACATATGAATGTCACTTTAGCGGCTGAATAGGCTAACCCCAAATTTCTAAAACAAACGCTAAAAAAAAAAGTACTATCATTTAGTGCGAGCATAGTTACAAACCTAATGACCAATCAAATGCTGACCTGCAGTGGTTGAAGAGGGCTGACCCCAAGCCCGTCTGTGCATATGTTTTTAACTAACATGAGCTCTGGCAGACCGCTAAATCTATCCTAGCATCTTAGGAATTTAGAAGCATATATTTTTTATTTTCATCACCGTTTTGTTAATTAATGAAATTGCTTAACAAAAATATGGATGAAATTCGAAGCCATGTAACAAAATATTGTTTTTGTCCTTATTATCCGCCTTTCAACACCCTGTGTAAACTGCCAAAGAGGAAAAAGCACACAAAAGAGCATTTTCCCCGAAATTCGAAAGATAGAAAAAATTGTATTAGACAACACGTGGTTTTCGACGTATTTAATAATGGTATGTAATTAACAGTGGATGTATAGCGCTACTTCAATTTTACCCTCTGCCATAACAAAAATAACGTGAAATAAACAACCTCGGTTTACTGAATTAAGTCTTTCAGTGCTGTCCAGGGGCATTAAAACAGCCTATTCCATTTTAGCCTTGAAAAGGTAAATGCATTTTTTTTCAGAAAGCAATCTGTCTCAACTGGCCAATTAATGCCGATGTCCAGCTGGCATTAACTCATGCTAGATGCCCACGGGACTGATGAGTTCCATCAACTGAGGGAGGCCAGCTCAACACCTACGGAAAAATGAACTCCTGATTTATAGCATTTTTGTGTTCTTTTTTAACATTTCTTCTTGTTTTGAATCACGTTATCTGATTGCAGTACTG
Source organism: Calotriton arnoldi (assembly GCA_963921515.1). Taxonomy (NCBI): domain Eukaryota; kingdom Metazoa; phylum Chordata; class Amphibia; order Caudata; family Salamandridae; genus Calotriton; species Calotriton arnoldi. The sequence continues at coordinate 156,943 of CAWUFW010012136.1, forward strand.
CCCCCAGGTTTCAGGCTCTATCGACCAATAATTGAATGTGACCTCTATTATGTTATTGTCCCTTTTTCATCTTTTCGCTGTGCCAAGGTTGGCTGAAGTAGGTACCAAGCTACATTTTTTGTCATATCTTGATACCAGAGGGACACATTAATCAAAGAAAGTCTCCATGTATATGTAATATTAATGAGAGCTTCATACATCAATACTGTTCAATCACAAAGACTCTAACACAGGAGGCCAAGGTCACTTTTTAGGAATTCCTTCAAATTTGCTCTTTTTAAATCTGATTTGAAAGGTCAAATAAGTGGCTTGCCAACATTTTATCCATTCTTTATATGGTTAAAAAATGCTTTAACAATGTACCTGAATTTGAATGGGTATGAATATGTATGAGTTTCAGTTCTTCTAGCTAATTGATTAGTATACTGAGGCCCTTTTTTTAGTGTGCAGGGAAAATACGACGAATGCACCTAAATAAGATTTCAGCACATTCAACTGGCTCAGACTAATGCTTTGTGACTATCAGGGGACACATAACAACATACCTGATAAACCCGCATTGGTATTCCAGAACCTTAAACACCAAATCTCCTGGGTATTAGTGCTTCCAAGAATCAGGTTTGCCAGCCTATTATGAGACTGCCTCTAGGAAATGGAGAATAACAAATGGGAATAGGGGTTTGTGGAATGATTCTCATATGTTATTCCTCATTTTCTGTCTAACTTTCACCTTACTGGTGAATTGTCCGGTGGAAATCTCATAAGCCATGGTTTTCCAACAGATCTTGTAATTCCTGATGCAGCTGGAAATCCATTTTGCATGCCACATTGGAAATTACTGACATTCGTAATGAAGCTCGTACTGTTGTATCGAGTTGTTGTAAAGTCAAACGTGTAGAAAACCATACACATGTTAATCCCTTCATACATAAAAAGAGAAATCTAGCAGTAAATATAATAATGTATTGATTTGTTTCAGTTTATCTAGTTTGAAAGAGAGAGCAATAGATAGATAGATAGATAGATAGATAGATAGATAGATAGATAGATATTACGCTGGTGGCACATGTACCAGTGGAGTTACAGCTAGGACAGACTTTCTACAGTAAAGGCATCTTTTGTTTTGTTAATAATTTTCACGCCAATTGACGAATCTGCAATAAACTTTCCTTAAAGAATGTTCATCCATCTTGCCGAGAAAAAAGGAAGTCCCAAAAGTGCAATTTCCTGTTATTTTCCACAGGAAAGTTTGCTGTCCAATACAGAAAAATGGCTGAATGGAATTACACCAAATCTTGTATGAAAATCAGAAAATTACTTAGAAATTGTGCCTTTTCTGATTTTGTGTAAATCTGTTCATCCATTTTCAAGAAATTAACATTCAAAGAGGGGCTTGGAATGGGCATGAAGGGGTTAATGCTCAGAAAAGTTAGGTATTTCCAGACAGTTGGTGCTGCGGGTGCTCATGCAGTGCAAACATGTAACAACTAGGGCCTTCTGATTGGCTAAGGGAGCTTTTTCTCCTTTCAGTCTTTATTGGACCAAAACAATTTTTTGGGCTGGGTGCAACATTGACCAAAATATTGTGGCTGCCATTGCTCGAGAACTCCTTACCCGCATTCTGAATTGTTTTTCAAAATGGCATCCAAGGGAGCAGGGTGAGCAAACCCTGGCCACCTGGTCATGAAGGGGGTGACAGAGGAATGCCCTTTCTTTAAAATAAAATTAAAAAAAATAAACATTGGCATAGTACCACACTACTATGCAGAACACCATGTGTTGCTGCAGTACTGCTACCGCAACACAAGATGTCGACACTGGGTTCCTTTCTAGTTCAGCAGTACTGATAGTAGTAGAAAGTGGGGTTGTACTTGAATGTGAGACTATGGGTTAGAAGCTCGTGGGTTGGACCAGTGTTGTAGGTGTTGCTGGGTTGTGTTGGTCGCTCACTCGGAGGGGCTTGGGTGAAGGGCCTGGCTGCAGTCAATCAATCAATCAATCAATCAATCAATCAAAATAACTTTATTCGGTTTTCACATGTAAAACCACAAAAGTTTCCAATATTTAAAAACAATGGATGATAAAAATTCATAAAATGGTTACACAGTTCATCACACGGTAAACCAGACCCCATAGGGATCTCATACAATTCATAGGTACAATGCAATAAAAAATACTGGGTCCCTTAGACATAAGAGTTAAAATAAACCAATGGATAGATGACTCCCGGGATCCTATATAATAATTCTGTCTTATCCGGGGACTAGAGTTAGAGCAGATCCCACAAATACTAACGTTTAATCAAGGTAGGCTCAAAGCTTCACTGCAGATTTAAGAAAATTAAGGACAAATAAAATAGAATCTTCATGCAACAGCTGTAAGTAAATAAGAGCTGGGTAAGCCTGCCTGAATTTCATCCTCCTTAAAATAGGAACATTAAAGGTTTTCCGGGGGATCACATAGAACTTACAGAATAATAAAAAATGAAGCAAATCCTGTGGAGACTCACCGTCACAGCCACAGGATGCTAAAATCTGTCCTCTACTACTCCCCCTTGGTAAAAGCCAGCAGGAGGTGGAAAAAACCAGGCGAAACCTGGTCAACAAAAAAAGTTCATAGGTACTAAAAGATCCCAAAAGATATGGCTCAGTAAGTAATGTAGTTTTCAGTGTTAACATTTTTTCGAACACTAGGTTTCCTCAATTCCAGCTCTTCCCGCTCTAGTTTCCTTAGACTGCAAAAGGACTCCCTTACCCACCCCAAATCCTTTTTAGATACCGATTCTGGATTAGTGTATCATTCTGCTCTTCCTAGTCATTCAAAGCTACTCTTTATGTATCTAAGCCATGGTATGTGAGGGGCATAGTCAAGGGACTAGCTGCAGTCAACAACCCCCAACTGGACGCGGCCGAATGTTATGCACAGTGGGGGGAGGGGGTTGGTTGGTCACTCAGGAAGGTTGAGTGCACAGCCTGTCTACTGGTCATGTCCTGTTGTTAACCACCCCATTGTGGCAAAGCAAAGAATGCACACCACGGGTGGGTAGGCTGCACATTTGGGGGCCAACTCCCCATCTTGACACAGCCAAAGGCGATGTGCAGCACGGTGATTAGTTGCTCATTCAGGAGTTTAGGATGTAGGGCATAGATACAGCCAGGCCCTGCAGCCAATTCCTCCCCCCATTATGACCAGCCAGCGTTGGTTGGTCCAACCCCACATCTGCTGTACATGGTCTAAGATTGTGCATAGCAGGGAACTTGGTCACTTTGTTGTGAGGATTGAGTGGAGATCATGTTTTATGTATAGTTGACATGGAAGCATGCCATGCTCAGTTGGTTGATGTTGGTGATGTGGGTTAGTGGTTTTGGGTGATTTTTTCATAGATTTGTGTTTAAGGGTCGAGTGTAGGGGCTTGGCTGAATAGTGTGTGCTGTGGAGTGATTGGGTGGATGTGGAAAAGTGGTTAATTGGTAATATATATTTTTTGAGTAATAGTAGTACTGCGGTTCTCCCATGGTCCTCAGCAGGGAGCTACCTCAGAATATATCGTAAAAACGAGTTATTTTGCCACTACCACAGCCGTGCGGTAGTACCCAATACATTCTTTAAAAAAGTTTGAGCATGAAATAAGATCTGCAGTAGTGAGAATAGGTTGGCTTTGACAAGAACATTTGTGTTACCACTGTGAAGTGCACACTTAGAAGTAGAACTAGATACATGCTGCTAAGTTGTTTAGGTAGATTCTGCTCCCATCTTCTCTGAAATACATTCCATCTCTTCTGCAGATACCAGGCATGTCAAAGCAGATGTTTTTGTGGTAGATGGACCCTAAGCCTAGTCTTTGAGACGTGCTAAAATTACCATAATGACAAGTTTCTAGGGTTTCTCAATTTTGGGGAAAAATTAGTTGGACAACTGCCAACTCTGACTTTGACATATGCTGAAATAGACAAAGACAGTGTGGGGGAAGCGTTTCAATAGCTCTCTCAAGGTTTCCGTCATTTGAAAGCGTTCCTTTGATTATGCCCAAATAATATCCTCCGCCATGCAAAATCATGACATCAGGGTTCCCACAATTCAGAATGCTTTCAACTATAAGTGGTAGTTGATGACATTTCATCTTTCTATGGTCAATCCAAGTGATGTCCACTTTGGGAAACCTTAGATGCATGTTAGTGCCTCAGCAGCACGCTTTGGCATCAGCCGAGAGGCAGCTTAAACATTTCACATATAGAGACATCTTCATTTTCCTCTGTTACAACCTGAGAAAGAAATTGGATCTCAACCCATGCAGAAGCCATTAACGCCACTCTTCACAAAGTGACTGGAAAGTAAGTTGAAGCCAAAGCCTACCAAAGAGGTGAAAATCACCTTAAAAAGAGTGACTGAAATCAGATTTTCAGGCTTGCTCATCGACTGTACATGACCTCTCTATACAAGTACTACATATTGAAAAGTAGAAACAGAAATATAACCCAGGGAACAGTACATGGAACACTCCATTATTAACCTGTGAAAACATGTGAAATTAAGTATGAAACTAACCCTGAAAAGTACTGAAAATCACAGGTACTCTTAGTACTTTTGGCAGATGCTTCTGTTGAATGCAGCCAAGATGTCTCTTTTGATTATATACTTACCTTGTGTACTGCTGAGATCAAGAACGAAGACCAAGATGAAGATGCAAAAAGGCACACATATCATTCCTAAAATAGGATAGCCTAAACACTGAATGAAAAACAGCTGAAGTGCCTGGAAACGTGTCACATAACATGAAAACATACCACAGTTAATCAAAAGACTACTCATGTACAAGTAGTGTAACCTTTTCCCCGAGTATAATCAACCATGTAAGGTTGAGGTAGATTGTATATGATCAATTTGGTACTACACTACCCCATTCTGAAATGGTGGAAAAAGTGCCACAATTTTTGCTTTTAGTAGAGGAGTACTGGCAGGTATAAAATAACTTATGATATGGAATGTTTTTGATTACTTTAAGGTGATTTGGACAGTAAAGAAACCACAGATTATAAATGTGCTAAATGAAAGTATAGTGAGGTAGAAAATGTACAATGTATCTCCACTTTTTGGCTCTCTTCTCTGCCCTGTGCCTTAGACCATCCCATTCTCTGCCACATCCAATCCATAATTTTTCTCTGCTCCCTTCTACTCTCCTTTTCTGCCCCTTTCTTTCCCAAATCACAACTCCCTACTTTCTGCGACCCTACCCATCCTTTTTCCTTTCTTGTGCTTTTGTGCAGTCTCTTCATCTTACCCATTTCTTTGCTTGCCTAATAGAAAATCAAGTATGAGGAAGCTGCTGGTCAGTACTGGTGTAGAGCAACAATTGGAAAAACGGGTTTCGTATGCAGGCCATGACTGGGAACAGCAACCAGCCATGGCAAATTGCTGCTCGACCGGCCCTGGGGTGGGGGGACGGGGAGTGCTAGTGAGAAGCATTGCTCCCGCATTGCTGCAATATCGTCCCCCAGTGACAAAACGTCCCCCAAGGGCACAACCTCCCCCCCCCCGGCCCACCGGGGAAATGCCCGGTGCCCACTACGGCCAGTCCAGCCCTGTTTGTAAGTCACAATTCTATGCTTGTATTACATTTTCATTCAGTCCTATGATTGCAAACTGCACTATAGCACTGAGACACTAGACACTATAGGAAACGTTCATAAGCAAATGTGCTGTTTAAATGCTGCAGAATAACACTATACTTTATTTATGTACAGTACTAGTTGCAATATGGAATGTTCTTGATCAGCTTAGTGTGTCTATCCCAATTAGGAAGTCAAAGACTGTAATGGAGTTAAAAATATAGGGAGGTAGATGGTGTCCAATGTAGATCCATGCTTTTGCTGCCATCTCTGTCATGTGCTTTACACCATTCCATTTCCCTTCCATGTACAATCCATGACATTCTATTGGCCTTCTCTTCTCTCCTCTTTTTTCCCTTTCTTCCCCAAATCACTTTATTTAATTTTTTACTGCAGTGCCCATCTTTTTTTCTCTCCTTTGCTTTCTGTGCTCTCCTCACTCCACCCATTTGTTAGCTCACCTGATAGAAAAGCGTGCATGAGGAAGGTGCTAGTAAGTACTAGTGCAGAGCAAGGATGAGAAAAATGGTTTCAGTAGTGAAAATTCAATGGGTGTAGACATTCTCAGCCAGACCTTTGAACCCAATATACACTTTAATGCAGAGACCCTAGGTACTATAAGAAAAAGTGTATGTGCTGTTTAAATGCTGAAGAATGACATGGTTTATTATCTAAGCACAATATAACCTATAATATTGAACATTTCTGATTAGACTAGTGTGGTCTGTGCAGCTTAAAGACACACTGATTGTAATGGTTTCCCAATTAACATGTGGTAGAAGGTGTCCAATCTATGTACTGTTTTATGGTGTGATCAATCCTAAAAGTTTTATGTTCCTTGTGAATGCAACATACAAATTTACCTCCGCTCACGTACCATTTTGTATTCCTTTTCTTTTATTCCCCTTCATTTCCAATACGCTTTGCCTTTCCTTCCATGCTTTTGAAAATGCTTGGCTCAGTACCTTTTCATAAAATTAATAATTTTTAGATATACTTATATTCCTAAATAAATATGTTTCTTTATATTATCTTATTGTTTTTGTTGCTCGTTGACAACTTTCCCAGACTGTATACAAGCTAAACTACAGAAAAGAGAAAACCGCGTCATCATCACTGTGAAAGAAATATTCAATGAACAGAAAAAGATTCAGCTTAAAGTGTAGATTCAAAAATGAATGTTGGTATGAAAATTCGAGCATTTATTAAAGCAGTAGAAAAAAAAAGCGATAGTAAGGAATGAAGCTAATGGTAAGAAAAACTGGAGTAAGACCAAAAGCAGTTCAAAGTAGACTAGAAAAACCCAAGAATGTATCAAAAGCTAGGATTGAGCACACTAGTGTAAAGAGAAGAAATTTCAGAAGCTTCATGAAAAATTCTTCCACAATTGATAAGTAATGAACATTATGAAGTCATCATCATCAAATTACTTTATTTCGCCCACCAGGGCCATAAAAGTGGAAACATTATAAAAAGCATACAGTTAATAATACATTCGTATAACATCATCAATAAGACAATTCTAAAGCTAAAATATATACAGATGTGCAAGCGTTATCTAAAAAGTAATCAATTAATTCATATTTAAATTCACAGCTTATCTAAAAGATATAAAAATATGCCTCGTTACTTATAGAAGCAAATACCATTGTGTCAAATAATTAGTAAGAGAGGTAGAAGAGTGCAAGATAATAGTGCACTGTAATGAGATCAAGTGACATGGCGATGTAAGGCTTTACTAGGAATCACCCACATTCCGCCTAGAAACTTAGAGATGGAAAAAGCTAGTACTGGGTGGGAATCCAATCTGAGGATGCGTAGAGCTTCATGGTGGATGCGTACTCCAAGTAGTCTGCATGTTGGTGCAAGCCAGGTGTGGTGAGGTGATGCATAGCCTAGACAGACACACAATACATGGGAGATACTCACTTTTACAAGATTACTGGTGGGTCAACGAGTGTCTCCTTTGCCAACCCATCCAGAAGTGAACATCTTTAAAGGTATAGTGCCTATGCAAAACGGAAAGTATAGTTTTCTATGTAAAGGAACAGTCACAAGATTCCAAAATGGCTCAAACCCCCTTGCAGACTTGATATCAATGAAGACACTAGTCAATCTAGAGCTATCAGCTCTCTGTGATTCCTTAGTCATCACATATGCCCAATATTTCTTTAACAGGGCAGCCTTAGGTGGGAAAGTAGTATAAATCGTGCAGCCCTAGGGAGCACAGTAGTGACTTCAAATTCCTAAACCAAGGGATTTTGCTAAAATGATCGGCCTTCATGACATCCTCCACACTATCAATGTAAAGAGAAAACTATGGGGTTGGTCCAAAGCCATCTCCAGAAAAGCAGGGACCTTAACCTTAAACGGATTTTAGTTGCAGCCCCTGTAACCCCCAAATCACTAAGCAATAGGTACAATGGAGTGCTGGGCGGAAGGGAGACAAGGTTCCTAAGGAATTTGCTCTTGGCTCTTATCAGATCCTCATATTTAGAGTACCCTCACAGTTCTGCACCATATAAGGCTGAACCCAAAGCCTTTGCCTCATAGATCTTCAAAGCAGATGAAATGGGTTTCGTGTGTGACAAGGAGAGTTCCTTGATTATCACCCCCAAACTCTGCTTGAGTTTGGTAGTTGCCTTGCTAATGTGGAGGTGCAAGGACGCTCTGCAAATGTAACCGCTAGGTATGCAAAAGGATCAACCCTCTCATGTGGAACACTCCCTAGGCATAAGCTGCTCTTATATGATCTGTGCTGATTAAAAAACATCAACTTGGTTGTAAGAGTGTTGATCTCCAGGCCATGTGCTATGCAAAACTTGTTGAAATGAGTCAATAGTTTCTGAAGGCCACCCAGAGTCTTGCAGATCAACAAGGTGACATCTGCGAAGAGTAGGATTATAGATTTAATGCCCACCAAAAATGGGGCATCCGATTCCACTGTAGACAGAAAGGGCACATTATCATTGATGAAGAGTGAAAACAAAGTAGGAGCCAGGACACAGCCCTGGCAGACTGCTTTGCAAACTGGTACCTTTTCTGTCAACTGGCCCTGATCCCCTCCCCAGCGCGTATGTGCATAATTATTATCATGAAAGTGGATTAAAAGGGATAACATGTGTGGGGGCATCGCTAGATCAGCCAGGACACTACAAAGGCTAGGTCAAGGAGTCAGATCAAAAGCCGATTTTAGATCGACAAAGGCAAGCTAAAGGCTGCCCCTGCCGATCAGGACTGTCCTCCGGTAAAATAACACAAAGCGAAAGACCTGATCAATAGTTGAAACCCTACAACAAACATCTGCTTGGAATGGACTTAAAACATCACTTTCACCCATCCAGTCTTGTATTTTGTTAAGAAGACAATGACCACAATTTAAAAAAAATATAATCTATAAGACTTATGGGCCTGTAATTGGAGGGTATAGAACGGTCACCCTTTTTATGTATAGGTATTACTATAGGGCCTTTCCAAGAATCGGGGATGGGTGGCCCTGCTGCTATAACATTAGCCAGAGTTAGAATATAACGAGACCAGGCCTCTGTATCAGATAAACATATGTCTGCTGGGATGCCATCTGGACCAGCCGCATGACCACGGGTGACGGCATTAAGGGGCTGTACAATATCAGCCATTTCAAACAAAGAGTCAGGTTTAGTGTCCATCTGAGCAACGATATTGACTGTTGTCACTGTGATATCAATAGAAAAACCAGAGTAATGTTTATGAAAGTAGTTGACCCAGTCAGTAGCAGCAACATTTTTGGAAGAATCTGTTGCAACTGCGGAATGTCCCTGTGAGACCAATGACCAGAATTTAGAAAGATCACTGGCTGAACATACATCCAAAAGGGCCACCCACCTATCTTCATACCAATAATTTATTGCGTGAGCAATGGCCTTTTTATATTCTTTTAAAAACTGGGATGCTTGCCATGTCTATGTTTTTTATAGCTTTAACTAAAGAGGAGTTTGTTGTGCGACATTCTCTGTTGTACCATGAATGATATTTACGTCCGTTTTTCCGATTGTGGGCTTTAGGAATGGTAAAGGTAGATAGAATTCGCTCAAAGAGTGCCCCATGCAGAGCCACCACTTGGTTGGGAGAACTAGCATAGACCTCCCCAATGTAAGTGAGAACAGTGTTAAGGTCCTCTTGGATAGCGACCAATATTTCTGGGCACGCAGCAATCTGCTTCCACTTTAGGTGACGTTTGTCTGTAGACAGGGCAACTTCCCTGGAATAAGAGGGAAGACAAGAATCTGGGAGAATAGCTCTCACAAAAAGCTTGGAAAATGGAGGATATAGTATTGTGATCACCTTCAATTCTATCTAACACTGACATGTCACTAACTGCTGGCCATAGTCTCAGGTCTACAAGTATATAGTCAATATGACTAGTGTGGAAAGGCTTATTGAAAGTATGAGCACCCTTTAGATCAGATTTGGTGTGGCCATTAAGAGCCCTCAGACCTTACTCAACTGTAACTGCTTTTCGATAAACCACTGAACATGTCCAGCTGCGTATTGGTGGGATATCTAGGAGTGGAACTGCCCAAGCCATATCCTCATCCTCTGTTAGATGGACATCCTCAACATCTAGTGGCTCAAATGTGAGGTTAAACTCACACGCTAAAATAAGAAAGTTTTGATGGGGGTGTTGGTTGCGAAAATTCTCAAGTGCATGTAAAGTACACTGGGCCCCCTTACATAGATATTACCAATGGTTATTTGATAGGTGCTGCCAATATCCAGCTGAATACTTAGGATATCAGGTGAATCAATATTGAGCTCATGGGTTTTGCAATTTAATGAAGCACGTATCCAAATAACCAAACCTCCGGCAGCCCTACCCCTTGAGCTCGGGATAGCAGGAACAAAGAAATGGAAATATCCCGGTCCATAAATAGGATCCAGGGACCAGGTTTCTTGGAGCATGCAGATGTCATGTTTGTCCATTGCAATATTCTAATCTGGAAGAGATATTTTTGATCTAAAGCCAGCTATGTTCCAAGATATAAAGTGTACTTTAGTAGGATCAGAAGATACATGACCTGAGAGATGATAGTAGGTTCCAGCAAAGAAAGAGGTGTACTGCTGGGTGCCACAGGAGGCAAAATATTAGCAACTTCAAAGGTAGGATTAGCAGGCAAGGAGTTAGAAGAAAGAGGACTCAAGAGGTAAATCCCATTAAGTCTGGGATTAATTGAATGATTGAACCCTCTTGTGTCCCTTGAGCATCCTGGTGTGATAGAAACTATTGGCTGGACAGAAGGTGGACAGCACAGTTGAACGATCGTCTCTCTCAGTCACCAGCCATCCTACATTCGGTGCTCATCCGCCGCTCCCGCAACTTCGTCTGGCCCCCCGTGGCCACGGTTTCCCGATTCCCAGGTCCTCGACAATTCTACTTGCTCACACCTATTCGTCCTGATGATGATCTCGATTAAATGAGATCGAAACGCCGTCGACCCCTTTCTACAACCAAAACTCCTCCATTGCACTAATTTAATTGGAGTTTTGTTTAATGTTGTCAATGCAATGTATTTTTAAATGTCACCAACCCCTCACTTCACGCACCTTCACTATATTTGTGTGAGCACCAGAACAACCACCTGAATGGAAAAATGATACTCCATTTATGCTGTTAATAAATGCGATGTCATTTCAACCTTACTCTTTGTTTCTTCTGACTAATGCTTGTTTAAGTGATAGTAGCCTAGGCTACCCGAGGACCCAAGTGGCCTCTAGTGCACCATTGTTCAATTTATAATACAGATTACCCCTGGTCAGATTACTGAAGTTCCCTTGTTTTTGATAAGATATCCTAATTTTGAATAAAGCACATTGACAAAGACCAGGTGAGGCTGTATAGAGTGACACCAAGCTTGAGCCTCCTATTAATACAATAACAAAGGGGGTCATTACAATGGCAGAAGGCCCGCCACCGCCAGCAGTGCGGTGGCGGGCCCTCCGCCATCGGAAAGCAATTTTCCCCTGCCACATTACGATGGCGGGGGAATCTGACCGCGACCGTGCCGGGCGCAAAGACCGCCCGCCACTGATCCGCCACAGGCAATCATTACGATTGCCTGGCGGAGCGGTTAGCATCAGTAAAATGGTGGCTGTGCTTAGCAGGCACCGTCCGCCAGATTTGGATGCTGGCCACAGCCAGCCTTTCCGTGGCGGGCAAACTGCCATTGAAAGGCTGGCAGGGATTGGTTTTGGGGGCCCGTTGCGGGCCCCCCTTGTGTTGTGGAGGTGGCTGTGCACTTGGGGGGGTACCCATGGTACCCCCCTACATTTCACTGCACTACGTGGCAGGCACCGGGTGGTGCCTGCCACGTAGTACAGTGAAATGCAGCACATGCATTTTTAACATCGCGGCGGGTGCTGCAGTCAGCCGCGCCCGCCGCAATGTTAAATTGCAAGATGCAACCGCCATGGTGGCGGTCGCATCCTAATTTGGAGTGCGGGACCGCCGCATGCATGGTGGCCAGTCCCAATCCCCGCAACAATGGCGGGCGGACGAAAGTCCAACCGCCATCGTAATGACCCCCAAAGTTATTCAGAACAGAGAAGAAAATTATTCTTAGAGTTCAAAAAAGTTACCCGTTAGGGGGGTGGCCCAGCCCAGTCTCCTCCGGCCTCCGACGGGCGCAGGCGGGCCCGGGCTTTGCCATGGTGCGGCCCGGTCACGCCGGCAGGTGTCCTGCGCCACGGAATTAGTTCTGCCATTAAGAGGGCTGCGGGGACAGAAATGCTGCCTGGCCACCTCCTGGCAGGTGCTGCAGCAGTGGACGCTGGTCAGTGTAGTTCTGTCTGCTTGGTCCTCCAGAGTTGCATGTCCCGCTCTGTGGAATTAGTTCTGCCCTTAAGAGGGCTGGGGGGCCGAAAATGCTGCCTGGCTGCCTCCTGGCATGTGCTGCAGCAGTGGATGCTGGTTGGTGTAGTCCCCCTTGCTCGGTCCTCCAGTGTTGCATGTCCTATTATGAAGTCAATTAAGCAGGCAAAGAAGAGGCATAGGCAGAAACAGATTGTAGAAAACCTTGTGGAGAAGCCATTTATTCTAAAGAGAAGGTTATTCATTGTTTTTTCAACGGAATGAAAATTTTAGATTGGCCAGTGAGCTAATTAAAAAATGCAGACAAAAAAATATATACAAGTCCAGATTTTGTTACATGTTTGAGGCAGACTGGAAACAGACTTTCAGCGCAGACGTTTTGTAGTGAGGAAACCTACTACCAGTAGTAAAGTTTACATTTGGCTGTTGACAAATTTATGCATTCATATGAAGTCCAAAAAGAAATCTTAGTGCCAAGAAAGAAAGAAGAAATAATTATTGATCAGGTGTCAGGAGTGGCAGTGCAGTAACGTTTGTAACATAAGACAACGGTCAAATGAAAAACTGGGATTGGTCTTAAACAAGTGCAGTAGAGGAACAGTTAAGCAAAAGCTTAGACTTCTACAAGCCCTTGATCAGTGCAAGGGTAGGAAACATTCAAATTTGCAGGGACATTCCCTGGCTTGTTTGTCAAACGCGGTGTCACAGAACATTCCAACATATTCAAATACTGTCAGTTCACGAAAGTAGATGCAAAAAAGTTGTGCTTTGTGAAAAGTCCTACTGTTTATCCCGAAAATAATAGTGCACTGATAGGTGGGGCTAGAAAGAGAAAGTGAGAAAAATAAAGTAGAAGTGCGGGTTCCCAATGCAACAATCACTTCAGGGAATGTGTTAGACAGTTTTGGAAAAGTAATTGCTGAATTCACAGTCACAACTGCAGAAATTCAAAATAAGCTATATGTGTTCTGCTGACATATGAATTACAAGGCACAGATCAAAAAGGTAGAAATTAAATCAAGACTGGCAGCCAAGATCAGGCACAGTGGTTTAATCTAGATCTTTACTTAATATGTTATGCTATGTTATTAGGATTTCTAAAGCACAGCGAATACTCGTAGGGGTGTCTTGGCGCTAGCTAATAAGGCAGTGATAGACACAGAGGGAGAAAAAAGAATTGAAAAGCTAAAGAGTGTTGTAAAGCCAGGTTTTCAGCATTCTCTGGAAGGTTAGTAAGCTGTGGGCATTCTTAATATGCAGCGGAAGTGCATTCCAGGCTTTCGAGGTGCCCAGCAAGAAACTCCTGCCTCCTCAAGATGTTCATTAAACCTGGGGACAAGCTGAGGATCATTTTGATTTATTTGACAGCCAAGTTGTCTGCAAATACTACATCAGTAAATTCAATGATAATAAAATACCTGTGACAGGCAGCCATCATAATTTATAGATGTCTCTGATTCCTGCAGAACTCCAGCTGCTGAATGTTTATGAGAGTATTATCATTCAAACAGTACACCCTTTTCAAGCTATAGAACACCTGCAGCCAAAAAGTACAAAATTATATCCAAGCAAATTATTGAAAGACCTGAAAGGGAACACAGTTTATCCTCCACTAGATGTGAAGGAGAATACTGAAACTCTTAGGGGCTGATTACGACCGCCATGTTAGCAGGAAATTGCCGTCCGCAGGTACCGGGGCAAAACCGCTGGCCAGATTAGGATGCACTGCCAGAAACTCCCTACCGCGGGGGTCGGATTCCAGGATTCAGCGGTGGAAAAGCTATAAATCCGTCCGCGGCGGTCGGATTTGCTGCGGAGAGGTCAAAGACCGCCGTTTCCCCAGTGGACAGGAACACATGGAGCTATTCGCAGTATTGCCACCGCCATCCTCGATTGGCCGGATTCTCCGCAGCGGTGTGGTGGGCTGTTTGTGGCATCGTAATACAACCGGCGGTCGTAACCGCATTCCGCACGGCGGTCCCTCCCTTTTGGCTCCGTCCCCCACCGCTGCGGAAGGGGATTCCTGGCAGTTCCCGAAACACCACAGCGGACGGGAAATGGGCTATCTTTGCCCATAGTAATACGGCGCACGCAAGGACCGCCGATGGAGTGCGGAAAAGGGCATTTTCCACCACCGCCAGCACCACGGATGTGCTTCCGCCCGCCATCGTAATCAGCCCCTTAGTGCGGACAAAGACATTGAAAACTCACTAGTGATTTCAGTGAATGGTGTGCCAACAATTTATTTTTTAAAATGGCAAGTATTTGTTAGCTTAGATAAGGTAAAGAAGGTCCTACAAAACTTGAAAGCAGAAAGCAAGATTTACAAAGATATATATATTGATAAACATTTGTCTTCAGTTGGTGCACACTGCTCAAAATCAAGAGAGAGTGATCCATTTGAGAAGGTAGACTGTGCTAAAGTTTAAGATATCTATGAGCACTACAGTATTCACTGATTACACTCCAAAGATGTCACGGGTGATGCCATGGAGTTATATCAAATTAGACAGGCACAAGGTGAGCTTATTAGTTTGTGTGAAAAGAGTTTAGAAGCTGATTGTTTTCCTCTTTTCTTTCCTACAGAAGGAGCGAGTCATTACAATGATCATTGAATAATGATTCCTGCTTTTGAGTGTAGGTTAATCAGACGTTATTCTGAAAATCCATGTTTCGTACAGAACATTGAATATCTTTTTATTCTTCTGTTTGAAAGAGAACTGGATGTTGTATGCTATGCTGTAGCCCATATTCTCAAAACAGGAGCAAGAATCCTTAATTTGAGTGCAAGAGGGTCTCTTGAAATGTTTTTCAGTATAGAAGAAATACTTGAACGCAACTTGATGAATCTCCTGGAATATCAATGGAACGAATGAGTACTGGTTCCATCCGCTTCCTTAGTTAAAGTGCATGTTGTACGATTTAGGTGCTCCTACTGGGTTCTTGACTGTTAGCTGTGCAGTGCATGCTTGGGATGATGTCCACTTGTTTCTGAGGCAAGCAAACAACAATATTGCTGGTATCAATTTCAGGACACTTGGAGAATTGTGTTCAATTTATCCAGCATATGTCGGTAGGTACTTCAATCACAGGTTTCAAATCATACTTTGCTTCATCTACAACAAAAAATCCACCATTTGGCAAAGTTGTTGAGTACTTTTGAACGGAAGAATAACAGGCCTGAGGCACCCTCCACAGTCACATATTGCTGTAGGTAAAATGTGCACCAAAAAATGGAGGAGACAAGAAGGAATTAGGTTTGTCATTTGTTGAGTGGTACATTATTTGTGAGATTCCAAATGAGTCTCGATATAAAACTCTTAAACAGCATGTGTTTCAATCACACAAATGTAGAGAGTCCTATCATCAGAAGGGAAATACTTCATCAAGTCTTGCTCTGACTTCAGTAGACCTGTCATTTCGAAAGGGATTTTAGGCAGTTTCTTGTCTGCAGTCAGACTGCCACAGGCAAATCCTCAAGAAACACATATAACATTAGAGAAGTGAGGGTTCCAAACTTATCAGAAACTACAACCCTGTCCTTTTGTCTACAAATATGGACATTGTTTGTTGCAGACAATTCCATTGCTGTTACAAGCTACATCACCTGCTATATAACAAAGTCTAAAAAGACAGAAATGAAAAGAGTATAGACAGAGATCTCAGTAGAGAAGAGTTTTTATCTAAGAAATTGTGTAGCTTCAGTTTGAAGATACTTTCACATGTGGAGGAAGGTACCTATGAAATGTGCATTTGGATTCTTTTGTTCATCTGTACAGGAAGGGTAAGATCATTCTTTTGTTCAGCTAGGTTTTGAGTTACCACAAAAAATAGTGTGGAAGCCCTTTGCATAAAACAGCATCTTTCTTTCTCTCTCTCAGTAATACATATAAAGAAACAATGGTGAATAAAATGTAAAATTGTAGACGCCGGCCACTTTGCAGTTTCAGACAACAAACCAAGTCTCATTAATGATGGTGAACTAAATTGTCGAACAGCAGAAAATAGAGATCTTTTATGTGGCTCTTTTGAAACTATTTATATCTTGGTGTAGTGAGGAAGAACCTTTAGGTCTTTTATCAGGAGGTTTTCAATGCAGTGAAAGACAACATTCAGAAGCAGTTGTACAACCATTACATTTTACGACATGCAAATTGCAATTTTTAGCAACTCGCAATTTGCAAGTCACAAAATTAAATGTACTAATGTGTTTCAGACACATAAGTGATTCCCAATTGGGTCACAAATGACCTGTCTCATCAATATTCATGAGGCAGGTTGCAATTTGCGACCCATTGGGAAAGGGCAATAACACGGGGATGGACAGCAGACCACCATATCTGTGTTTGCTTTTAAATAAAGCAACTTTTTTTTTTTAAATGAAGCCCTCTTTCCTTAAAGAAAAAAAATGCATTTCAAAAAGAAAAATGAAACGTTTCTGTTTTATTTTTTAAGAGTAGACAGTAATCCGTGGGACCACTGTCTGCTCTTAAAATACGTTTTCACTGCCAATCACAAAGGGGAAGAAGTACCCTGTGGACCCCTTCCCATTTGTGACTGGCTTACCACCTACTTGAAGTAGGACGTGAACTGTGATTGTTTTGCAACCGCATTCCTGTCACGAAACAATCGTACATGTCTGTGCGACTCGCTATTAGGAAGGCATGCCCTTGGCATGGTATGGATGATATGGATCAGGTCATAAGTGAGTCCACTGATGTCTTATACCACAGCATAATGAAAAGCAGCTTAAGATCTTCAGGGATATTACACCATCAGTTCATCATGGACTTCTGCATGAGAAATCTGAATGTACCATCAACACATTAAACCCTAGATTTCTCTATGTTAGTGGTCAGGCAGACGCCGGGAACATTTTCCTCATACAAGTGCGTACAGCTTACATACAGAAAAATACAGATTGTGAACTTTCATGTGCTGTAGCAGTATCCTGTGGTCTGCTGCACACAACATAAAAATTATAATGTTGCATTTTTTGTAATGTTGCCAATGGAACATGACAACAAACTGGAATACCTCAAGCCAAAAACTAAAGGTTCTTATTTTTATGAGGATAACATGTTTTCACATTTGATGCTAGCTTTCTCATACCTGAGAATGCAGAATATTCTCAGAGTAAAACATGGCATACTGTCTGAAGGAAAACATGTCATACTTTCTGAATGCCATCTTCAGCTCACCCCAATTAAAGTGCAGCCAATCTTTAACAAACTTCTGCATGAGCAAACTCAGAACTCATTACGCAGCATTTGAAATGTGAATATATCTTTACGTTTCCAATATGCTGAATTAACTAGAAATGTGAGAAAGGCTATGGATAAGAACTATGGCACTATGCTAAAAACATGAAATAGGTGCAGCACTCAAAGAAGCTTAAACAACACTAAACGTTCATATGCTAGCTCTTCTGTTTATGACAGAAATTCATCTCCAATTGTAATGGAGTTCCAGAAAACTCACAAATTGTATGCCTCATACCAACGTTGGTTGAGTGTGCACTGTGAAACTGAGAAATATTACACGTGCAAGAGCATGAAACTATTCAGCTTAGTTCAGTGGATAAGATGAAGCATAAAGGATTAAATGTACCACTATGTCACAAAGTGGTTAAGAAACCCAATGAACTAGACTAGTCGGAAATGTCCGTTTCATGTACAGTTGGTTTAGAAACATATCTAAGCCTCTGTAAAAAGTCAAGGATAATTTTATGTCATAATTTTATTGTAGAACAGTGTCTAGTATAAATGGTGCAATGGGAAATGTAATAGCCATCATACATATCCCAACAGAATTGATTTTGAATTCGTTTGGGGCATGTTTGACCATAGAAAGGAACCCGAACAAATAGGAAGATGCAGGGCACAATTCCTATTAGTGGAAGTCCCCTATATGCACAGAGAATAATTTCCAGGATGTTTAGCTTATGCTGTCATCCTACATAAATCTCAAGGATCAAGTCTGGATGAAGCAATGGTAAATAGAGGCCAAAATGTGTTTAAGTAACTATGACTTATGTTGCATTGTCCACATGTTAGCTCTTTTTCTGCACTGTACCTTCTTGATTTTGATGCATGCAAATAAATGCAGACATCTCATGCGCTATAGAATACAACTGATTGAGAAATATTCTTTCACAGTGTTGCATCTCTGTTTATAACACATTTTTTACAGAGTTGACATTAAGAACTAGTAACCTATGCCATACAACATGTGATACATAATTGTTTTATAAGCATTTAAATCAGTGCATTGATCCTAAAGTGTAAACAGTTCAATTCTATGCAAATGATTTGTTTTAAATAGTTTGAGACGAAATAATCTCAAATAAGAACATTTAGAAGTTGGCCAGAGAGAGATGGCTATCAGGTGGACTGAAAATCATGGATAACAAAAAACTCAGTAGTATGTTGTTAAAGTGGAATGCAATTTTTTATCTTGACAAAATGTTATAAATAGTGTGTATCTTATCTAGATATTATATGGTTATAGCCGGCAACAGTAGGAGGTTTGGTTGCTCTTAAAATAATATATAATCTGGGGTCTAATTAATGTCACGTTGTCACTATCAATAAGACATAGCTGCATACTGCATATCTCTGCTAGGCAAAAAATAATCTCTATTTATGTTTCCCTCCGGTTTTCTTGAAATGTACTATATATATCTGTTCATACTAAGGAGAGAGAATTTTTTTTTTAATCCTTTTATTGTTTCAGACTTTTACTCATGAAGATGATTATTTTTAACTGAGATACTATACGTGTAATTCCCTGTATGTATATTTTTATTTGCATTGATTTTATCGGATTCGCTGTGTACTGCTTGGTCTCTGCACTCGACCCGTTCTCTATTGGATCCATGTTGTGCTTTTCTTTTCTCGCTAGTAATGCACTTGCACTTTTTTGAGCCTACTGGCTCTGCCTATAGGCCAGTGCAGCTAAATTTCTTTTGCATGCAAAGATGTTGCACAATGACTTTTATATGTTCGTGGGATGTGTTTTTAATCTTATATTGTCATGATTTTGATTCTACTGTATACATACTTTTATGGTCTTAACGACCGAAATAAAGGTTTTTTGAACTGAACTGAACTATATTAAAAGATAAATTAATCTTTATACATCCCTAAACTTAAGCAGTGCTCAGTTTTTTATACTTTATATGGACATACTATTTTGGAGTGCATGACTATTTATGAAGTAAGAAAAATATGAAAAATGTCACAAACAGATTTGCACTATATTATAAAGGTTTCTGCATGCCGATGTGGGCATTCATTAACTATCTACACTACAGAACAGAGATGGAACTGTTTATCATAGTGTACATGATCTTTATCTTTTATTAATACTCATGTGAATCAACACACCATTGTAAATAAGGTTGATATAATGTCTTACGTCGCAAGTTAGTTCATATACCTCATGCTATACCAATAAACCAAACTGTATAGGGGTACATTTAAATAGATAGCATGCAACACACCACAGGAAGGAAACTTGCAGCACAATATTGCTTGAGAGGGGCAGACTAGGAAAGCAACATATGTACCAAGATGCATTACAGTCCTACTTTTACTCTATCACTACTAGACAATAATACTGTCTAGTGCCACATAGAACAATGGGAAACATATTACAGAATTACTAATCTACCAGAAAGGTCAGAATTCAGCAGAAACATATACAGTACAGTATCTATGTTACTGTATGAAAGTGAATAGTCCAGCAGTGCTAGTGTAGACCATATGAAAATATCATATTTTGATAGTTATGGTGTTTTCTCTCTTTTTGACTTTAACATAAAAAAGTGCAGCATGGGACATATTCACATATTTTTCATGCAACAGAGTGCACCAATCAATGTTGGAGCCTGAGGACCCCATCACCTGGGCCTGACGTAAAAAAACTGTCCACTATTGTACCCTGCTCAAAATAGTACGAGTCAGAAATACTAGATTGTTCCTGCATGGCGGGAGCAGAAAGGCTCCCACCGGGCGGGAGCAGAAATATAAGTCCATGCCTTCGCTCTTGCAGGGAGAGCAGGAGCATGCCCATCATCTCCCCTTTTGTGCCATCATGCCTTGGAACATTTTGGGGGCAGGTGTTTTGGGACTCTTTCTCAGCAGTGCAGGGGTCTGTGTTAGGGGGCATGATTTAGCAGCTTCCTTTAAATCTACAAATTGTCCTCAATAGTCTTAGCCACTAGATAATGGTTGCGTGACCTTGGGATGGTCTGACTTGTGGGCTCCACTGTCAGTCACCCCTCCAATGAAAAACCACTATTGACTCATGTTTTTTTCTGGTCTGCAGGAGGGCAGTGGGGGAGCTGCTCAGTCAGTGTGAGAATGCCTCTTTTGCATGGTTAGTCCCCCACTTTTTGCCTGGTTGTGATGTGGTTTTAAATGTAGTGCACATGGTCCCTGCCAACCAGATCCCCTGTGCCAGTGCTCCCTCCCTGAAAACAAACCCCCAATTGGTACCGCTGCCCCTGTAAGTCCCTAGTAAATAGTACACTGGGTACATAGGGCCTGGGAACTGAAGAGAGTCCTTTGGGACCCCCTTCACTGGGACCACGCCTTCCTTTGCAGCCTGCATGCCCCTGTGAGGGAGAAAACAACAAAGTCATCATGGCACTCTGCCTGGGTGCCATGCCAACTAGCACTGCCTGACAGCATAGGTAGGCCACCCCTCAAGCAGGCCTCCCAGCCCTAATACAGGGAACACTATGCTATATACCCATTAGCAGATGGGACCCTACAATATTGGGCACCATTTCCTAATATTGTAAGTGCCAGTGAAGCCATAGAGAGTACATGAGCTGGAAACTAGACAGCTCGAGTTCCACAGCATCATGATGGCTTCCCTGAATACAGGACTGTTTGGTACCAAACTACTCCTTTCAATAAATCCACACTGAAGCCAGTGTGGGATTTATTGTATCATGTACCCAGAGTGCACCTCAGGGGTTCCCCATGAACCCCTACCAAACCTGGTGTGGTCTCTGACCGGCTGTAGGCAGCCAGCCACCACCAGACATGTTTCTGTATCCCTTGGTAGAGACCCCTTGCTCTCTGGGACCAGAAACAAAGCACACTCTGGGCAGAGGTGTCATGCCTCTTCCCCCAGGATGATACAAAAGGGGATGATGGACGGAACGTTTGAGCCAATCAAACACTCACCCCCAGTCAACTGATCTGGGTTTAATCCATCATCATTCTTTAGCTCACTCCACCACCCCAGTTCAGACATGGCCATATGCAAATCAGTCTGACCCTGTGCCTCATGGGAACAGTCCAGCCCGAACTGCCAAACCATGTCTTCCCTGGACCGGAAACAAGCATCCTAGGACCGGTTTCTGGCATTTCAGCCGTCATCAGCCAGGCTTGCTTGAATCCAGTGGCAAAGTGAGCAAGGGACCCACGTCTGGGCATACCCCCGCCAACTTAGGGCGACCAAAGCGATACAAAAGGGGATGATGGACGGAACGTTTGAGCCAATCAAACACTCACCCCCAGTCAACTGATCTGGGTTTAATCCATCATCATTCTTTAGCTCACTCCACCACCCCAGTTCAGACATGGCCATATGCAAATCAGTCTGACCCTGTGCCTCATGGGAACAGTCCAGCCCGAACTGCCAAGCCATGTCTTCCCTGGACCGGAAACAAGCATCCTAGGACCGGTTTCTGGCATTTCAGCCGTCATCAGCCAGGCTTGCTTGAATCCAGTGGCAAAGTGAGCAAGGGACCCACGTCTGGGCATACCCCCGCCAACTTAGGGCGACCAAAGCGATACAAAAGGGGATGATGGACGGAACGTTTGAGCCAATCAAACACTCACCCCCAGTCAACTGATCTGGGTTTAATCCATCATCATTCTTTAGCTCACTCCACCACCCCAGTTCAGACATGGCCATATGCAAATCAGTCTGACCCTGTGCCTCATGGGAACAGTCCAGCCCGAACTGCCAAGCCATGTCTTCCCTGGACCGGAAACAAGCATCCTAGGACCGGTTTCTGGCATTTCAGCCGTCATCAGCCAGGCTTGCTTGAATCCAGTGGCAAAGTGAGCAAGGGACCCACGTCTGGGCATACCCCCGCCAACTTAGGGCGACCAAAGCGATACAAAAGGGGATGATGGACGGAACGTTTGAGCCAATCAAACACTCACCCCCAGTCAACTGATCTGGGTTTAATCCATCATCATTCTTTAGCTCACTCCACCACCCCAGTTCAGACATGGCCATATGCAAATCAGTCTGACCCTGTGCCTCATGGGAACAGTCCAGCCCGAACTGCCAAGCCATGTCTTCCCTGGACCGGAAACAAGCATCCTAGGACCGGTTTCTGGCATTTCAGCCGTCATCAGCCAGGCTTGCTTGAATCCAGTGGCAAAGTGAGCAAGGGACCCACGTCTGGGCATACCCCCGCCAACTTAGGGCGACCAAAGCGATACAAAAGGGGATGATGGACGGAACGTTTGAGCCAATCAAACACTCACCCCCAGTCAACTGATCTGGGTTTAATCCATCATCATTCTTTAGCTCACTCCACCACCCCAGTTCAGACATGGCCATATGCAAATCAGTCTGACCCTGTGCCTCATGGGAACAGTCCAGCCCGAACTGCCAAGCCATGTCTTCCCTGGACCGGAAACAAGCATCCTAGGACCGGTTTCTGGCATTTCAGCCGTCATCAGCCAGGCTTGCTTGAATCCAGTGGCAAAGTGAGCAAGGGACCCACGTCTGGGCATACCCCCGCCAACTTAGGGCGACCAAAGCGATACAAAAGGGGATGATGGACGGAACGTTTGAGCCAATCAAACACTCACCCCCAGTCAACTGATCTGGGTTTAATCCATCATCATTCTTTAGCTCACTCCACCACCCCAGTTCAGACATGGCCATATGCAAATCAGTCTGACCCTGTGCCTCATGGGAACAGTCCAGCCCGAACTGCCAAGCCATGTCTTCCCTGGACCGGAAACAAGCATCCTAGGACCGGTTTCTGGCATTTCAGCCGTCATCAGCCAGGCTTGCTTGAATCCAGTGGCAAAGTGAGCAAGGGACCCACGTCTGGGCATACCCCCGCCAACTTAGGGCGACCAAAGCGATACAAAAGGGGATGATGGACGGAACGTTTGAGCCAATCAAACACTCACCCCCAGTCAACTGATCTGGGTTTAATCCATCATCATTCTTTAGCTCACTCCACCACCCCAGTTCAGACATGGCCATATGCAAATCAGTCTGACCCTGTGCCTCATGGGAACAGTCCAGCCCGAACTGCCAAGCCATGTCTTCCCTGGACCGGAAACAAGCATCCTAGGACCGGTTTCTGGCATTTCAGCCGTCATCAGCCAGGCTTGCTTGAATCCAGTGGCAAAGTGAGCAAGGGACCCACGTCTGGGCATACCCCGCCAACTTAGGGCGACCAAAGCGATACAAAAGGGGATGATGGACGGAACGTTTGAGCCAATCAAACACTCACCCCCAGTCAACTGATCTGGGTTTAATCCATCATCATTCTTTAGCTCACTCCACCACCCCAGTTCAGACATGGCCATATGCAAATCAGTCTGACCCTGTGCCTCATGGGAACAGTCCAGCCCGAACTGCCAAGCCATGTCTTCCCTGGACCGGAAACAAGCATCCTAGGACCGGTTTCTGGCATTTCAGCCGTCATCAGCCAGGCTTGCTTGAATCCAGTGGCAAAGTGAGCAAGGGACCCACGTCTGGGCATACCCCCGCCAACTTAGGGCGACCAAAGCGATACAAAAGGGGATGATGGACGGAACGTTTGAGCCAATCAAACACTCACCCCCAGTCAACTGATCTGGGTTTAATCCATCATCATTCTTTAGCTCACTCCACCACCCCAGTTCAGACATGGCCATATGCAAATCAGTCTGACCCTGTGCCTCATGGGAACAGTCCAGCCCGAACTGCCAAGCCATGTCTTCCCTGGACCGGAAACAAGCATCCTAGGACCGGTTTCTGGCATTTCAGCCGTCATCAGCCAGGCTTGCTTGAATCCAGTGGCAAAGTGAGCAAGGGACCCACGTCTGGGCATACCCCCGCCAACTTAGGGCGACCAAAGCGATACAAAAGGGGATGATGGACGGAACGTTTGAGCCAATCAAACACTCACCCCCAGTCAACTGATCTGGGTTTAATCCATCATCATTCTTTAGCTCACTCCACCACCCCAGTTCAGACATGGCCATATGCAAATCAGTCTGACCCTGTGCCTCATGGGAACAGTCCAGCCCGAACTGCCAAGCCATGTCTTCCCTGGACCGGAAACAAGCATCCTAGGACCGGTTTCTGGCATTTCAGCCGTCATCAGCCAGGCTTGCTTGAATCCAGTGGCAAAGTGAGCAAGGGACCCACGTCTGGGCATACCCCCGCCAACTTAGGGCGACCAAAGCGATACAAAAGGGGATGATGGACGGAACGTTTGAGCCAATCAAACACTCACCCCCAGTCAACTGATCTGGGTTTAATCCATCATCATTCTTTAGCTCACTCCACCACCCCAGTTCAGACATGGCCATATGCAAATCAGTCTGACCCTGTGCCTCATGGGAACAGTCCAGCCCGAACTGCCAAGCCATGTCTTCCCTGGACCGGAAACAAGCATCCTAGGACCGGTTTCTGGCATTTCAGCCGTCATCAGCCAGGCTTGCTTGAATCCAGTGGCAAAGTGAGCAAGGGACCCACGTCTGGGCATACCCCCGCCAACTTAGGGCGACCAAAGCGATACAAAAGGGGATGATGGACGGAACGTTTGAGCCAATCAAACACTCACCCCCAGTCAACTGATCTGGGTTTAATCCATCATCATTCTTTAGCTCACTCCACCACCCCAGTTCAGACATGGCCATATGCAAATCAGTCTGACCCTGTGCCTCATGGGAACAGTCCAGCCCGAACTGCCAAGCCATGTCTTCCCTGGACCGGAAACAAGCATCCTAGGACCGGTTTCTGGCATTTCAGCCGTCATCAGCCAGGCTTGCTTGAATCCAGTGGCAAAGTGAGCAAGGGACCCACGTCTGGGCATACCCCGCCAACTTAGGGCGACCAAAGCGATACAAAAGGGGATGATGGACGGAACGTTTGAGCCAATCAAACACTCACCCCCAGTCAACTGATCTGGGTTTAATCCATCATCATTCTTTAGCTCACTCCACCACCCCAGTTCAGACATGGCCAGTGCTCAAAGGGAGAAGCTTCAAAGGCCTGCCGCCTTTGTAAAGCAACCCCCAGCCACCGCTGCTAGCAGCAGATGGCAGCCCCTGGTTTACACCCGTACTTTTGGTGATAAAACCGGCGGGAACATTAAAAAAGTTTGAAGGTGTCCCACCTCTGCCAACCCCACCCCTAGAGTGGGGGGAAGTGAACTGAAGCACAACTTTCAGTCCCCACATCTTGAAAATGGGGGGACCCCTCCAATTAGGGCTAGGTCGTACCCCCTCCCAAAGGAGGGTGGCATACTAGAGGGTGTAGTCACCCCAGGTGAGGTGCCTATTAACCCTACCTGCTACTCCCCTAAACCGCCCCCTAAATTTAGTATTTAGGTGGCTCCCCCAGACCTGGCCCTCAGATTTGACAGACTGAAGAAGAAGACGGAAGACAACCTCTTATGAACCAAGAACTGAACCACTGCAGACAAAACCCAGCAAGAACCCCGCCACCTGCAACCGATTCTACCACTTGACCTGCTGTTCTGCCAGAAACTGTGCAAGGCCTCCAAGAAACCCCTGAGACCTTTTAACCTTAACCAAAGTACCTAGAACCTCCCTTCGGACTAGAGGCTCTAGTCCTCGACATCCACTGGTGCCAGACTGCAGTGGTGATGACCGACCCTTGTGTTCATGCAACTCACTGCTACTAAAAAACTCCAGAACCGCAGTGGTGAGGGCCAATCCCTTAAGGATGACCCAACTCACTGCTACGAAAGAACTCCCCTACCGTGGTAGTAGTTGACTGGCACTTGTGTCGACTTGACTCTACCCGGTCAGAAGAACACCTCGCAGCAGGACGGCCTCCACAACCTCGAGGGATCCTTTCAGCCCCACCACCTGAGCTGTGCCCAGCCTGGTGCCAGAGAGCCGGTACCATCCTGCAAGGGAGACTGCCAGCCTCCTCCTGCCCCTCTTGCGCTCCCTGCCCAACTGTGACCTCCCCTTGATGGTCCGACGACGGCGGTACCTCTCCATCCGATCAGCAGCAGCCAGCCGCTGACAACTGCGACAGTAACTGTGTTGGTGGTCTGTTGAAAACCAACCTGCTACATTACTCTCCGTGGACCTCAAGGGTAAATATCATCGTTGGTATTGACCACTGCTGTGTAGATACCGAATCCCACACCTCTGGGTGCCCCATCGGCTGACATTGCCGGCAGTGTTGGCTGGAGACACCCAAAGACTGAACTAGAACTGTAAGTACCTGTTATCCCACACAACTGTTTTCCTCCACAGGATAATTTTTAACTGCTCTGAAATTTGCACTGTTAACCTTCTGAAACCTGAAAAGTCATATTAATGAGAACCGTACTTACCGTAATGCAAAGAGCCTTGTCTTAAAATAAAACATAAACAAAGTATAATTTTCTTACATTGGTCTGGCTCTCCTTCTTGAGTCTTGTGTCCATTATTGATCACTGTTGTGTAATAAATGTCTTACACTCCTCTGTGTTAGGCCTAAGACTGCTTGCCCACACTACCATTAAAAGAGCACTTTGGGTTTTGCATTGAGCCCTGTACACTTTTAGGGAACCCCGCGACACCCCTTGACTCTGTGCATGGTATTACAACATGGTGGCAATATCTTATACAGAGCCAGCTTCCTACAGTCTGTCTGTTTTTTTTTTAACCTACAAAAATGCTCATCCTAGATGACTAGCTGTGGGTTCTGCAATACTCTCTCTCATAGGCTCAGAACAGAGGGAGATTGGCTACGTAGACAATCTAAATATTAGTTTGTTTTACTAATCCGATAAGAACTGCTGACTTTAATGGTTTGTAAAGCCAACATAAACTGTTGATCTAAGTAGTATAACAACAGTCCGGGGATGTTGATGAATAGCAGTGAACTAATAAACAGTTATCAGTTTGGATTAATAGGAAGATGGTCAGATTCCATCCACTTAATGTACAAAGCAAACAACTTTTTAGGATAGGGTAACAACTTTGCTGTGTGGAGTTCCTCAAGCCAATCTGACTTGTTTCTGCACTATTGCCAGTTCCAACCTCAGTAGCAACCTTCGTGAGTTTTGATCAAGCAGCTCCAGTGAGAATCCCCCACAGTGTCACATTTATTCTGGCAATCAATTTTTACTGAGACTCCAATGTGACTATTTGGCATTTCTGGATCCTCGAACAAGAGGGGCAGTTGAGATTTACTCCCTGAAGCAGGAAGTGAATCTTATGTCACCAAGGGGCATATTATCAAGCGGCAGCGATAATTATCGCTGGCCGCGCTTAGCGTGAGATTTTTTATCGCCGGCTATCGCTGGAAATTATCGCCATGCTAGCACTGTATTAACAACGCATAGCGCAATGGCGATAATTATTCCAGCGATAGCGGTGTTTTCCATGGAACATCGCTGGTTTTCCAGCGATGTTCCATGGAAAACGGCAATAACCTTGCTGATACGACCCTGTGGTCGTATCAGCATAATCCACACCAATGTAAAGTATAGGTAAGTCAGCATTTTAGCAGACGTTAGTTTTTGGCGAAAACCGCGGTTTTCGCCAAAAACTAACGTCTGCTAAAGTGCGTGGGCCTCCTTGTAAATATCGCGATGTGCACATCAGCGATAATTTACAAGCAGTACTCAATCAATCAATCAATCATATCATTTGTAAAGCGCACTACTCACCCGTGAGGGTCTCAAGGCACTGGGGTGGGGAATGCTGCTACTGCTCGAAAAGCCAGGTCTTGAGGAGTTTTCTGAAGGTCAGCAGGTCTTGGGTCTGCCGTAGGTGGATGGGGAGGGTGTTCCAGGTCTTGGCGGCGAGGTGGGAGAACGATCTGCCACCGGAGGTCGCTCTTCGGAAGCGGGGGACAGTGGCGAGGGCGAGGTCGGCGGAGCGAAGCTGGCGGGTGGGGGTGTAGAAGCTGAGTCGTCTGTTGAGGTACGTTGGTCCGGTGTTGTGGAGTGCCTTGTGTGCGTGGGTGAGGAGTTTGAAGGTTATCCTCTTGTTGACCGGGAGCCAGTGCAGGTCTCTCAGGTGGGGTGTGATGTGGCTGCGGCGAGGGATGTCGAGTATCAGGTGTGCAGAGGCGTTCTGGATGCGTTGGAGCCGTCTCAGGAGTTTGGCCGAGGCTCCTGCATAGAGGGCGTTTCCGTAGTCCAACCTGCTGCTGACGAGGGCCTGGGTGACCGTTCTTCTCGTTTCAGTGGGGATCCACTTGTAGATCCTACGGAGCATGCGGAGGGTGTTGAAGCAGGCGGAAGAGACGGCGTTGACCTGTTTAGTCATGGAGAGGGTGGAGTCGAGGATGACCCCTAGGTTGCGTGCGTGGTCGGTGGGTGTTGGGGCGGTTCCCAGTGCGGTCGGCCGCCAGGAGTCGTCCCAGGCCGAAGGGGTGGATCTGAGGATGAGGACCTCCGTCTTGTCCGAGTTCAGCTTCAGTCGGCTGTTCCTCATCCATTCAGCGACGGCCTTCATTCCTTCGTGAAGGTTGGTTTTGGCGGTGTGGGGGTCCTTGGTGAGGGAGAGGATCAGCTGGGTGTCATCGGCGTAGGAGATGATGTTGAGGTCGTGCCGACGGGTGACATGGGCGAGCGGTACCATGTAGATGTTAAACAGAGTTGGGCTGAGGGAAGAGCCCTGGGGTACGCCGCAGATGATCTCGGTGGCTTCGGAGCGGAAGGGGGGAAGGCGGATGCTCTGTGTTCTGCCGGAGAGGAAGGAGGTGGTCCAGTCCAGGGCCTTCTCTTGGATCCCGGCGTTGTGGAGGCGTGTTCGTAGTGTGTGGTGGCAGACCGTGTCGAAGGCGGCTGACAGGTCCAGGAGGATGAGGGCCGCCGTTTCTCCGTTGTCCAGCAGGGACATGATGTTATCGGTGGCGGCGATGAGGGCAGTCTCGGTGCTGTGGTTGCTGCGGAACCCGGACTGGGAAGGGTCCAGGATGTTGTTCTCCTCGAGGTAGCGGGTCAGTTGTTTGTTGACGGTCTTCTCGATGACCTTTGCCGGGAACGGGAGCAGGGAGATGGGCCGGAAGTTCTTGAGGTCCTTGGGGTCCGCCTTGGGTTTCTTGAGTAAGGCGTTGATCTCGGCGTGCTTCCAGCTCTCCGGGAAGGTTGCTGTCTCGAAGGAGGTGTTGATGACTTTCCGGAGATGGGGTGCGATGACTGTGCTGGCTTTGTTGAAGATGTGGTGTGGGCATGGGTCTGACGGAGATCCGGAGTGGATGGTGTTCATGATCTTGATGGTGTCGTCGTCGTTGATGTTGGTCCAGGAGAGCAGGCGGTTGGTGCGGATGGTGGTCGTGGGGGCGGAGGTCTCAGTGGTTGTCGGGGCGGGCGTGGCATTGAAGCTGTCGTGGATGTCTGCGAGCTTGCGGTGGAAGAAGGTGGCCAGCAAGTCGCACAGGTCTTGCGAGGGTGGGACGTCGTTGGTGTTGGAGCTGGGGTTGGAGAGTTCCTTCACGATGTTGAAGAGCTCTTTGCTGTTGTGCGCGTTGTTGTCTAGGCGGTCTTTGAAGGAGGCCCTTTTGGCGGATCTGATGAGGTGATGGTGTCTGCGGGTGGCGTTCTTGTGGGATGCGTGGCTGTCCGGTGTTCGTTCACGGAGCCAGATCTTCTCCAGCTTTCGGCAGGTTTGCTTGGAGGCCCGGAGGTCTTCAGTGAACCAGCTGGCTTTCTTGTTGGTGTGACTGTTGGAGGGTTTCTTGATCGGGGCGAGGGTGTTGGCGCAGTCGTTGATCCACTGTCTGAGGTTGCGGGCGGCGGTGTCGGGGTCGGTGGGGTCGGCGGGTGGGCTCTGGGCGAGGGTGGTGGTTAGCTGGTCTTCGGTGACTTTGCTCCAGCAGCGGCGGGGCATCTGTTGGGTGCGGTGGTGCGTGGTGGCCTTCTTGAAGGTGAAGTGGATGCAGCGATGGTCGGTCCAGTGGAGTTCGGTGGTGTGGTTGAAGGAGACGTGGGGGCTTGCGGAGAAGATGGGGTCAAGCGTGTGACCGGCGGAGTGGGTGGGTATTGTGACGAGTTCTCTGAGTCCGAGGTTGGCTAGGTTGTCGATCAGGGTGGTGGAGTTGGTGTCGTTGTTGTTCTCGAGGTGGAAGTTCAGGTCCCCGAGGAGGATGTAGTCCGTGGAGGCGAGGGCGTGTGTGCTGACGAAGTCGGAAATGGAGTTGCTGAACTGTGGTCGGGGTCCGGGGGGTCTGTAGACGAGGGTTCCTCTGAGGGTGGTGTTGGGATCGGTGTGGATCTGGAAGTGCAGGTGTTCGGCGGTGCTGAGGGTGTCGTCGGTGTTGGTCGAGACTCTGAGAGTGTTCCTGTGGACGATGGCGATTCCTCCTCCTGCTCCGTTGGTGCGGTCCCTGCGGGTGATCTTGTAGCCTTCCGGGACGGCTATGGCTATGTTGGGTGCCGAGGCGGGGTTCAGCCAGGTCTCCGTCAGGAAGGCGACGTCTGTGGAGGTTGAGTCGAGTAGGTCCCAGAGTTCAACGGCGTGTTTGTGGGCGGAGCGGGTGTTGAGAAGGATGCATCTGAGGTGGTTGGGTTCTTTTCTGGTCGGCGGCATGGTGGGGCGGATGCTTGTGAAGCTGCAGTTCCGGCAGGTGAAAGCTCCGTGGGCGCGCTTCGGGGCGGCCAGGAAGCAGGTGTGTGATCGTCCGGTGTTGAGTGCGTGGAGGGATCTGGCATCGTAGCGGTGTCGGGCGTTGTGGCGTCCACGGGGTCCAGGGGTCCTGGCGCTGGGCGCGGTCCAGGCGCGGACGGGCACAGACGGGCTCGCCTTAGGTGCGCCTTCGGCGCGCGGCCGCTGCGCGGCCTCCATATGAGGGGATGTGGGAGGGAGGAGCAGCTGGGAGGCGGGAGCGGGGCGGCGAATGGGATTGCAGGGGGGGGCAGGGACGCAGCAGCTGGAAAAATGGACGGGGGCCACGGGAGAACTGGGCACAGGAAGGAAAAACAAGTTTAGGCAAGAAAACAAGTACAGGCACAGAGGAATAAAAACAAGTATGGGCAAGAAAGCAAGTTAGGCACAGGGGGATAAAAACAAGTCTGGGCAAGAAAGCAAGTTAGGCACAGGGGGATAAAAACAAGTCTGGGCAAGAAAGCAAGTTAGGCACAGGGGGATAAAAACAAGTCTGGGCAAGAAAGCAAGTTAGGCACAGGGGAATAAAAACAAGTCTGGGCAAGAAAGCAAGTTAGGCACAGGGGAAAAGTACAGGATTAGGCAAAAACAATGCAGGCAGAGCCGTGCAGCAGCGTGGGAAGCGACCTGCCTGCGAGTAGGGTCAGAGGTCCTGCCCAGTGACGCCCACTTTGCATCTCATTAGAGATGCAAAGTGAGGCGTCGGGAAAACGGGTGCTAACATGCGCTAATGCATGTTAGCACCCACTTGTAAATAGGGCAATAGTTTTATCTCCGGCGTGTTTGCGGGAGGAGCGGGTGTTGAGAAGGATGCATCTGAGATGGTTGGGTTCTTTTCTGGTCGGCGGCATGGTGGGGCGGATGCTTGTGAAGCTGCAGTTCCGGCAGGTGAAAGCTCCGTGGGTGCGCTTCGGGGCGGCCAGGAAGCAGGTGTGTGATCATCCGGTGTTGAGTGCGTGGAGGGATCTGGCATCGTAGCGGTGTCGGGCGTCGTGGCATTCGCGGGGTCCAGGGGTCCTGGCACTGGGCGCGGTCCAGGCGCGGATGGGCGCAGACGGGCTTGCCTTAGGTGCGCCTTCGGCGCGCGGCCGCTGCGCGGCCTCCAGATGAGGGGATGTGGGAGGGAGGAGCAGCTGGTAGGCGGGAGCGGGGCGGCGAATGGGATTGCAGGGGGGCGGGGCCGCAGTGACGCAGCGGCGGGAAAAATGGGCGGGGGCCACGGGAGAACTGGGCACAGGAAGGAAAAACAAGTTTAGGCAAGAAAACAAGTACAGGCACAGAGGAATAAAAACAAGTCTGGGCAAGAAAGCAAGTTAGGCACAGGGGGATAAAAACAAGTCTGGGCAAGAAAGCAAGTTAGGCACAGGGGGATAAAAACAAGTCTGGGCAAGAAAGCAAGTTAGGCACAGGGGGATAAAAACAAGTCTGGGCAAGAAGGCAAGTTAGGCACAGGGGAATAAAAACAAGTCTGGGCAAGAAAGCAAGTTAGGCACAGGGGAATAAAAACAAGTCTGGGCAAGAAAGCAAGTTAGGCACAGGGGAATAAAAACAAGTCTGGGCAAGAAAGCAAGTTAGGCACAGGGGGAAAAAAACAAGTCTGGGCAAGAAAGCAAGTTAGGCACAGGGGAAAAGTACAGGATTAGGCAAAAACAATGCAGGCAGAGCCGTGCAGCAGCGTGGGGAGCGACCTGCCTGCGAGCAGGGTCAGAGGTCCTGCCCAGTGACGCCCACTTTGCATCTCATTAGAGATGCAAAGCGAGGCATCGGGAAAACGGGTGCTAAAATGCGCTAATGCATGTTAGCACCCACTTGTAAATAGGGCGATAGTTTTATCTCCGCTTTTTTGGCTTTTAAAGGCAAAAAAGCGGAGATAAGGCCCTTGTTGATATGCCCCCCAGTTCGTCCAACACCTTATGCTTACTCCTTACTGCCAGATCAATTTCAAATATGGGTTCAGTAGACTGTTCAGTGGAAGAGCCGACACGCTACCCTAAACAATTAGGTTCTAACTCCAATGCAGGAAATATATACAGTTTGAAATACGTAATTCATTTTATTTTCTGAGAATAAGGGAGACTTGTTTTAGGGCAGTTTGTGGACAACCAGGGTACCTTTGTGTAAACTGGTAGCATAAATGGAGACAGAATTGACAAGGTTATACAATTTTTTCTTACTGCATTAGGAAGGCACCATTCAATAGATATGGTTAAGGAAAACCAGATTCCACTTGGCTGTTTTGAGATAGGAATGATTGGCACTAACAAGAGCCGACCTGTTAAACACTATTCTAACCACAGTATAGGTTTGGCAAATGCCCCAGAAGGGTGTTCTTTTACAGGTGGGTGCTAAATCCAGGAGTAATATGTTGCTGTGTTACCACTGGATTTGGCATGATTGAGTAAAACGTGTTGAAATGTGGTGAAGAATGAGTGTCAAAAATGTGCATTCTGTTTTACATGTTTTAAGGCATTTTTGGGTTTGATGCCAATCAGGCATTTACTGATGATGAGTGATCAAATTATTTTTCGTCACTTGCGGTGTTACCAGGTTTCCAGGATCAACAGGCATGGAACAAACATGTAGTTAGAGTACATCTCTACATTTACCAAGGGACTCTAAATGAGCCCAAATGTGCCACTGACATATAACACAGGAAATAGAATTTGGTAGAACCCATCTGGATTGATGTTTTGGTTGACTAACTCTGGCGAAACATTTTGTCATATATTTTGCCTAACTCTTTGGAATGCAAACAGTTCATAAGAACCATGCAAAGATGTAAATGGTCAACAGCTCTCACCTTCCAGCACTGACCAGTACTTTGTGCACAGTAGGGCTGTGAAAAATGTGTATAGCTACTGAGTCTCATTTGATTTAATGCATACATTCCAGTCCCACATCCTTTCCCTGTTGCCTGGTCACCAACTCACAATCTGGAAATATCTGGGGATGATGAAAAACCCCTTTCTTCTCTGCCTGTTTCAACAAACATTACCATCGACTTGCTGTGAAGTCTGGGGGCTTCAGCCATAAAATGCACTTTGTAGCACGTTTGTTAGTACTACAAAATGTACTACAAAATGCTACTCACAAACTATGTGCAGAGTATACACTTTCTTTTCTTTATTTGCAGAGTTCTCTGCGCAGATTGTGGAGTCTCAGAACACGTAAGTATAGGTTTTAGTAATAAATGTTGGAGGAAATGAGTGGAAAAGAGGCATACTAACTACTAAAGGGGAGGGGAATAAAGAGGCGAAAGGAGGAGTTTAGGGAGGGTCAGGGAGTGGTTTAAACAGAAACCTCATCCATACACAAAAGAGTAAACTCATTATTATTCAAAAACGCACTTCTAAAGTTACAACTGTCCAAAACTGGAGTG
This sequence comes from Calotriton arnoldi, assembly GCA_963921515.1. Taxonomy (NCBI): domain Eukaryota; kingdom Metazoa; phylum Chordata; class Amphibia; order Caudata; family Salamandridae; genus Calotriton; species Calotriton arnoldi. Next base: position 191,623 of record CAWUFW010012136.1, read on the forward strand.
GCGGCTTGGACCGGGAGGGCATAGGGGAGTGACTGCAGGCTGCCCTATCCCAGGCTGCAGGAACTACACCTGTTTCGGAGCCGGTAGCAGGTGCTGGTGGGCCAGGCTCTGGTGGTGGGCCCCTGTGGCCCAAACTGAGGCTGGAGAGCAGTCTAATGTCACTCAGACAGCATCTGGTGAGTACCAGGAGAGGAGGGCAAGGGAGAGCACAACTTGCCATGCCATTCGTCTCTTATCACACGTGCAGAACACTGATCAGTCTATGTATATGAAGTGGCATGGCTGTTGATTCATCATTAGACAATATAAGGGCAAAGTAAGGCAAATAGATCAGGGACAGGGGGACAGGCCCCATCAGTCCAGACTTGTACTGTCGGGGGTTTCTACTGCGCACTTCCCAGTCTGCTGTAGCCATAGGGGCTGGTTTTAGGGCAGGCGCCACTGCTGGTGTGATGGAGTAGGATTTCGAAAAAAGGAAACCTGTTCAAATGAATACCCCCATAATACGTATTAACAGTAAGTAGTAATAGAAAATTAACGTGCACCTTACATGAACACAGGGGAAACTGCTTTGCGCATGCATGCACTAACGTGAGATAACGCATGAAAGAACATAAAACCGTATTTGCATTATGCTTTGAAAGAAAACGAGAAACAACGCATGACTAGGCTGCATGTGCATTTCGTAGTTTGCATGTTGCAGCTTGCTTTGAATTAATAAATAATATCGTCTTGCATGAAGCTATGCTAGGAAAAAAACATTAACAGGGAATAGTGCAAAGGTGGGTGGTAAACAGTGAAAACTACATTATCATATAATTATTGAATGTTCATTTTCCATGTACTATAGTGAGCTGGATAAGACGCCATTTTCTCTTAAATTGGCAGAATGAAGGCGGGGTTGGAAAATAGAGTAAATGCTGTTCTGACAAAGGCACATTGAAGCGCTGAGCACAGCAGAAGAGATGAAAGGGGTGAAGGCCAATGTGATGATCGTCTGCCAAGCAACGTGACAGACCGTGGGATGGAAGGACTTCCTCTGTAGACATTGCTTAAAAATTATACAATTGTAACTTAGACCCGATAGTGTGAATGAACAATATATGAGCTAAGGCGAATGGGCATAAAACAAAGAATAAGAGTGAAGTCACCATGGTGTGACATACCACCCCCAAAGTCCAACAATCAACTGTCTAGTTACGCTGAATGTTTCAATTGATGTGGGACGGACATGTAGGTTTTAGGGTATAACTGGGGTGCCTTTAGGGGTGTGGTTTAGAAGGTGTTGCTAGAAGAGGCTGAGAGAGAGGAGATGCGTCACTCTTCGTTGGTTTGCAGAGAGGCCTAGCTGTTCCTGTCCTGTCCTGATCCTGTCCCTGAAATCTTTGTCCCCTGACTCTATTTCAGGGGATCCCCACCACCACTTAGGCCTGAGGGGTGGTTTTCTACAAATCCGTCGGGTTTGTATTATTCTGACTCGTTCTTGCATAATTTACTTGCAAATGTATTTGTCTCTGAAACTTTTATCTCTTTATCTATCCACTCCTTCATGCACAATTGTCATATTTTCAGTGATGAGTTTGTCTCTATTTGAATTGCTGATGTTCTCTCCCTTTGTGAGTTCATTGTTTGCACTTGTAACCGTATGCTTTGAGCATTTTATCCTTTGATTTAAGATAAACTTATTAACTTCAACGAGAGTCTGTGTTTTATTTAGTTGATCGAATGTTTAATCAGATAAGGAGTATCATTACCATCAACTATTCAACTAATTGGTTCATCGACCAAGTAGAGGAAGAGTTGATGTATAAAATAGATAAGTATTTTGAAAATGCCATATATGAGTTTTAAGAGGAAGAGAATTTAATTTGTATCAAATTGACCCCAGCGCATCAGGGATTTGGGTGAGTGTGTATGGGCCATTGTTCTGCTATATTATTGAGTATTGATCCCTGATTAGGCATTGGCCGCGCGCTGGCTCAGTTTCTTGGTAGCAGAGGACGGTTTGATTATTGATTAGTTTGGTAATGATTATTGATTATTGATTATATGTTCTAACTCGAAAAAGTCAGTGTCCTGTTCTATGTTGTCTAGAAGTACAGGTTTTGAGATACCTGAGGAATCCCGGGAATGGAATTAGCCTGAAATAGGCAGAAGAAGAGTGTGGTAAAGAAATCACACTGCAGAAGTACTTTGTCAGTTGTAATAATACCAAAGCTACGGAGGGCTGAAGGTGTTATATTTAGGGAAATTTCATATGTGAGTAGAGTGTCTGAAATAGCGAAGGGTCCACTTCCGAAACTCTAGCCTTATCCTACCTCTTTTCACACCAAAAAGTCCTCTTGCGAAAACTTTGGCCGTATCCCTAGAGGAGTAATAGGTCCACCCGAAGCTTGTTTGAAGAGTAAAATAACGCTGGACATTATTAGGACTCGTAGTGGAGAAAATCTCTTGAAAAGAGTGAAAACTATCTCTTTATTTAGTGGAGCAGACAAGGTAGCATTGTTTTATGTTGTTACTAATCGAATTTTTGATTAAGAGTGCTTAGAAAAATATTGCCGTATTATTTTGTAAAGGGAAGGTCAGTAGAAGGAGTAAAACTGACGTCAGAAAAGCCGCGCTGGTATTGGACAAGCAGCGGGCGTGTACTGAGCTGTGATTGGTTGGTTGGTGTGAGCCGCGTTAGTATTGGTTGAGATTTTGCTTACGTAGTAGTGTTCTGATTGGTTGGTTGGTGTGTGTCGCGCTGCTAAAGGACGAGAACTGACAAATAGAATAAGTAGAAATACGGAAAGATTCTTTATTTGTTTTGTTGAAATACGCTAGTATAAATGGTCAGGAAAATGAAGTTGCTTGAGAAAATAAAGACATTTTTCAAAAAGGATAAACCGATTGTGACTAGAGAGGGAATTCTTATTCCCCCTCCAGGAACGCCTGCTTCCTATATGATGTTAGAGCAAGGATATTATACGTGTACATGGTTGGCGAATTGGGCAGAGTATGCAAAGGATGATGGTGGTTTAGCTTTCCCACAGCATGGTTCGTTTAATATGAGGATTTTGCAGAATTTGAGAAATAGAATGAATTCATTAGAGCCGAATCCCAGACCTACACAGTATGAAGCATTAGAGGAATGGGAAATTGAAGCCATGATGAGAGAGAAATATCGAGGAGGTAGGAGATATAGAAATTTAATGTCAAGGTACCCTTTTGAGAGAAGAGAGGACACAATGAAACGATGGAGGAGAGGTGTGGTAACCAAGGGTTTGTATCCAGTTTTAGTTGCTGATGAACAGACAGGAGGTAAATGTAAAGAGAAAAAGAAAAATATAGAAACCTCAAGTGTAAGAGATGGTGTAAACGATTCAGATGATGAGTTATTAGAGGATATTATGACCAAAAGACCCCCGCCTATCAAGAAAATTCAGTTGAGGTAACTCGAAAGGCACCCTTTATGGGAAATCCATTAATCCCACAGATTGCGGACATGGCTAGGATAATGCGCGAAAATGAATTTGAGATGCTAAACAAGGCAAATGTAGAGCAGATTCAGAAAATAAATCAGTTGATTCTAAATGCAGAAGCATTGACGGTACCAGTGACAATAGGTCCTGTAGTTCCTTTATTTGGAGAAAATCAGAATACACCTAAAGTACATACATTAGCAGTTCCAATGAGTAATGTCAGGAGCGGAATGGAGACGGTAGTCAATGAGAATAGACAGGCTGACACAAATGTTACATTGTTAGATCTTCCAGTTTGTGAAATGATAACGGAAACCCCTAGAAGAGGTATTCAAATAAATCCAAGGAGAATAGGGACAAATGTCACTCCAATGACAGGGAGTTCCGCAGGTCCTTCATCAGAAGAATTGAATGATTGGATAAAAGGAATGGAAAAGAAGGAACCACAACCACAGAGTATAAATGGGAGTCAATTGAAGGTAGATTTGGAAGAAATGATTATTGGTACAATAAGTCCAGACAGATTAGGGACTTACCGAGATGATGAATTATTGTTCTTGTGTAAAAGCATTACTTGGAGAGCAAGGAATCTTCATGAGAAAATATCCGAAGCTGCTAGTGAGTATGGAATAGACATAGAAAAGTCAAAGGTGTTGCAGAAATTGTACAGATTAGCATTTACTGAAAAGGATCTGGAGCGTTTGAACGCGTCTGGAAAAAGGTTACAGATAAAAGAGTTGATGAACATTTTGAAGAAATTGGGAGATGTAGATCGATGGAGAAATAGATGGGTGAGAAAGAAGGAAGAAGCAGCTAGTAAAGGAGTGTCTATGTTTCCGTTAAAGGAAACAGAACAGGTTGAAATGGCGTGTTCGATGAGAGAAGTACCAGGTGGTGGATACGTACATGTTCCTTGGTCAAGGCAGGATATATTATCATTTACGAATGATTTCCCCAGACTAAGAGAGAAACCCGTTGAAGGGTACAAACAGGTAGAAAGGTTTGTAAAGGTCTCGAAGGTTCTGTTGAAGGATTTAGATGGGTTGTTCGAGATTGTTGTTCCGGCAGACTTGTGGACACAATGTAAGATCACTGTTGATTGGCCAAAAGAAGAATATCCTAGAGACCCTAAAACAGGAGCACCATCCGAAGAGGTGATGAAAAAATATAATCAAGTAATCACTTTCTTGAAGGGAAAAATTTCCCCTAAAGAAACAGATTGGGTTAAAATAGACCGAACGACCCAAGAACCAAAAGAGTCAGTGCATGCTTATTATGAAAGGCTGTTGCAAGTATTTAAACAGTATAGCAGATTTGAAAATATTGGACACAAGGACATGGGACATTTTGTGTATCGTTTTGTATTTGGATTGAAACCGGAGATTAGTAATATGATTCAGCAACATTTGATTTGTTGGCAGAGTAAAACAATTGATGAGATGTTGAGATATGCGAAGTATTGTAGCGATGACATTGAATCAAGACACAAGAAACTAAAGGAGAAAATGATGTGGGCACAAGTGAAGGTAGCAGAGCAACAAGAGGTAAATAATGATTCTCAGACAGGTTACCAAATGAATGGTCAGAATCAAAATGGTCAGGTACCAAATGGAGGTAAAGGTAGAGGTAAGATGAGTAAAGAAGAGGCTAGGAAGAAATTTCCTTGTCATGAGTGCGGAAAGATTGGACATTGGAAGAATGAGTGTAGATCTGCTCAAAAGAATAATGGGGTAAGTCGAAATTTAAATCCACAGATGCAGAATGAGGTGGTTGTGAATCAGCAGCAGCAGCAGCAGGTAGTTACCCCACAGTTACAGGTGCCACAAGCTCCTATACCAAATAATGTGTATGCTCAAGTGCAGAGGTACGGTGTGAGCACTGGATTTCACGGAGGTGACCAGATCGGTAAGAATCAAAGTGTGTAGATGATTCTGCAATATTGGTCGCAGTGCAATGAGAATGATTCAGACTCATCTCAATGACGGTGCCTGAAGGGGGAGGAAGAGTGCGTACTTGGCGCATCCTTGGCGGTAGATCAGTCAGTTCCATTTGTTGAAGGAAAGGTGGAAGGTAATGATATTACATTCCTGGTGGACACTGGTGCTACCCGTTCTACTGTGAGAGCAGCAGAAATTCCAAACCTACCCCTCTCAGGAGAAACTATCCAAGTTGTAGGAGTCTCAAATAAGCATATTAGAACCCCAGTCAAAAATCCAATAGAAGTTCATATTGGAAACTTCAGAGACATGCATCGATTTGTGGTATGTGACTCGAGTCCGGTAAATCTCTTAGGTAGAGATTTGTTATGTAAGATGAACTGTACCATCTATTGTACGCCAGATGGTATTGCATTTCAGACACCTGATGAGGATGTTGAATTCAAAATGATGTTAGCAAAACAAGGGACAGAAGTGGACGAGTTGTTTTCACTCCTCACAGAAGAAAGTTTGCCTGAAGAACTTAGAAGTACAGTGAGGTCAGATGTATGGGATTTTACAGGAAAAGAAATTGGCCTAATGACAAATGTAGACCCAATTCAGGGTATGGTAAAAGAGGGTGCTGTGTTTCCAAACACTCCTCAGTACAAAATGAGTCCAGAAGTAATTGCAGGAGTCACTCCTGTGATTGATCAAATGATTGACAGGGAATTTTGAGAGAGATAATGAGTAGTCCTTGTAATTCACCCATTATCGGAATTAAAAAGCCAAGCGGAAAATATAGAGTAGCACAGGATTTATGAAAGATTAATAAGATTGTGGTACCTTGCTGCCCCATAGTACCAAATCCAGCAGTCATCCTTTACCAAATTCCATGCGATTCAGAATGGTACACAGTGATTGATCTGTGCCAAGCATTGTTCTCGATTCCCTTACATCCGGAGAGCCAATATCTTTTTGCGTTCCGGTTCGGAGACCGTGTCTTGGCATGGTGCCGAGTTACTCAAGGGTATACCAAGCGTCTCTCAATCTTTAACCAGATTCTGAAAAGATGTCTGGAGACTTTGATCATGCCAGGAAATTCAGTTTTGGTTCAGTACATTGATGACCTACTTGTGGCATCAAAGACCCGAGAGGCATGTGTGACAGATACCATTGCCTTACTGAACCATTTGGCAGAAGGAGGACACAAAGTGTCACCAGCAAAATTACAATTTTGTAAACAAGAGGTCCAGTACTTAGGACACAAAATCGAAAAGGGAGTCAGAAAGGTGACACCAGAAAGAATTAGTGTGATCAAACAAATGAGCCCACCTACCACTCATAAAGAAGTGCAAATGTTTTAGGGAATGGTTGGATACTGTAGGCAGTGGATCTGTGGTTTCTCATTGATTGCAAAACCTCTACAGAGGTTGACACGAAAAGATGTGAAAGATCCGATTGTGTTGGATGATGAAAGTATGGAAGCCTTTACGAAATTGAGAAACAGTCTTTGCCGAGCACCTGCATTGGGAATGCCAGATTATACAAAGGAGTTTGCATTGTATTGTTGCGAAAGAGATGGATGTGCACTTTCAGTCCTAACTCAGAAACATGGAATGGCACGACGTCCAGTAGCATATTTTTCTGCTACTCTGGATTCAGTGGCTGCAGCGTTACCAGGCTGTTTAAAAGCAGTAGCCGCCACTTGTGTGAGTCTGGAACAAAGTGAAGCGATTGTGATGGGATATCCAGTCAAAGTGTATGTACCACACTCTGTTGAGATCCTTTTAACTCGAACCCAGACTCAATACTTGACCTCTAGTCGGCTGACTAAGTACGAGAGAGTGATTCTGGGTGCTGAAAATGTGGCTGTGGTAAGGTACACAATTGTAAACCCGGCAACTCTATTGCCAAATTCTCTGTGTGAGGAAGTGAGAGAGGAAGCAGATCATGATTGTTTGGATGTGACAGAACTGTGCACCAAACCCAGGTTTGATATAGAGGATGTTCCTCTAGAAGAACCAGACTGTGAAATATTTGTGGATGGGTCATGTCTAAGAAATGAGAAAGGCGAATTATGTACTGCCTATGCTGTTTGCACCATAGCGGGAGTTCTAGAAGCCTCCTGTCTAAAAGGGGTAAACTCTGCTCAAATTGCTGTATTGATAGCTCCAATCAGAGCGTGCAAAATTGCCAAAAGTCTGAGGGTGACCATATTCACAGATAGCCAATAGGGGTTTGGGGTTGTCCATGATTTTGGACAGCTATGGATGCAAAGGGGATTTCTGACTTCCTTAGGATCCCCTATCCGTAACAGCAAAACTGTAAAAGAATTATTGGATGCTTTGCAAGTGCCCAAGAGAATTACAGTGGTCAAATGTGCCGCACATAAATCAGGAGATGATTATGTGACAAAGGGCAACAGATACGCTGACCAAATAGCGCGTTTCTGTGCATGAAATTTAATGGCTTTAAACACAGCAATTGAAAGGGGAAATACCGAATGCCATCTTATGTTTACTAACCCATTTGAAACTTGGGATAAAGTGAGGCAGATGCAGGAAGAGGCAAGTGATGAGGAAAAGGAAAGGAAATCTGGAAAAATACAGGTTGTAGAAAGCGAGCAGAAGATGAAGTGTGGGTCTATTTTGATGAAAGACCAGTCCTGCCAGATTCTTTACTTTCCCATATGGCAAGGGTATATCACGGAATTGCACATCTTGGAAGAGATGCAATGATCAGACTCTTCAAGCAGTCATGGTATAACCCGAGGTTCAGGGTCATTGCAGAGAGCCTTTGCCAGAGGTGCATAACTTGTCAGAAGCAAAATCCAGGCAGAAAGACAGTTGTTAGTTGGGGACGAATTGGGAGAGCAGGAGGACCATTTACACATCTCCAACTTGATTTTATCAAGCTCCCCCATGCAATGGGCTGAAATATTTGCTAGTTATGGTCTGTTTTTTCTCTCGTTGGGTGGAAGCCTATCCGACAAGAAGGAATGACAGTTTAACTGTCGCTAAACTACTTCTGAGAGAACTGATACCTAGATTCGGATTTCCAGTCACCTTAGAGACAGATAGAGGAACACATTTTAATAATGAGATAATTCGGATGATTTGTGCAGCATTGCAAATTGAACAGAAGCTGCATTGTGCCTATCGACCTGAAGCATCTGGAGTGGTTGAGCAGTTAAATGGCACAATAAAATCTAGGTTAGGAAAGATGTGTGCATCCACAACACTAAAATGGCCTGACACTTTACCCCTTGTACTGATGAGTCTTAGAAGCATTCCTGACAAAAAGACAGGTTTGAGTGCACATGAAATCCTAATGGGAAGAGCAATGAGACAAGCATACATACCAGCGAACAACCTGATTAATATATCTGATGATCTAGTTCTTGATTATTGCAGAGGATTGGCTGATCTGGTGCGTTCTGTTTCTCGCCAGGTTGGAGAAGACGCCACAGCAACACAGCCGAATCAAGCTCATGATCTGAGTCCTGGTAAATGGGTTCTTATCAAGAAACACGTGAGGAAATCGTGTTTTTAACCCAGGTGGAGCGGTCCTTACCAAGTTATTCTGGTGACGACAACAGCAGTGAAGTGTGGTGATCTGCCAAACTGGATTCGTGCTAGCCACACCAGACGAGTCCCAAGTCCACTTGAAAGACCAGAGCAGCAACTGGTAAACAAAAATCAAAGACCAGAGGTTGAAGTGTGTGAAGCTGAGGAATCTAGAATAACAGATTCTGAAGAACAAACTGATGATGAACAGCCAAGCACAAGTCAAGTAAAGTGGGCACCAGTTACTGGGTCTCGTGAGATTGCTGTTGAACCAGAGGAAGGCGAAACTGCAGTTGAACCAGGAGAAAGTGAGTTCACTGTTGAGCAAGGAGTCAGTGAAGTTACTGTCGAAACAGAAGAAACAGAAGTTGCTGAAAAGCAGAAAGAAAGACAGATAGAAGGAAGACCAAATAAAAGAAACTGTGAACCAGATACAGAAGGGGAAAAAGTAGTTCAACCTAAGAAAGCAAGAAAAGGTGATAATTGGCCAGGTGGAGTGAAAAGACTGAAATACACTCTTGTGAAGAGAAAGTCAAGGAAAAGACCAGAGCAAAGTAATGAGGTCTCAAGTCAGACAGAACAAGAAGAGGCAGGAGAAGAATTAGTGCGAAAAACAAGAAGAGCAAGAATTCCAAGTAGAAAATGTACAGCACCAGAATGGACCTACGTAATCTTGGAAGAAATTGAAAGCTCAGATCCAAGTGAAGAAAGAGACAAATCAGACACGTGGTGAATGTGGATGAAAGCAAATTGAGACCACCTTAAAAGAACTGTGACGAAAATGAAGGTGCAGCATTTGTCAGTTGGAAAAAGAAGTAAAGATTCTGAAGACCTAAAGAAAAGAAAAGAAAAATAAAAGAAAGGGGTAAAGAAGAAGGTCTGAAGTGTAGGATTACACTATATTTTTTTCCTAGAATTTTTAGTAAAGCTTAGTGTTTATAGATTTAGAATTTTATATTTTTGATAGAATACAAAATGGGTAAAGAAAAGTTGACTGAATATCCAAAATCTAGTCTAAAACGTAGATGTATTAAAGCTTGCTTATGTAGTGTCTTGCTATTAACATTTATGTGGATATTACTAACTGTCCTTGTACCTATCCTAATGGTAACTAATAATGGAAATAATACTAATGATGTGACAAGTGAAAGAGTGAATGATGTTACTAAAAGAATACCTAATCCTAACATAGAACAATTGGATGGAAGCATTCTCCAGCATGAAAAATCAATTAGTGATTTCTCGTTAAATGTGTTTACTAAATTGTTGTATGAATACATTGATACAATGAATGTGAGTTATTGTTATGTGTGCATGCAATTACCTTCATCTGTCTCAGAGGGGGTGACGTACCATCACCTTCCTTTAACATATGGTGTGTCTTGCAGTGTCTTAACTGGTTTGTTTTACATGACGTGGAAGCTCGAATATCACTATTCTAATATAGATTTTGGGGCATATTCACAAGGACTCATCGCCGATTTATCGCCATCTTAACTCAACAAAAGTGGAGATAGATTTAACACCCCATTCACAAGCGTGTGCAAACTGCAGACATCGCCAGCATTCCCGCGATAACTTCCTCCAAATTTATCTCCACGGGTGACACCACCAACTAACCCTAATGAGATGCAGAGTAGGCGTTCCCGTGCAAAAACACACGAAAACACCACTACACCACTTTCACAACGAACTGCCAGATCTGCGATGCGAACCAAAAACAGGCGATAAGCCGCGGTAGCACCAGGGAATTAACACCTGCTTTCTGCTGGTGTTAAGCAGGACGACTACCTGCTGCATGAAAGGGAGCCCAGCCAAGAGACACATCTGAAGACCCACAGATGCCATGGAGACAATGATCATGCAGCTCGGACACCCATGAGGGCCACAACACCCACCCCCACCACCCCCAGGCCCGCCAACACCCCCAGGACCCGTCCCAACCCCCCCCGGACCACCACAGAGGCAGCGTACACAAAGACAGCGGACCCACTTTAAACGCACCAGCCGTACAGACCGAACGCCAGAGGAGGACATTGCCCACTACAGGCCCAAAAGGACAACCATCCCCCGCATCCTGACCCACATCGCCCACCTGCTGACGGTACCAACACAGCGCACAACGAACATCCCTCCGCAGACAAAGCTGCCAGCTATGCTGCACATGTTGGCCTCTGGTACCTTCCAACCCACAACTGCCAGAGTCGGAGGAGTCTCACTGCCAGCCCCATCCAAGTACATCACACCTGTCCTGGATGCCAACATCAGCCCGGTACCCCAGCACCTCCATGTAGGAAGGTGGAATCTGACTATATGTTTGCCCCCACTTTTTTTATGGTGTTTTGCTGGTTTATGACTTAGTTGGACTGGGATCCTGCTATTCAGGGCCCCAGTCTATCTGCTTTCTCTGTAAAAAGGTTTCCATGTGCCTTAGGCACATCACTGATTGGAATCTGGAGTGCCCTTATAAGTCCCTAGTATATGGTATACTATGTACCAAGGGCATAGGTACCTCAGAGGCCTACCAGGGGCTGCAGCATGTATTATGCCACCCCTGGAAGGCCATCCAAACTGACACCACAGGTCTGCTACTGCAGCCTGGGTAAGGTGGTGCATGCACTCCTTACTGTGATATAGGTTACCTATATCACTAAATACATACACACATATAAACCTATAAGTCACTCCTATGGCAGGCCTTATCAATCCTGAAGGCAGAGTGCGTGGTTCCTATGTGAGAGGGTGCCCCTGCATGAGCAGGGCCCCTCTGCAGCGTTTGGAGACCCTTCTCTGATGCTGTTTGTAGTGCAGCCTGACCATATACTCTTAAGCGCATTATAACCTCGCGTTAAATGCTAACTTTGGAATGGCTGCACCTAAACATGTCGTGTTTGGTGTCAAACATCTTGGAATACTACCCCCCGCCAATTCTCGCGGCGGGGGTAGCATTCCACCCTTCTAGAGGGAGAGACATGTTAACCCTGGCCTGGCCGGTAACTTCTTTCTAAAGCCCTGGCATCACAAAATGGATGCTGCTGCCACAGACACGAGTCTGGCCTCCTGCTGCTGGACGAAACTCCGGCAGGGGAGGCCTGGACAATAAGTTTCCTGTCCCAGGGAGGTGTGACCACCTCCCCAGACAGGATAATGTGTATTGGGGCTGGGCGGGAGCACTTTCGGGTGCTTTGAAGTCCTGCACTGGGGGCACATTTGGTGTCCCTGTGCATACCCCAGTTCAAACCGGATCAGGGGCTTGCAGCCCCTGCTTTGGCACGAACTGGACAAAGGGAAAGGGGTGTAGCCACCCCTCTGCCCTGACCCACCCATAGGTGGGGCCACAGAGTAGTCCAACCCCTAAACTTGGTATAAGTATAGGAACCCAGTCCTTAGGACTTTAGATTATCCCTGGACGAAACTCTGAAACAGAATCCTGGACCTTCGACGCTCTACTAAAGACTAGAGGACAGAAGAATCTCCCTTGGGGTCAAGGAGTGACTCCCCTGCTTGGCAGGCACCAAAGAAGCAATTGTCCGGTCTGCATCGCCTAAGCTCCTGTCGGACGCTGAAGTCTTTGCATCACCAGAGGTAGATTTCCAGACTTCCCCGAGGCTGCCCTGAGTCCTCAGCAAAGCTGAGGCCCGTAGCTGTCGTGAGTAATGTGGAACTGTGACCCCTGGACACCGCACGCATTTGCTAGTGCATCCTCCTCTGGGTCTCCCACGAAGTCGTGCTTTGGGCTCTGAGTAGCCCTAGCCTCCAGCATGAACTGCACCGAAGATCACTGGCCTCCACTCCACGAGTGTCCTGTGAGCCAGATCCACATGCGACGTCTCGAGGCTCCTTCGCGGTCGCTAGCCCATTGGCTAGTAGCCCTTCACGAAGGCCAATCCTTTTCTTCTTGGGCACCCTGGTTGCTCCAGGTCTGCCCTCACTTATCCTCGCTGGGTGATTTCCTCAGACCTTGCTGGTCTGCATCATCGACGATCTTCACTTTCATCGAGACTTGCCGTTGCCAAGGCTTGTTGGGTCTAATCCGGTCGCCGATGCCTCAGCACTCGACAGACATCGTGTACCAGCCCGAATCCTGCTCCTGGTTGCCGACAACGCCTCCTGGACCTCGTGGCTGAAGAGTCAAGACAACCATCAACGCACCTGAAGCACTCGACATCGGTGGGCATCTGTCCATCGCCTTCCTGGTCACTGGCTAGTGACCCAGACTCTGTCCCCTCTGCTTTCAGGTTCTTCAGATCTCCGATCCACTCCTGGATCCACCCGTACACTTTCCACTTGGTCGCCAGCAGCACTTTGCAGCAGATCGCCATTCAAATCGACGACGAAACCCGACCCCGAAAGGCACCTATGCACCCGGCTTCCCTGGGTGAGGTAACACGAGTACTCCGGTGGTCCCGTGGGTAGAGACTCTAGAACGACCTAGTTCTCAAAGGGTTTGCTCCAAGTCCTCCTTTAAGTGTCCCTTTTCTTTAATTTCCTGATTGCGACTTTCTCCATAGAAGTTAACGGCGTATCGCGGTTGTGTATTTACACTGCACGCGTCCCCCGTGGGTCCCCTGTGTCACTACCTTGGGTGGTTCCTTGTGGTCCAAGCACTTCTAGAGGCTCTAGGCCTAGTGTCTAGTTCAGTCGTGGTTCTTATACCACTTTATTGGTATATGGTTTGGTACGCCCCTAGGGCCCAAACGTGTATTTGTGCTATTACTGTGTTTAAATAACATATAACTTGTGTACTTTGAACTCTAGCCTCATAAAGAGACTAGAGGGGTGTGTTTAGCAATAAATACATATATTTTGAATATATACCTGGTGTGGTGCTCTTTCATTTGATCACTCAAGAGATTATAGACTGGTAAAACAAGCTGCTTTACATTCCTTCAAGACTTAGCCTGAAGGCTGCTCTCCATAGCTACCACTAGGATAGCTTTCAATAAGGTTGTCTTTAACCTATCTCCAATAAGGGGTTGTTTGGACTGGTGCAAGGTGCCCACTATAATTAGTGGACAGCATATGCCAGGCCAACTTCTCACATTGGTGTGCAGCGTGTGGGATTCCAGCTTGCTATTGTTTTACCAGATAATCTCAATTGAATTGATCAACTGAAAACCACTAAAGGTACCTAAGGTACATATAATTTAAGCTTAGAATACAGTAAGTTCTACTGAACTTAGAGTTGTGTGTTAAGGGATAGCACACCCTTTCTACAACTCAAGAGAGTTTAGTAGGCCACACTAGAGTAGGTAGTGCATACACCACACCTCACTAGTGATGTCTTCAAAGCCAGGACCCAGTGAGTCCTTGCCAGAAGCCCATGGGCTTCTCCCCTCCAAGTATGATACACTCCCATTCTTGGAATTGAGAGCATGATGTAACTTGAGGAAATTGAAGACAGGACAAAGTCCCACCACCCAACATCTTAGGGAGATGTTGGAAGCTTATGATCTCAGTAAGCCCTTGGGGACTGAAGGGGTAGGAGCTGAGGGTGGGGCAGAAGATGAGGATGGGGCCAGGGGTAGCAATACCCCCAGCCCCCCCTCTGAAACTGGCCAGGAGGGTGACAATGACCCTGACCTGGATAACCCAATCCCTCCTGTGGACGATGAAGAGGAAGATCAGAATGATACCCACTTTGTCCCCCAGGAAGGATTATGAGTGTGCCCAGAAAGTCTAGGTCTCCTTCTCAGGAGTCTAACCACTCTGGCACCTCAATAGGGACCTCTGTCTCCTCTCATAGGAGGGAATCCTCTCATGAGAGAAGAAAGAGGCTGATTCAATATGAGGAAGCTCAGCTTGAACTCAGAAAACAGCAACTGGCTATAGACAGGGAGTCCCTAGATCGCTACAAAGAGAGAAAAAGTTGGGACTAGAGTCCCATGGTGGCAGCAATATCCCTAAAGATAGGGAAAGGTCTTATGACCATAGAAACCTAAACAAGATTGTCCCTCCCTACCAGAGTGGGGATGACATCCACAAATGGATAACTGCACTGGAAAGGGCCTGTAAAGTTCAGAGGGTCCCCCAGAAGCAGTGGGCAGCAATCTTGTGGCTCTCCTTTGCAGACAAAGGTAGAGACAAGCTCCTCACTGTAAGAGAAGAGGATGCTGACAATTACACAGTCTTGAAGAGTGCTCTGATAGATGGGTTTTGCCTAACCACTGAACAGTATAGGTTGAAGTTCAGAGACATCCAAAAAGCTCAGACTCAAGACTGGGTTGATTTTGTAGATTGTGCTACTAAGGCTCTGGAAGGTTGGATACATGGCAACAAAGAGCATGACTTTTTAGGATTGTACAATCTGATTATGAGGGAGCAGATCCTTAATAATTGTCAAAACCAGCTTTTGCACCAGTATCTGGTGGACTCTGATCTGACCTCTCCCCAAGAATTGGGAAAGAAGGCAGACAAATGGGTCAGAACCAGAGTAAAAACTAAAAATCAGGGTGGTGACCAGAAGAAAGATTCTACTAAGTCCCAAGAGAAAGGTGGGGATAAATCCAAGGATAAGTCCACTACAGGGCCCCAAAATTCCTCTTCTGGGTGTGGGTCCCAAACTCCTTCCTCTCCTGAAAAGAAGCCATATTGCCATGTATGTAAAAAGCCTGGGCACTGGAAATCTGATCCCAGTTGCCCCAGGATTGGCAATAAAGAAAATGTTCCTCCAACAACTACTACCACCCCTCCTGGTACTACCAGTAGTAATCCTCCAGTTGGGAGTGGTGCACCCAAAAAGTTAGGTGCTTTTGCAACAGGAACAGAGGTGGGCCCTGGTTTAGACAGGGACCCCTCAACAGACTTCTCTGACTCTGATGGTGGTGTAGGATTTGCCACCTTTACCATGGGTCCCACAGCAATGGGCAGGTACAGACAGGAGCCAATGATTAATGGTCAGAAAGCTGTGGCATTTAGGGACACAGGGGCTAGTGTCACCATGGTGGCAGGGAAACTAGTCCCCCCTCACCAGCTTTTACCTGAGTTTAAATACCAGGTGACCAACATTGATGGTGTCAGAACAGATCACCCCATGGCCATAGTCAATCTCAGCTGGGAGGGGGTCACAGGCCCAAAGAGAGTGGCAGTGTCCCCCACCTTACCTGTAGATTGCCTGATGGGCAATGATCTGGAGATTTCAGCCTGGGCTGAAGTTGAACACCAAACCCACCTTAGGATGTTGGGCGTCCCTGTAAAGGTTAGTGGGGCTGTGATGGCCACAGCCCCAGCCCAAGAATTTGGAGAGATGGAGCCTGAAAGAATGGCCCACTCTCCCCCAAAAGAGAGCACATGGGTTGAAGAAAAGTCTTCTTCCCCCAGACAGTAGGTAAGGGTCAGCCTCCTCAGGGAACTGACCCTACCCCTAGTGAAGGAACTGCCACAGAGGTAGTCAGGCCTGGCCTGGCCACACCCCTGATGGCAGAGGACCCTTCCAAGGTGGTACCCAGTCTGGAGCAGGTAACCTGCCCCTCTCTATCCTGCCTCAGTCAGCCCAGGGCTGCAGAGGTCAGGGAGGTCAGTGGACCCCCAGGGCCCCCTGTCCAGAGGAACCCCCCATCAGCAGATTAGGGGCACCCAGGCTAGTAGCCCTAGCCAGGTGAAAACTCCTCTACACACTGAGGGATCCCCCATACCTTTATGTAGGGACCTCCCCCAGAAGGACTCTGGTAGGGAAGGGTAAACCTGGGACCAGAAGGTTCCAAACCTGCCATGTCCCTCCAGTACTCCATCCAAAGGGACCCAACCCCCAGCTGTAGGCAGCCAAAGGTTGACCCTTAGAGCAAAGTGCAACTCAGTCATGGAAAGGCAGGCATACATGGTGACCAGTGATCTGAGGAAGCTGAGACCAACATTCCTAGGGCCTCACTTCCCTACTCAGACACCTCACCAGCCTTGTACTTTACCTAAGCACACCACAGGTAGTGATTCCCCATGGTGAAGACCCTCTCATACCCTTAGGGTAAGGGATTGCTTAGTGGACCATAAGACAGGGGGCAACCATGCTAGTGCAGGTGCTTCCTTATATGGCCACTAAGGTTAGCCTTATCTCCTTTCGTTTGGGGGGGGGGTTATGTAGGAAGGTGGAATCTGACTATATGGTTGCCCCCACTTTTTTTATGGTGTTTTGCTGGTTTATGACTTAGTTGGACTGGGATCCTGCTATTCAGGGCCCCAGTCTATCTGCTTTCTCTGTAAAAAGGTTTCCATGTGCCTTAGGCACATCACTGATTGGAATCTGGAGTGCCCTTATAAGTCCCTAGTATATGGTATACTATGTACCAAGGGCATAGGTACCTCAGAGGCCTACCAGGGGCTGCAGCATGTATTATGCCACCCCTGGAAGGCCATCCAAACTGACACCACAGGTCTGCTACTGCAGCCTGGGTAAGGTGGTGCATGTACCCCTTACTGTGATATAGGTTACCTATATCACTAAATACATACACACATATAAACCTATAAGTCACTCCTATGGCAGGCCTTATCAATCCTGAAGGCAGAGTGTGTGGTTCCTATGTGAGAGGGTGCCCCTGCATGAGCAGGGCCCCTCTGCAGCATTCGGAGACCCTTCTCTGATGCTGTTTGTAGTGCAGCCTGACCATATACTCTTAAGCGCATTATAACCTCGCGTTAAATGCTAACTTTGGAATGGCTGCACCTAAACATGTCGTGTTTGGTGTCAAACATCTTGGAATACTACCCCCCCGCCAATTCTGGTGGCGGGGGTAGCATTCCACCCTTCTAGAGGGAGATACATGTTAACCCTGGCCTGGCTGGTAACTTCTTTCTAAAGCCCTGGCATCACAAAATGGATGCTGCTGCCACAGACACGAGTCTGGCCTCCTGCTGCTGGACGAAACTCCGGCAGGGGAGGCCTGGACAATAGGTTTCCTGTCCCAGGGAGGTGTGACCACCTCCCCAGACAGGATAATGTGTATTGGGGCTGGGCGGGAGCACTTTCGGGTGCTTTGAAGTCCTGCACTGGGGGCACATTTGGTGTCCCTGTGCATACCCCAGTTCAAACCGGATCAGGGGCTTGCAGCCCCTGCTTTGTCGTGAACTGGACAAAGGGAAAGGGGTGTAGCCACCCCTCTGCCCTGACCCACCCATAGGTGGGGCCACAGAGTAGTCCAACCCCTAAACTTGGTATAAGTATAGGAACCCAGTCCTTAGGACTTTATATTATCCCTGGACAAAACTCTGAAACAGAATCCTGGACCTTCGACGCTCTACTAAAGACTAGAGGACAGAAGAATCTCCCTTGGGGTCAAGGAGTGACTCCCCTGCTTGGCAGGCACCAAAGAAGCAATTGTCCGGTCTGCATCCCCTAAGCTCCCGTTGGATGCCGAAGTCTTTGCATCACCAGAGGTGAATTTCCAGACTTCCACGAGGCTGCCCTGAGTCCCCAGCAAGACTGAGGCCCATAGCTGTCGTGGGTAATGTGGAACCGTGACCCCTGGACACCACACGCATTTGCTAGTGCATCCTCTTTTGGGTCTCCCACAAAGTCGTGCTTTGGGCTCCGAGTAGCCCTAGCCTCCAGCACCAACTGCACTGAAGATCACTGGCCTCCACTCCACGAGTGTCCTGTGAGCCAGATCCACTTGCGACGTCTCGAGGCTCATTCGCGGTCGCTAGCCCATTGGCTAGTAGCCCTTCACGAAGGCCAATCCTTTTCTTCTTGGGCACCCTGGTTGCTCCAGGTCTGTCCTCACTTATCCTCGCTGGGTAAGTTCCTCAGACCTTGCTGGTCTGCATCATCGACGATCTTCACTTTCATCAAGACTTGCCGTTGCCAAGGCTTGTTGGGTCCAATCCGGTCGCCGCCGCCTCAGCACTCGACAAACATCGTGTACCAGCCCGAATCCTGCTCCTGGTCGCCGACAACGCCTCTTGGACCTCGTGGCTGAAGAGTCAAGACGACCATCAACGCACGTGAAGCACTCGACATGGGTGGGCATCTGTCCATCGCCTTCCTGGTCACTGGCTAGTGACCCAGACTCTGTCCCCTCTGCTTTCAGGTTCTTCAGATCTCCGATCCACTCTTGGATCCACCTGGACACTTTCCACTTGGTCGCCAGCAGCACTTTGCAGCAGATCGCCATTCAAATCGACGACGAAACCCGACCCCGAAAGGCACCTATGCACCCGGCTTCCCTGGGTGAGGTAACACGAATACTCCGGTGCTCCCGTGGGTAGAGACTCTAGAACGACCTAGTTCTCAAAGGGTTTGCTCCAAGTCCTCCTTTAAGTGTCCCTTTTCTTTAATTTCCTGATCGCGACTTTCTCCATAGAAGTTAACGACGTATCGCGGTTGTGTATTTACACTGCACGCGTCCCCCGTGGGTCCCCTGTGTCACTACCTTGGGTGGTTCCTTGTGGTCCAAGCACTTCTAGAGGCTCTAGGCCTAGTGTCTAGTTCAGTCGTGGTTCTTATACCACTTTATTGGTATATGGTTTGGTACGCCCCTAGGGCCCAAACGTGTATTTGTGCTATTACTGTGTTTAAATAACTTATAACTTGTGTACTTCGAACTCTAGCCTCATAAAGAGACTAGAGGGGTGTGTTTAGCAATAAATACATATATTTTGAATATATACCTGGTGTGGTGCTCTTTCATTGGGTCACTCAAGAGATTATAGACTGGTAAAACAAGCTGCTTTACATTCCTTCAAGACTTAGCCTGAAGGCTGCTCTCCATAGCTACCACTAGGATAGCTTTCAATAAGGTTGTCTTTAACCTATCTCCAATAAGGGGTTGTTTGGACTGGTGCAAGGTGCCCACTATAATTAGTGGACAGCATATGCCAGGCCAACTTCTCACACTCCACTCCACCCACACTGCGCAGGAGCAGCTGGAGACAAGCAAGGCTCCCACGCCATAGCTGGATTCTCTCACGTGTCGGGGGCAATCAACTGCACACATGTCCCCCTCGTGCCCCCTGCCGACACTGCACACAACTACCTCAACAGAAAGCACACGCATCCCATGAATGTGCAGGCAATACTGGACCGCCCGGGACTCCTCAACAATGTCGTGGCCAACTCCCCAGGCAGAGTGCATGATTCCTACATCTCCCGACAGTCCATCATCAACCAGCGCTCCCAGGATGGCACCTATGGAAATGCAGTGCTCGTTGGTAAGTCCCAAAGGAACATACCACACACCTCCACCCCACAGTCATGCAACTCACGACACTGGCAATGGGCACGCAGCACAACTACATTCACAATGCCACACAACATGCCAACCGACCAGACACGACAACACAACTCCATTGGGAACCTGGGCTTTCCATGCCCATAACCCAGCCACGGCATGGCACCACAGCCACACAATAGCAGGATGTGAGGAGAGGCTTGGAGCAGGCATGTGCGAGAACGGCAAGTGACTAATGAATGTGAACCTACCCAATGCCAGGTGTGGTGTGGAGGTGCCGGACAGACTTCAGTGTGCAAACCACGGAAATGGCCATGTGGAGATTAACTGCTGGTGCATGGAGTGTAGTGGCCAGTGGACGCTACCATGTCCCCACAGGCTGTGGGGCAGAACGCGGAAATGTCGCACGTTACGCCCCCCCTGCATGCGCGGGCGAAGTGGGTTGACCCAGCGTAGGGGTGTGAATAAAAAGCCTGTTGCACTGGGCATGGTTCTCTTTCGGAATGGCTAACGCGTCCGCCAGGGCGGCGCCTCCCAGGCCGCCCTGAGGCTGGCGCCGAGCGCGGCGGGGCCTGCGTCCCTGTGCGCCTGCTGCACCCCGGGCCGCTGGTCCCCAGACCCATCATGCCTGCCCCAGTGCACCAAGGAGGCTCCGCTCACCTGCCGACACCGGCGTGTGTCAAAGAGGGCCCACCACGTGCCGGTGCAAGCTCCAAGCCCCAGTCCCGCTACCTTTGCAGCCTCCGCAGACCATCGCTGGCCTCGACGACGCTGGCCCGCAGTACTCCTTTTTCATTGACATACACCACCGGGGACCTGTTCGGCCCAGTTGTGGGCACATGTTGAACTGAGTCGTGAGTTCTGAAATCAGTGACCAAAGGTCTGTGGCAGCCTCCACATCACTATACTCCCTCCGATCAGTGAAGCCAAAGTCTGCATCGCAGGCCTGCGACACGTGGTGCCACTAACCCTGTTCAACGCAAGCCGGCGACACGTGGATGAGGGCTCAGGCCTACACTGCGGCCCAGTAGGTCCCACATGTGGAACTGTGTCCTGAGTCTTGAATGGCAGTGACCCCAAAGCCGTGGCAGCGTCCACATCCCTATACTCCCTCCGATCAGTGAAGCTAAAGTCTGCATCGCAAGCCTGCGACACGTGGTGCCACCAACCCTGTTCAACGCAAGCCGGCGACACGTGGATGAGGGCTCAGGCCTACACTGCGGCCCAGTAGGTCCCACATGTGGAACTGTGTCCTGAGTCTTGAATGGCAGTGACCCCAAGTCCGTGGCAGCATCCACATTACTAAACTCCCTCCGATCAGTGAAGCAAAAGTCTGCATCGCAAGCCTGCGACACGTGGTGCCACCAACCCTGTTCAACGCAAGCCGGTGACACGTGGATGAGGGCTCAGGCCTACACTGCGGCCCAGTAGGTCCCACATGTGGAACTGTGTCCTGAGTCTTGAATGGCAGTGACCCCAAGTCCGTGGCAGCGTCCACATCGCTGAACTCCCTCCGATCAGTGAAGCAAAAGTCTGCATCGCAAGCCTGCGACACGTGGTGCCACTAACCCTGTTCAACGCAAGCCGGCGACACGTGTTTGTGGGCCCCTGCAGACTACTGGCTCTGGCCTACACTGCGCTCCAGTAGGTCCCACATCCAGCACTTAGTCGTGATTCATGAATGGCAGAGTCCATACAAGTGAACGCATGGAGAGGAGTAAGAGGAAGATGTGGCTCAGTCCGGATGAAAGCCGGATCCTAGTCACGGGGGTGACCGAACACTAGCAACAACTGACCTGGTGCCATAAACCCTGTTCACCGCAAGTCCGCGTACCGTGGTGCCACTGAACCTGAACTACGCAGGCCGGTGGGACCATCCAACGTATGCCGGCGACACTCGGTGAATGGCCCCTGCTGACCGCTGCCTCAGGCCTACACTGCGGCCGAGTAGGTCACACATGTGGAACTGTGTCTTGGGTAAGATGTGGAGGAGTCCACACCATTGGACACGCCTCATCGGAGGCAGCATCCCCTATCAGCACTGGTGCCACTAACTCTGTGCGCAATGACTCATGGGCACTTTCTGGTTGGACTTTGGCGGCGTCTGAGTCCATGGCCTGGGGGTTGTCTGCATCATCATCTGGCTGGACCGGACTTGGTGTCAGACATGTGTCTGTTCCATTCACCTCCACCATAGTGACTGTTTCAGCGTGGTTCTGCCCTCTGCATCATGCCCTGGGGGTACACCTTCCACTGTCCACCGAGACACTCCGCGACAACCCCCTTTGTCATCTACGAAAACCTGCTCTGCTCACGTGACCCTACCCCAGTGCACCGCAAGTCAGCGGCCCGTGGCGGTAGGCCCATGCAGGACGCTGTGCATCCGGGGCCACTAACTCTGTGCAGCACAAGTAATGGGGCCTTTATGGTTGAATGGGTGTGTCCATATCGATGTACACTGTTGTCGTTTTTTGACTGCACCAGGCACTCCATGACGGCTGGTGTGCACACACCCCACACACATCCAACACAGGTGTCACTCGACATGTGAGCCTGCTAATAAAAGTGGCCGGGCGCACGTGCCCATAGCCATTCCCACCATCTAAGCAAGTGTGTCCGTGTGGTCATTATGTCAGCATGATGTGCCCGAGCCCTGCAACATCACAGTGTGCTGTCTTCAGCGGACGATACCATGTCACCTCAGCAGTGGCTGAGACCTTGGACATGTAGCTTCGCCCGCCCCCCCTGCATGCACATGCGGGGTGTGCTGGTCCAGAGTACGTCAGGTCAGCGCAGGGGTGTGCTGATTCGGCAGGGGGATCAGGACGTCGCTCTGGTCTAGCCTTGAGCAGGAAGTGAGGTAAGTGTGTCTCTGTGTTGAGTATTGTCGCCACCAGGGCCACAGTAGTCGATGTTGCAATGTTGCATGCACCAGGAGGGCGGGCACGCACGTACAGGGAAATGTAGGAGTGCAAGACCGCTCGGGGTCTTGGCACATGCATGCCAAGTGTTATGTGTATCAGTCCTGCGGCTGCATGAGTCAGTTGCCTAGCCTCTATCGCAGCGCGATCACAGCGAGCCATGGCCTATACACCTGTGTCCGCCCTGTCGGGACCATTGGCCTACACTCACGTGGCCACACACCCTCAAAGGCCAGCTTCACGGTGTTGTTGGCATGCCGCTGGGCATGCGCGGACAGGCATTACAATGGTGTGCCGTAGGAGTGCACGTGGTACAACAGCGCAACGCACACAAGTGTGGTGGCTCGTGGGAGGGAGGAGCAGCTGTGAGGCAACGTAACACACAGTGAGGCCTCTCATGTGCCAGGTGCTGGGCATATCATCCATGATTCCCTGGGTCGCAGACATCCCACTCCACCCATGACAGGCCTCTGTACATCTCCTGTATGCATGCAGATGGTGAAGTTACTGTAGGGATGAAAGGTCCTTTGTCTGAACTATCAGGAGGTAGCACATCTGCAGCTCCGAGCTGGAACTTGCATGTGGCCAGCACCCTCTGACAGATACGATAGCATTTGCTTGCGACTCCCACACTACGCACTGCCCGACGTGAGACCAACGTGTACACATCCCACACACAGAAGTCCTTGGTCGTAGTTAGCATGCGTGATATGGCCTTCACACGTACTCCCACCCCACCCCAGGTCTGCACCCGTTGCACACAGACACTGCTCATTGCTCCGAGCTGTGCCATTTCATCCACAGGACTGGCGCAGGGCAAGCCAGTGCCGCTTCAAGCAGAGCCACTGACGCAATGGCAGACCATCCCGGACACATGCTCATCTCCAGTCACGTGGACCTGTACCATGCACGTCTGCTGCATGTACTGGGGGCACTGCCGTTGGCAGTGCTGCGGGTCAGTTACCGGATGGGCTTCCGCCTTGCGAACGTCACCTGCGTGCAGCCTGTGTTGCATTGTCGCTCGTGCATATTCGAGTGGACCATGGATGTCTGCCTCTCCAACATAACGGTAGCTGACCTGGATTTCGACGTGTGTGTGCGCCCCCTGTTGGCCCACGACCAGGAGTGTCACCGTGATGCCCGTTTATGGCATGCCTGGATGTTTGGCATGCATGCTGGCAACTGGACCTGGGAGATTGCACGAGTCGTCATATGCAGTGACCACATTTAGCCGCTCCCCGATTGGGCTTTGGTGCAAATTGGGGCCAGGGGTTGGAGTCAGCACATCTGTCCGGGACAGCTGATGGATTACGTCGCCGACATGTTAGATGTGGAGGACAACGATCTCTCATTGGAAATGTTGGCCTACGCTGCTGCACTCGCGTTCATGGACGAGTGACAAGGTACCTGCAGCCACAACTGGATGTGACCCATTGCACGTGTCCCGACGCCTGGTTGCATGTTGAGGATCTGGTCACATGTCCCAAGACGACAGTGGACATGGCTGCATTGGCCTGGACTCCTGATCCATGCGCGTACAACCAACACGGGTTGGCACTGACTTGTGTTGGTGATGGACTCCCCCGGGGTGGACATGGGCGCTTTCCAACGTTCCTCATTCAGACATGCTGTTGCATTGTTCTGCATGTCATGGCACTTCTCTTGGCCGTACTGACACGCACTTGTTGATAAAGTTTCCGCACTTTCACTTGTCTCCAACTGTGTTGATTCTTGATTTGTATGCCAATGTGTGTGTCACGGCCTATCTGGCTCCCTGCCATATGTGCATTGCTACCCCATCAGGGCTGTGGGTTTGTACTTGTGCATTATCATGTCCCTGTTTCGTGCTGTGCCAGATGCGTATGGCCATTTACCGGCCACAAGTGGGTGCACTTGTGTCCTATTTTCGGTTGTGCAAATGTTGCTGTTTGTACCACATTGTGTTCGTTGTTGGGGTGCTCTGCTTCCTATGTGTGTGCTGTATTGTGTGTGAGATGTCGCTTCAGCTCTGATTTGGCTCACCCTTCTCCCTTTCAGGCAGTGTGGTTTTCACTTCTGTGCTTGTTCAGTGGTGTGATATTGCCGGGTTGTGTGACTTGTGCTCTTGGTTGGTGTTGTTACTCTTGGGCATGGTTTGTCTGCTGTTGTGCTGTGCTTAATTGTGCATGTGTGCCATTGTGCCCATCTCCTCCGGTCCCCCCAGTCCCTGGTCGTTCCTCTCCCTGTTGCTGTTGTGTCTGTTGATTTTGGGCAGTTTCCGGGCCCCGGGTCCTGCCACCATCTCCAGACTGATGTGGTGGACACCATTTCCTCCATGTCATCCAGCTCCTTGTGTGGCGCTGGACTCCCACCTCCGGTGTGCATTGCTGCCTTGTGGTTGTTGGCGTGTTTCTGCTTGTTTGTGCGTTTTGCATCATTCCAGCTGTGATGGTTTTCTTCCATTGTCCTCCTCCGCTCTCCGGCTGCATTCACCTTGTCCACGATGGCCTGCCATGTACAATGTTTTGTTGCCAATGGGGCTTGTGGGGTTGTGTACTGGCTCCGGTTGCCTCCATTGTGCTTCGCGGTTGTTTTCTGTTTGGTTTGTCTTCCTTTTTCCTGCTTTTGTTGTGCTTATTCCCGCCTGCCGTGTGTGTGTCACGGGCCTGGTGCTGCTTATCGCTGCTTTCCTCATCGCGAATGGGCTTATCGCATGTTTTTTGGTGTTGAGGTTTGTGTTTTTATCTCCGTCGAGGTGGTTGTATCGCAGACATTGGCCGCGTTTTCGGCAGACTATCGCCTGGTACCGCCATGTTGTGAATTCCCCGTTAACACAGGGTTATTTTCCCGCGATAGGCTGCGATGTGTAAAGTTGCGTTAACATTTTTTGGAGATGTTTAGCGCACGTTCTTGTGAATATCCCCCTTAGTGTTTTCAGAAATACCTATTATTAAAGAACTAAATAAGGTTTTGAGTAGTAAAAATGCACACTATATGGGAGAGTTCTTCCATATTACTAAGGCTTTAGATGTAGAATATGCTTGCAAAAATAATTTAACATGTAGTTTGCAGGTTGAAGAAAAAGTATTTATAGAATTAGTAGAAAGTAGAAGAGAAAGTTTCCAGAGAAAAGCTGTTGAACAGAAGTCACAAGTTCCACCTAGGGCTTTCAGGGAAGGAAATTATGAGAAAGGCGAAACCTACGCTGCAATGTCCCTGGACTGGCATCAGAAGGGAAAAATATGTTTGCTTAGAATGATGACTAACTATAACAATTATTTCATTGGTACTAGTGAATGTGAGCATACTTTCCAAATTACTGGAGGTTGGGGATTGAAGGGTGGAACTGATCCTGTCTTTCCAGGAGTTTATTATGTGTGTGGTAGGAAAGCCTATTATAGACTGCCTGCACATTGGTATGGTAGTTGTTATTTTGCCATTGTCTTTCCAAAAGTCTATCACATGGATCGAAATAGCAACGGACTAAAGGAAATAAATCATGGACTAACACATGACAAGAGAGCAAGTTTCTCAGAAATAGTAGGTGATATTTTTACTGCACTGATACCATCAGTTGGAGTAGTTCTAAATTCGCACAAGATTCGGAAGTTATCCACAGTGGTTGATCGTTTATCAACAGGTACTGCTGGTGGTTTCTTAATGATTGACACAGAAATGGTTGCAATCAGATCAATGGTTTTGCAAAATCGACTTCCCCTTGATATTTTATTGGCAAAAGAGGGTGGAGTCTGTGGCATGTTGAAAATCCAACACTGCCGTACTTATATCCCGGACAAAAGTAAAGGAATTGAGGGATATATAAGAAATATTACGAAATTACATGAAGATTTGACCCAACTGGAGGTTGACGGTGTTTGGGAGAGACTTAGTAAGAGTTTCTCCTCTGTAGGCAAATGGTTTACTACCTTTGGAAGTAGTTTATTAGGAAAAATAATAATGCCACTTATTTCAGTAGCCATAATAGTCTTAGTGATAATAACAACATATACATGTTGTAAATGTAAGAGTGGGAAAAAGGAAATGACAGAATCAGAGAGTAAGCGGAGAGCGAGAAAGAGAAAAAGAGATCAAATTGAGCTAGAAGAATACTATAAAATGATGAAAGATATAGATGAAAGTGCCATAAAAAGAGAGAAGAATACAGAGTTTTAGATAAAATGAAGATGGCACTCGGTATGGTAGGTATTTTTATGATTGCTCCTGAAAGCCATCAAAGGGGGGATTGATGGCGCTGGATTTCGAAAAAAGGAAACCTGTTCAAATGAATACCCCCATAATACGTACTAACAGTAAGTAGTAATAGAAAATTAACGTGCACCTTACATGAACACAGGGGAAACTGCTTTGCGCATGCATGCGCTAACGTGAGATAACGCATGAAAGAACATAAAACCGTATTTACATTATGCTTTGAAAGAAAACGAGAAACAACGCATGACTAGGCCGCATGTGCATTTCGTAGTTTGCACGTTGCAGCTTGCTTTGAATTAATAAAATAATTAATGAATTAATAAATAATATCGTCTTGCATGAAGCTATGCTAGGAAAAAAGCGTTAACATGGAATAGTGCAAGGGTGGGTGGTAAACAGTGAAAACTACATTATCATATAATTAATGAATGTTCATTTTCCATTAACTATAGCGAGCTGGATAAGACGCCATTTTCTCTTAAATCGGCCAAATGAAGGCGGGGTTGGAAAATAGAGTAAATGCTGTTCTGACAAAGGCACGCTGAAGCGCTGAGCACAGCAGAAGAGATGAAAGGGGTGAAGGCCAATGTGATGATCGTCTGCCAAGCAACGTGACAGACCGTGGGATAGAAGGATTTCTTCTGTAGACATTGCTTAAAAATTATACAATTGTAACTTAGACCCGATCGTGTGAATGAACAATATATGAGCTAAGGGGAATGGGCATAAAACAAAGAATAAGAGTGAGGTCACCATGGTGTGACATACCACCCCCAAAGTCCACCAATCAACTGTCTAGTTACGCTGAATGTTTCAATTGATGTGGGACGGACATATAGGTTTTAGGGTATAACTGGGGTGCCTTTAGGGGTGTGGTTTAGAAGGTGTCGCTAGGAGAGGCTGAGAAAGGGGAGATGCGTCGCTGTTCGTCGGTTTGCAGAGAGGCCTAGCTGTTCCTGTCCTGATCCTGTCCCTGAAATCTTTGTCCCCTGACTCTATTTCAGGGGATCCCCACCACCACTTAGGCCTGAGGGGTGGTTTTCAACAAATCCGTCGGGTTTGTATTATTCTGACTCGTTCTTGCATAATTTACTTGCAAATGTATTTGTCTCTGAAAATTTTGTATCTTTATCTATCCACTCCTTCATGCACAATTGTCATATTTTGATTGATGAGTTTGTCTCTATTTGAATTGCTGATGTTCTTTCCCTTTGTGAGTTCATTGTTTGCACTTGTAACCGTATGCTTTGAGCATTTTATCCTTTGTTTTAAGATAAACTTATTAACTTCAACGAGAGTCTGTGTTTTATTTAGTTGATTGAATGTTTAATCAGATAAGGAGTATCATTGCCATCAACTATTCAACTAATTGGTTCATCGACCAAGTAGAGGAAGAGTTTATGTATAAAATAGATAGGTATTTTGAAAATGCCATATATGAGTTTTAAGAGGAAGAGAATTTAATTTTTATCAAATTGACCCCAGCGCATCAGGGATTTGGGTGAGTGTGTATGGGCCATTGTTCTGCTATATTATTGAGTATTGATCCCTGATTAGGCATTGGCCGCACGCTGGATCAGGTGCATCTGTTGCTTTCTCCAGCTTACAGCAGGCACATGTGATGCCACAGGAGAGAGAGACAGAAAATAAAGAGGGGAGGGAAGAAGGAGAGAGAAGAGAGAGAAGAGAGAGTGAGGAGGAAAGGTGCAGTGTTGGTTTGAACATTTTTCCAGAGCTACTTTGTTTCCCAATCGACAGTGCATGTGCCACCCCTCAAGAGACGCCACTTGGTACATTACAGAATGAGAGACAAGTAGAAACCTTAGGGGATAGTGTGGGGAGTCATAGAATCATCTATTGCCCCCCTTGACATATATGCCACCTGTGCTTTCCTGTGTCCTAGTCCTACATTGTGATCATGTCAGATCCTAACCTTTTCAGATCTCTGTGACTGTCTGAAGTTCAAAAACAAAATGCAATTTATGTCACAAGGTTTTGTTATGAATTCAGGACGTTTTGTGTTATTAGAATCATTTCAGCTTGCTCTCTTGCCTTCAGAGCTCCAGAGTATACATGCCCCACTTGCTTGTCTCTATGCGATATTTGTACGATGAGCGGTGTATAATGACCCCTACAGATGGTGCTGCTGGGGCGCACTGAGGAGGGGGTTTACAGGGAAAGGACAAAAATCTTTGATATGTCCAGAGAAGCTGTTATTTCCAGATATCGCCTCCCACCTGATGGGTTTCTGGACTTTGTTGCTGACTGGGAGCAGAAGCTGGAGTCACCTACAGGCCACTCCCAGGCTATCCCAGACTATGTGCGCTCCATTTTATGGTAACAGGATCTTTCCAGAGAGTTTCCTGTGAAAATGTTGGCATCTCGCAGGCAAGCTTGCATCAGGTACTGCAGCACATCAGCAGAAGAGTGCATCAGTTTAAAGCAATGCCTCAGCCACTGGACGAAAGGGAAAGTATGGCAAAGGGAAAGGATGAACATTCTTAAAAATTGACATTGTGTACCTTTACGTGACTTGTGTTTGTGATTTTTAAATATGTAAGCTGCACAATTAATGAATAATATGATGAATTGTGTTGTACTGTTAAGAGCAATGGGGTGACCCTGTGTCCCTCAGAATTGTGTTGTACAACACACACACTGACACACATATATACATATTAATTCAAAGTCCTTTATAATGCATTTTAGGTTGGTGCCAAAAAGGTTTCCTTGAAGATAAACAGTGTGTGCCAATTGCTGTGAAACTACATTTATATCAGGTAAAAAATTAGTTTTCACATAACAAAAATCTTACATAACCTTGCACATACTTTGAATGGCTGTTGAGTCAGCATTTTTGTGAATTAGCAACTTTTGTGACTTTCATATGAAATTTCTGGATAGTGAGGAGGTTGGTAAGGTGTACATATTGTCAGCTACTATTAGAGATATGTATTCTTTACCCAATGATTTCTTCAAGTTTGTTTTTAATATCTTTTCAGCACACCAGGCTAGCCAACCAACAGCAGAGCAGAACCGGGGGAAGAAGAGAGTTCCTCCACTTAGAGATGGGTACCTCACCTTGAATCATCCAGTGACAAGGGTGAGGAACCAAACTCCAGCCGGAGTAGTACACCTTCCTGGAGAATTACATGATCTTCTGCCCCAGACCCTACTCCTGAGGTCCCCATTCCACTGGAGCCTCCAGATGCGCCCCCTGCATCTACTTCTCCTCCTAGTGCCCATCTGGAGGAACAAGAGCCTAAGGATAATTCTGCCCCTGACACCCCGTACCCCTCTTGTGTTGAACAATCCCTTTAAACTGAGTTTGCTCCACTGCTTACATTCAATGTGGGGATGATGTAAATTGTAGTAGCTCAGAAGCCCTCTCTCTGGACACCTGTCACTCTATTGGAAAGGACCGGATTCTCCGAGAGATGGTCTTCTTGACTGCAGAAAATATATTGTGTCTACCTCCCCAACCTCCTGTAGACCGGCCTTCCACTTCGTCTTACCTTACTGTTTCCCATGTTAATCTTCATGCATTTTCTTCACATAGGGTATCTGATCCTGCATCTGCCAGCCAATTGACGTCTGCATCAGAGGAGGATTTGAACATTACAGTCAAAACTGAGTCAAAACTGAGAGTGAGACTGGTCACTGACTTTTGCCCCAAGCCAGGGCCCTGATTTGGATATATCTTCTGGCTTGGGTGGTCAGACGTCTTTTTAAAATTTGATAGTGGACTCTTGGTTTAGGACTAATTTAGGACTATGGACATTTATTTTTTACTCCTATAGACTGGTTGCCTTCATGTTCCCTGATTTGTTTTATAGTTTGCTCAACCCCCTGCAAGGTTGCCTTTCCCTTCTGGAGTAGGAGTTTATTTAATTTAATTTAGGCCCCTTCCCAAGAACATGATTAGTATGTAGGAATATTAAAACATTATTCTTAAACATTTAATCAAACTACATACAAATGTTTAAATCCTAAACAAATCCTGTTCTTAATTCGAATAAACATACTGTATGATGCATTCTATGTCTCTCCAAGGAAATGTCTATTTGTTGTTAAATACTTTCTATATCTTCATTTAATTTTTAAAAGGGTAACTTTGGTAAATGTACAAAAAGAAAATTAACTTACCAATATCCTATGTTGAAAATGAAAAAACACTGTAGACCAGTGGTACTCAAAGTACGGCCGTAGGCCGCTGGCTGCCAAGCTGACTTTTCCTTGCGGCCCGCAGAGCTGCCTTTGGGACCCCTGGTTGCAGCAAAGAAATCTGCTTGAGTTCTGTTTTTTGGTTAATTCTGCTAGCCAAGCAACATCATTGTATGATTCTGGGCTTTGTCTCTAAAGTTAGTGTTGTAATAGTTCACCTTGTTTTACAAGCAAGGCAGCCCTGCTCAACACACTGAAATGACTCTAGAATCAAAGCCCAGAATGGGAAAACCTATAAACACGATGTTGCAAAGGCATGCTGTTCATGCTTTTCTAGTTTTGGGCTTTGTTTCAATAGCAAGTTCAGCTTGCACTTTCAGAAGGGCATCCCTGTTAATAGGCATCCCTGGCTTAGCTGAGAGGACAGCAGAGGTGCATAATAAAAGGTAAGGAAACTGTGATCATAAGTACAGTGGGGCAGGGTCAGTGAGTGTGGGTAGGGGGTGCAGGCAGGTAAAATGAACAAAATATTCTATATCTATTTTTGGTCTGATAACCTACAGGTAACAGAATGTAAAATGTGTAAAAAGATTTGAAAGCAATCATTTTCTAGCAATCTTTGGAAAACGTGTGTTTTTTCCCCATAAATCCCCACCCTACTCGGTCTCTTTGGGAATGCCACGACTTTGATGCGGCCCTCGTGCATATACCAGACTGTATGGTGTGACCCCCATGTAAATGTTTGTGAGTGCCCATGTTCTAGACAGATGAAAGGTTCACATAGATTTGTGAGGTGAAAAGTGCTCAAACGCTTATTTAAACCAAAGATGAAACAATAATTGAATGCACTTCTTGCACAGGTTTTCTCCTACTAATCCAGCTATGCAATCGTGGTGGTGCAAGTCTTTAAGCCTGAGAATGTGTCTTGGGAGTTGCAGATGCTGCAAATGGCACTTCGGTTGGTCCTGGCTGTGGTGGTGCATGTGGTGGTGCAGGTTCTGTTAAGTAGCACTGCAGTTGGGGCTCGAGATGGCAGCGCAGGTGTTGCCTGTCGTTCAAGTATCTGTGTATAATCTCCTGCATAACATCAACATTTTCTTCATGGCCAAGGCATGGTGTCTTGCATTTTCTTACCAAAACATTCTTAGCTGGTCTTGGTGTATATCTGCCATGTCTTGGTAATATTTCACAATATTATCCAAGGCACAGGTCTGCCTGTCAGTCACCTGAGGGAGTCCTTTAAGTGAGTCAGAAATGTCACTCATCATAACACATCATTTTGTTCCTGGACAAATTGATCTACCTGTGCCAAACCCCCTCATGTGTGGGTATCTCAAATTACCAGCAAGTTGACCAACACAGAGAGGGGTGACACCTGAGAGACTATGGGATGATATTCACGAACGGGGGATGCCTGCTACCCAACAGGGGTGGTCTCTTCAGATGATTAAGAGAAGAATGGAGATTCCTCTTAATGGAAGGAGTGTGAAAGAGATTGTACAAAGAGGCCAGTTTTATGAGGGCTGTGTGGATGTGATAGTTGAGTAGGCATACGTAGCCTCTGTGGCTGCTTCACTAATAGCTGGGACCTGCTAGTTCTCAGAAGTGATTTAGGAGGAACACTACTGCACTGCCTTGAAGCGTCCTTCTTCATGATTTTTAGTGGGGGGGCAAAAGTGCCTTCCTCTTCATCCAGCTCCTCCTTCTCGACTAGATCCTGATGGTCTTCATCCTCCTCCCATTCGTCCTGTTGTTTTTGAGCAGTGCTGGAAGCATATATTGTTACTTGGATGATAACCAGATTCTCTTCTGGAATTGCTTGTCATCCTCCGGTTGTAGATGGTTTAGCATCATCCTCCAGCTCCATGTCCACAGTACCTGAAAGAAGAAGAATGCAACAGATGAAGTACATCACATTAAAGTTTGATGCTATGTCACAACACATTACTTAAAGAAATATTTTCCTGCAAAATATAAATATAGTTAATGATATTTTAGGTGAAGTCAATATATGGTGTGAAGGGTTGATACATGGATCAGATTATTACATCTTTACAATGTGAATTCACCAGCTGCAGCCACTGAGAAGGGTGGTTTGGAGTTCCCTGCGATGTCAGCTGCTGAATCTGGGACCTTGTAGCTGTATGTGACATAGAATGTCTAGGGCCAGCAGCTAGAAAGAGAAGATGGATGTTACATTGATAAAGTCAATCTTAATAATTCTTCATGGACACTAAAGCAGATATATAACAAAAACATATACAGGAGTTAAGACACCACCGTGAAATTAATTTAGACATTTTAAATATAGTTTATGAAAAGAGAACAAAGAGTTAGTGACTGTGTGAATTATAAGATGTAGAAGTTAAGATCATAGGGTTCAAGGCTTACTTGATGGATGGATGGTAGAGCACATAAATGCTGCTGCCAGGATTTCCTCTGATGTCGTAAATGATGATGTCTTGAAGTTTGACACCAATGGCTCTTTTATGACAGAATATGACAGGAGTGGGGGGGGAGTGGCCTGACGCCGATGGAGTGAGCATGGATGCTCGGAGCTCCTCTCAGCTGACCTGCATCCAGCGTCATCCTGAAATGATGAGGCCAGCTCGAGAACCCTAAATACCCCTCTCTGCACTGTCTTGCTATTTAGGGAGCCATGGCAGCAGCAGTGGAATACATTTCTGGGGCAGCATCGCTGTGATCGAGCGAACGCACTCTACCAGCGAGGCCTGAGCATAAAATAGCAGTGACCGCTTGGCTCAGCGGTACATAGAGGTGCTGGCGACGCAGAGCTTCGGCTGAGGAGTAGCAGACTCTGGCTACCCCACTGCCGTAATCGAAATGCCCTGTGGCTGGTGGAGGTTTTACAACCTGGCTTGGAGCCGGGATTGGGTTTACACGACCGTGAATGGAGCAACACTACAAGGAGGCGTATGCAGCTCACAATCCCAGCAGACTGTTGCAAGATGCCCTGAAGAGGTGAGCGATGGACGGGGCAGTGCTAACTCTGTAGCCTGGGCGACCTCATTGGAGTGAGCGCTGCCATGTGGTGGCTTCTGTGACGAGCAAGGCTGGAGGTTCAGGCCCAGCTGAGGCCTTGCAGGCTGAGGACCTCTACGACCATGAGAGGGATACGAAGGTCCAGCAATGGGGAAGCGCGACGAGGTCCTGCAGCGTAGCGGAGACCCATCAGAAGTGGTAGGAGCGAGGACCTGATTGTTGGAGGGTGCTAAATCAGTGGCATATGAGGTACCCAGTTGACGGAGGCACCTTTTCTTTCCCTCGGGCCTGCCGGCCATTTGGCTATAATATTACATAGACACCTTGTTGGAGCACTCGAGGAGGCCTTGGCAGTTAACAGGTAGCTGGGACCTACCCCTGGGCCTGACGGTGACCTTGGCTGGCAGTGGTAAGCGTGACCTGGATTCCAGCCTGGAGGAGCAGCCTATACCTGCCCAAAACATTATGGTGCCAGCAGCAGCCAGAGGAGGCTCAACAGCTGAGTCCCTGCTCCAGGACTTAGAGGTGAGAGTGGAAAGAGATTGATCAACCCATGGGTAAAAAGAGCTTTTCTTTCCACATCTCTCTGGAACATTGAGGTGGTGAGAATGCCCAGGGGTCAAGACGGAGGCAATACCTTTTGAGAAGCTGCTGTGGGGCCTGTCCCGTCGACGGCTGTGAAGCTCTTGTTCTGAGCAGGGGATGTGAGCTGATTCTGAAGGATCCTTATTGCAGCGATATGAGCCTGGGCCCCTGCTGTCCCCGGATAGGTCATCACTACTGTGTGTAATCCATTGCTTGCTGATTGAAGCTCCTTTTGACTCCCTATCTGCACCACTAACAGAGCTGTGTGAAGTAGCCTTTGTCCCGTCTGATTAGTGAGTCCTGTAATTGGTTGCTGTAGTGCGGAGAGGGGGAGTCCGTTGGGGCTAGTTCATCATTGAGAACTATGGGCAAGGCTACCCACAAGTGCGACCAAGATCCTGAGAGCGCAGCTGAACCGCTGGACAAAGCCAAGAACACATCCTGACCTTTGGAGCCTCCCAGAGACCCCATGTTACAGCACATACTCCAAGACATAACAGCTTCCTGTGAGATACTGAAATTCAAAATAGATACTTTCAGCACAGACCTGGGCCTACTCTCTTGCGGAGAGAGTAACCACGAATGAACGGACTCTAGTGGAACTCCCACCTGTCCTTGCCGCAATGAAAGAGCAACTGACTGATGCAGGAAATCGCTCCCGTCACAATAATATCCAGGTGGTGGGGCTGCCTGAGAAGGTGGAGAGTGCCAGCATGATAGACTACCTTGAGAACTGGTTACGCATAGAGGTTGTGCCTGAGAGCCTTTCTTCTTTCTTTGCACTCGAGCGAGTACATTGAGTCCCATCGAGACTGTCCCAGCCAGGAGCCCCTCCGCAACCAGTGGTAGCTCAACTAGTATAGTACAAAGATCGCAATCACATTGTGGCACAGGCCCAACGCAGGGTGGAACCTAGAGCCAACAATGCTACTGTATGAATTTTCCCTGACTTCGCCAGAGAAGTACCGTGACAAAGAGCATCGTTCCAAAATGCTAAGAAGAAACTGTGACAGCTGGACTTTAAGTATGCACTGTTATTCCGGGCGAGGCTGAGAGTAGCGACCTTGGAGGGAGCTCAATTCTTCCATTCCCCACAAGAAGTTTGGGACTGGCTGGACTGCCAACGAGTGCCGAGTTGTGACCAGAGCCCGAACAGCAGCGGATACGCCACACCGGCCTTAGACACAAAAGATTGCAACGCAGCTCTGCTGCCCCTTCAAGGGCCACAGTACAACTCAGGAAGCAGAGCACAATGAAAGTGGTGGCCATGATGAGTGGGAAAGAGACAGGATCTCCGATGCCGGAGCAGAACACTCCCACACAATATTTGGACTCTGATCGCTGCTCCAATGTTTAGGAGAGTTTGAGCTTAGAGATGTGCAAGGTGACACCAAGATCGTTGGATGACATCATCTGAACTGTACTACGAACTGGTAATGAGCTGGGGGAACAGTACTGTAATTTGGTTGTCCCTCGAATGGGGCAACCTGGAAAATGTATTGGGCACTGGGCTGGAGTTGAAATGCTACTGAAGTAAGCTGGGTGGAGGATCCAATAGCTGGGGGAGCTCATTGGCCACTCTTTCACTTACACATAGTGTAGAAGAACTTTCACAACTGGCTCTGTTTTATTTCATTGTTTGGATGGGTGGTATCGACCTACTTGTCCTGGGTTGGGGGAGTTGGTGCACTAGTTATTGTTTCAACAGTTGGGGATTAATGAGTCGTACGTCAATGCACAATCTATCCATAACGTGCATGCTGGGGCTGAGGGACGTCAGACTGAATAAGAGATTGTGTGATTTATTCCCTAATATCACCCAATATATGGTGTGAAGGGTTGATACATGGATCAGATTATTACATCTTTACAATGTGAATTCACCAGCTGCAGCCACTGAGAAGGGTGGTTTGGAGTTCCCTGCGATGTCAGCTGCTGAATCTGGGACCTTGTATCTGTATGTGACATAGAATGTCTAGGGCCAGCAGCTAGAAAGAGAAGATGGATGTTACATTGATAAAGTCAATCTTAATAATTCTTCAGGGACACTAAAGCAGATATATAACAAAAACATATACAGGAGTTAAGACACCACCGTGAAATTAATTTAGACATTTTAAATATAGTTTATGAAAAGAGAACAAAGAGTTAGTGACTGTGTGAATTATAAGATGTAGAAGTTAAGATCATAGGGTTCAAGGCTTACTTGATGGATGGATGGTAGAGCACATAAATGCTGCTGCCAGGATTTCCTCTGATGTCGTAAATGATGATGTCTTGAAGTTTGACACCAATGGCTCTTTTATGACAGAATATGACAGGAGTGGGGGGGGGAGTGGCCTGACGCCGATGGAGTGAGCATGGATGCTCGGAGCTCCTCTCAGCTGACCTGCATCCAGCGTCATCCTGAAATGATGAGGCCAGCTTGAGAACCCTAAATACCCCCTCTGCACTGTCTTGCTATTTAGGGAGCCATGGCAGAAGCAGTGGAATACATTTCTGGGGCAGCATCGCTGTGATCGAGCGAACGCACTCTACCAGTGAGGCCTGAGCATAAAATAGCAGTGACCGCTTGGCTCAGCGGTACATAGAGGTGCTGGCGACGCAGAGCTTCGGCTGAGGAGTAGCAGACTCTGGCTACCCCACTGCCGTAATCGAAATGCCCTGTGGCTGGTGGAGGTTTTACAACCTGGCTTGGAGCCGGGTTTGGGTTTACACGACCGTGAATGGAGCAACACTACAAGGAGGCGCATGCAGCTCACAATCCCAGCAGACTGTTGCAAGATGCCCTGAAGAGGTGAGCGATGGACGGGGCAGTGCTAACTCTGTAGCCTGGGTGACCTCATTGGAGTGAGCGCTGCCATGTGGTGGCTTCTGTGACCAGCAAGGCTGGAGGTTCAGGCCCAGCTGAGGCCTTGCAGGCTGAGGACCTCTACGACCATGAGAGGGATACGAAGGTCCAGCAATGGGGAAGCGCGACGAGGTCCTGCAGCGTAGCGGAGACCCAGCAGAAGTGGTAGGAGCGAGGACCTGATTGTTGGAGGGTGCTAAATCAGTGGCATATGAGGTACCCAGTTGACGGAGGCACCTTTTCTTTCCCTCGGGCCTGCCGGCCATTTGGCTATAATATTACATAGACACCTTGTTGGAGCACTCGAGGAGGCCTTGGCAGTTAACAGGTAGCTGGGACCTACCCCTGGGCCTGACGGTGACCTTGGCTGGCAGTGGTAAGCGTGACCTGGATTCCAGCCTGGAGGAGCAGCCTATACCTGCCCAAAACATTATGGTGCCAGCAGCAGCCAGAGGAGGCTCAACAGCTGAGTCCCTGCTCCAGGACTTAGAGGTGAGAGTGGAAAGAGATTGATCAACCCATGGGTAAAAAGAGCTTTTCTTTCCACATCTCTCTGGAACATTGAGGTGGTAAGACTGCCCAGGGGTCAAGACGGAGGCAATACCTTTTGAGAAGCTGCTGTGGGGCCTGTCCCGTCGACGGCTGTGAAGCTCTTGTTCTGAGCAGGGGATGTGAGCTGATTCTGAAGGATCCTTATTGCAGCGATATGAGCCTGGGCCCCTGCTGTCCCCGGATAAGTCCTCACTACTGTGTGTAATCCATTGCTTGCTGATTGAAGCTCCTTTTGACTCCCTATCTTCACCACTAACAGAGCTGTGTGAAGTAGCCTTTGTCCCGACTGATTAGTGAGTCCTGTAATTGGTTGCTGTAGTGCGGAGAGGGGGAGTCCGTTGGCGCTAGTTCATCATTGAGAACTATGGGCAAGGCTACCCACAAGTGCGACCAAGATCCTGAGAGCGCAGCTGAACCGCTGGACAAAGCCAAGAACACATCCTGACCTTTGGAGCCTCCCAGAGACCCCATGTTACAGCACATACTCCAAGACATAACAGCTTCCTGTGAGATACTGAAATTCAAAATAGATACTTTCAGCACAGACCTGGGCCTACTCTCTTGCGGAGAGAGTAACCACGAATGAACGGACTCTAGTGGAACTCCCACCTGTCCTTGCCGCAATGAAAGAGCAACTGACTGATGCAGGAAATCGCTCCCGTCACAATAATATCCAGGTGGTGGGGCTGCCTGAGAAGGTGGAGAGTGCCAGCATGATAGACTACCTTGAGAACTGGTTACGCATAGAGGTTGTGCCTGAGAGCCTTTCTTCTTTCTTTGCACTCGAGCGAGTACATTGAGTCCCATCGAGACTGTCCCAGCCAGGAGCCCCTCCGCAACCAGTGGTAGCTCAACTAGTATAGTACAAAGATCGCAATCACATTCTGGCACAGGCCCAACGCAGGGTGGAACCTAGAGCCAACAATGCTACTGTATGAATTTTCCCTGACTTCGCCAGAGAAGTACCGTGACAAAGAGCATCGTTCCAAAATGCTAAGAAGAAACTGTGACAGCTGGACTTTAAGTATGCACTGTTATTCCGGGCGAGGCTGAGAGTAGCGACCTTGGAGGGAGCTCAATTCTTCCATTCCCCACAAGAAGTTTGGGACTGGCTGGACTGCCAATGAGTGCCGAGTTGTGACCAAAGCCCGAACAGCAACGGATACGCCACACCGGCCTTAGACACAAAAGATTGCAACGCAGCTCTGCTGCCCCTTCAAGGGCCACAGTACAACTCAGGAAGCAGAGCACAATGAAAGTGGTGGCCATGATGAGTGGGAAAGAGACAGGATCTCCGATGCCGGAGCAGAACACTCCCACACAATATTTGGACTCTGATCGCTGCTCCAATGTTTAGGAGAGTTTGAGCTTAGAGATGTGCAAGGTGACACCAAGATCGTTGGATGACATCATCTGAACTGTACTACGAACTGGTAATGAGCTGGGGGAACAGTACTGTAATTTGGTTGTCCCTCGAATGGGGCAACCTGGAAAATGTATTGGGCACTGGGCTGGAGTTGAAATGCTACTGAAGTAAGCTGGGTGGAGGATCCAATAGCTGGGGGAGCTCATTGGCCACCCCTTCACTTACACATAGTGTAGAAGAACTTTCACAACTGGCTCTGTTTTATTTCATTGTTTGGATGGGTGGTATCGACCTACTTGTCCTGGGTTGGGGGAGTTGGTGCACTAGTTATTGTTTCAACAGTTGGGGATTAATGAGTCGTACGTCAATGCACAATCTATCCATAACGTGCATGCTGGGGCTGAGGGACGTCAGACTGAATAAGAGATTGTGTGATTTATTCCCTAATATCACCCATGGCAGAACTGCTGACATATAAATGCTCATTGTGGAACATCCAGGGAATGCATACCATGTCAAAAGGTTACAAAGTGGTCTCTTACTTGAATAGGAGAGGTGTCCAAATAGCACTTTTGCAGGAGACACATTTGACAGCCAAAGAAGGAATTGCGTTGCAGCGTTGCTGGGAAGGCCAGGCATACTACACCATATTTTCGGCCAATGCCAGGGGAGTCCTAATATGGATTAGAGCAGGAGTACCCTTCCAGCACGTAGGCAAATTGGTCGACCCAGAAGGTATGTTTGTGGGTCTGAGAGGGCGACTTGAGGGCCGAGATAAAACTATAGTAAACGTATATGCCTCAAACGCAGATCAGAGCAATTTCTTAAAGGGCCTGTTGAGACAGTTCGCACCGCATTTGACTACTTGGTCCATAATAGGGGGGACTTCAATTGCGTTTCCGATTCCCAATTGGACCAATCGCACCCTCCACTCTGTGACTCCCAGACCACTTGCACAGCCCGTGCGTTTAAAGAATGGCAACAACATTGGGGGCGCATTGACTCATTGAGACGGATATACCCAACAGGGTGGGATTACTCCTTCTTTTGAAGGTTCCACGAGGTACATGTCCAATGAGATCTGTGTCTCTGTACCCCGAATGTTCATAGTTTGGTATGCACAGTGGCGTATGTCTCCCGCACCATATCAGATCATAGCCCTGTCCTATTGCATTTAGAGTGG
Source organism: Calotriton arnoldi (assembly GCA_963921515.1). NCBI lineage: Eukaryota > Metazoa > Chordata > Amphibia > Caudata > Salamandridae > Calotriton > Calotriton arnoldi. Next base: position 232,550 of record CAWUFW010012136.1, read on the forward strand.
GCTCAACCCCGACCCTCAATTCCTACGTGGAAGCTTAAACCAGAGTTGCTAGAAGACCAGTTCTTCTGCAAGATGATTAGAACCAAGATAATCCAGTATTTTACCAATAACACAGATACAGCTTCCTCTCCCCAGATAGAATTGGACAACCCTTTAAGGCAGTGTTCCCAGGGCATTGTTGGGCTGAGTCGAAAAGTACCAGACACACATTATTCGGGCAAGTCCAAGCTGCTGAGAGACTGGTAAGAGACATAGAGACCCGACGACCGGAACAACCTGAGCTACAATTTGAGATTTTGGAAGCTAAGGAGGAGGTGCAGTATAGATAGAAAGACTTAAATGCTTTGTTTACAAACAATATATGGATAGGACGCATGGTGAGCGAGACAAATCCGGTTCCCTACTGGCTTGGTTGGCTAACCCAGATAAGCGTAACTCGACCATAATAGAACTGGACGACAAAGGGGGTAACAGATTATACTCGCAGTATGGTATTAACACCATCTTTGCCCATTATTATTCAACCCTCTACACTAGCTCCACTTTGCAGGACACTGCGGCTACGCAGGAATACTTGAAGACTTTGCCTCTGCCAGGACTTGGGGTGGAGGAAGCGAAAGACCTTGGGGGGGACATTACTCCATGGTGAATGAATGAATGAATGAATGAATGAATATACTTTATTCGATTTCAGTTCATAATAAAATCATAAAAGCCACATTAAAACCATTTATAAAAATATATCCATACACAATACAAATTTATCTATACTCTATTCAATATTATCTAAACGACTGCATTTTAATAGGACTCCTATCTGTTATTTGCACTAAATTCCTAACATGTCCTTAGCGTTTTGAATCATAAATACACATGTTAAATTTATAAAATAGAGACCATTACCTAATAAAATTCTTTCTTTTTTTCATTATACTTTTCAGAAGGCCACTCATGATCATCACACAATAAACATTTTCCAATAATTGCAGATATAAGAATGCTGGGCGGCATTGCCTCCAGCCCCTAGTCTTAACAAAGGCATAATCCATCTAGCTCTTTCCTTTGCATATATTTTACAGAAGAGAATCACGTGGATAGTTGATTGCTTTGAGATATTGTCACACGGACAATGACACAATTTCCTTGACCAATCATTAACAGAAGGGAAACTGACCAAGCGATGGAAACAGTCAAACCTAAACCGTGTCAGAAGATATCTGTCATACCCTCCAATACACCAGACCAAATAGGGCTGGATACGATAGGTTGTCAGAGTCAGATAATGCTGGGTCACCGTGCATTTATTCATCTCCTCTGCGGCTCTTAGGGACTCTAAGTGTGTCATACAAACAGATTTAAAATCTTTCCTAGATATAGAATTCATGGTTTCTGGTACATTATAAAAATCATAGCAGTTAATATCCAATAAAAATTTTCTAATATAATTCAGCCATTTAATTCTACAGGCATAATCCAATTTCATTACATCCTTGATAATATCTCTATTCAATCCAGTATAGGTAGATGTCCAAACTCGATACCATAATAATAAAGGTTGCATTCTAATCATATCCGTAATATATGGAATCCTAATTCACTATGACAATTAAAAACTGGGGAGCTCTGTGGGACCGCTAAAATAAATCTTAAAAAAGTATTTTCGACTAATTGGATTAGGGAAACATCATAAAAACCCCAGATTCCTGCCCCATACATTGCAACACTCATACACTTGGCCTGATAAATTTTGAGGAGAATCTCCGGGGGTCTTTTACCCATTTTGTTTGCAAAGCTAACCACTGCCGCTATAGACCTCTTAAAAAGGAGACTCCTACTCTTAATTGCAGCTCCCCAGGAGCCAGTACGCTCAAACAGAACACCCAAGTAAGAGAACGTACTGGTTGAATCTATCCTATCTTTCCCAACTGACAGAGTTCTACCTTTGCTTCTCCCCTCCCACATGTCATAACAAATGTTTTTTTACATTAAGTTTTAATCCTCGGTTATCCATAAAACTGATATACGAGGCAAGTGCTCTCTGGAGGCCCAGCTGCGTTCTGGCCATAAGGACCGCATCATCCGCGTAGAGAAGAGAGACTATCGGCTTACTGCTAACCCGAGGTGGATCTCTCGCCCCTGCCACCAATTCCTCTTCTAGAGCGTTCGTATACAAAGAGAAGAGGAACAGGGCCAGGACGCAGCCTTGTCTCACACCCTTCTCCACGCGGAAAGACGCCGTACTTTCACCCCTTAACCCATATCTCACCTTTGCACTGGCCCCCGAATATAATTGTATTAAGAATTGTACAATAATTGGGTCAACTTTTAAATCTGTCAGAATTTCCCACAATCTAGCGTGATTGACACAATCAAATGCGGCCGTGAGGTCTACGAAGGCCACGTAAAGCTTACCTTCCTTCGCTTGCATGTATTTCCCCATTAGGAGGCTCAGGTTTAAAACCTGCTCATTAGTCCCCAACCCCTGTCTAAAACCGTATTGGACCGCAGTCAAAATATTATTATCCTCTGCCCACAATTGTAATCTATTTAAGACAATCCTGCCAGCTACCTTCACCAAAGCATCTAAAAGCGATATTGGTCGGTAGCAGGCAGGGTTGTTCCGATCCCCTTTTTAAAAATCGGTATAATCACTGATTCCGACCAAGACCTAATAAAACCCCTTGCACAACAAGCTTCTAACACCCGAGTTAACAATGGGGACCATAACGTTGGGATCGATTTAAATAGATCCATCGGGACCCCGTCAGGACCTGGTGCCTTACATCCTTTACTGGCATTAATGGCCTCTAGCACCTCTTCATGCATAATGTGCATCTCTATAGGCCGAAAACCATCCGATTCTTCCCCATGCTCAGGGCCAGGGCCAAAGAGTTTCCTACCTTCTCCTTACAGCTATATACATTAGAAAATAAGTCAATCCAAGATTTTTCATCGATAGCAACCTCAATCCTAGCTCCATCGTTTTTAGAAAAGAACGTGGCATTAACTGCCTGCCAGAATGTGCTACTAACCTTTCTTAATGAAGCTTCAAGGAGAGTATCCCACGCTAAATCTTTAAGTTCTTTCTTCCTTACTTTTCTGGCAAGATTATAAGCCCTTCTACTTTCTCTAATCTCCTCCCGATCTCTCACCGGTCTATGGAGAGCATTTTTTAGTCCTGTATAAGTCCTGGTACAGTTGGAATCAAACCAGCCATTTTCCTTAATAGTAGGACCCTTACTCTGTGCTGTGAGCAAGTTTTGGACCACATTACTAATATTGGCAAATGCACTCAAGGTGTCATCAAAAGCAGTATCATCTTGTAAGCATACTAAGATGTTATCGTATGCTTTGGTGATGATCTGCTTAATGAGTGATGGAGCAGTAAAAATAAAAAAATTTTAACCCCTAACAAATTATATAATTAATTAATTAAAAATGTTCGTTTAAATGTAATTAATCAACATTGTATATGTGGGAATGGTAATATGCTAATGTACGTGCTAAATAATCTACTAATGAATGTCCGTGTGTCTAATCATAACGTAAGAATAAAAAGCGTACTAAATAAAATAAATGCATGTTTGTGCTTCATAGAAATAAAATGTGTCGTTGCAAAAACAATAGTGATGGTAAGTAAGGAGCAGCTTAAATGTCGCTTTTTGCTAGGTAACAACTAATTGGGGTACGTAGACGGGAGGGAAACGAAAGGGATATTTTTCTCTATTTTAATTATGTTTTATTTGCCTCAAATTAGTGCTTCTAAAGTAGAACCGAGTGGCGAGATAAAATGGCCGCCAGTGGGAAGATGTGCGCAGGCGCAAGGGGACACGTGGTACGGGATGAGATTGAAGAAATCTGGAGCCGCGTGATGTCTCTGAGAGGCTAGGATGCAAGAAATGGTCAAGGCTGGTGTGACCTAATTGAACTGATAGTGTGCCGTGATGATCAGGAGAGAGTCCGTGGGAAAGGAGCCCAAGAGAAAGGACAATGACTGCGGAGTTCTTGAATGTGTCAAAAGAAGATACAAATGAACTGATCGAATCGGATGGAAATGTTTAAGCGTATGGGAAAGGAAATGATCCAAGGACCCTTGAATCCAAGAGAACTTGATTAAAGAATGAATAAGCTGACATGCATGGACCAATGAAAGAAAAGCGTGATATTAATGTTGCAACAGTTAGTTAGCAAAGTTAGAATTGGGGTATAAGAGGGCCTACTCTTAGTGGGAGGGGGTCAGTCGCGGTTGCAGTCACAGAGAGTTGCAGTTCGAGAGTCGTGGTTGCAGTAGAGGAGACGGGTTGCAGGTAGCTGATGCTGACGAGCTGAAGTTGCTGTTGCGGTCTTAACTTTACAGTTGAGTATGAGAATCAGGCTATTTCTAATCCCAAAGTTAGGTTAGAAATCATTAGGCTAAATTAGGAAGCTAGGCAGGTAACTAAGGTTTTTGGCTTCATGACAAAATTTCCTTTCTGCAATAAATTGATTATGCTTAATAAAATTGTGAATTTAAAATGAATAATTGAATAAAGTATTAAATCTTTTCATGCTTTTAAAATTATATAAAATTTAAGATTCTTTAAAAACCAAAATGACTCAGTGGTTATTTTCCTAATTGATTGTGACCTGAGTAATTGGTTGATTGTGATTCAGCTGGTCTTAATCACTATGAACTAATTTCTTAAATGAATGATTCATCGACAAAACAATGAGCAGGAATATCTTAAGAAATAATTAAAAGAAAGTGACAAATTAAGGTAAATAGATATCCTTGCTCTTCCAGCGGTACACAAAATGGTGTTCTCCATTTAGTTCTCATGCTTCTCCTAGGAGTACGGAATTTCATAAAGGTGTAAAAGGAAATCCAGGAGTGTATGTGTGTGTGTTTAGGCGATGTTTATGGGCCCCATCGTCATGTGGATATGAGAAATATAGTTTGCCCCTGGATGACCTATAAGTAGCCTGGGAGGAGGATAGTTTTTATTGTACGCGCTGCATCAGATTTCTTGGTAGCAGAGTTATGGTTTTCTATAGATTAGTTTAGTGATTATTGTTTATTGATTATTGATTATTTGATGACTAACACTATATGTTGAGTCGCGTTATGTTATATGTAAGTTTTCACGCTTCTGGGATGTAGGAAGTGGAACACGTGTGGCAAGAGAAGTCACATGGAATTTGGTACATGGTCTGAATTCATTTTGGTTATAACACAGGTTGTGTTATGTTAGGGATTTCGGTGTGAAAAGTGTGTAAATGAAATAGCAAATCACGTTTACTTGTGAAACTTTGGCCTTAATTCTCAGGAGCCTAGTCTCCACATGTGTCTTATCCCCAGAGAAACGAGTAAATTGTTTGTTTGAAAGAAGGGTAAGGTAGAGGGAAGTGCTACTTTATCGGCGAAAGTAAATAATTCTGTGGTAGGGTAGAGGTAAGCGCTGCCTACTGGAAAAACAGGATTCTTGTGTAAAAGGACAAAGCTGTCACTTTGTTTAGCGAATCAGACTATGGAATTGTTTATTTGTTGTAACTAACGAAGAAAACTGTAAAAAGAAAAATTGCCGATAAATTTTGTAAAGGAGGGGTAAAGAGTAGAAGTGACGTGAAAAAGTGCCGCGCTAGGATTGGTCAGTGCACTAGTCACGTGAATACAGAGCAGGAGTGACGTAGAAAAGTGCCGCGCTAGGATTGGTTGGTTCGCGGACGGTGGAAATTGTTCTGATTGGTACGTTAGTGTGAATCGCGCTGTAATTGGACGAAGTTCCGTACACAGAAACAGCGTTAGAGTAAAGAGAAAACAAATAGAAAACATGCCGTATTACGAGTATGAAAGGGAGAGAACGTCATGGACGACGAAATTGAAGAATTTCTTTAAGAAAGACAAAAAGGTTGTGACTAGAGAGGGACAAGTAATTCCTCCGCCGAAATCAGCAGCTTCACATATGATGCTGAAATATGGATATCATACGTGCATATGGTTGGATAATTGGGTAAAATATACAAAGAATGATGGAGCATTGGCTTTTCCTGAAAATGGTTCTTTTAATGTAGCGATTTTACGGAATTTAAAAGAAAAGATGCTTAAATTGGAACCTAGACCTAGACCGACACAGTTTGAGGCTTTAACAGAATGGGAAGATGAGATGTACGAGAAAGAAAGATTCAGAGGTATGAAAGGTTATGAGTTCGTGCCCGGAAGAATGTGGGGAATGAATCATGAGGACAGAATAAAACGATGGAGATGTGCTAACATGACAGGAGGTTTGTTTCCAGCTTTTACAGTTGAGGAAGGGACTAAGAAAAAACGGACTGAGAAAAAGAAACATTTAGAGAGAGAAAAGTATATGCATGAGAGCGAAACGGATGACGAGTTGCTGGAAGATATATTAAATAAAAATCCACCTCCGTATCAGCAGAATTCTACAGTGGTGACACCAAATGCGCCACCAATAGAAGCTATGCGAAATGAAAGCCCAGAAAAAAGACAAGAAATAAATAGGTCACAAGAACAAATAAGAACTTCCCAAATTGAGGGAATAGAAAATGATAGTGCAAGAGAATTGGCAAGGACAACAAAAGAACTAACTGAGAAAATTAGAGAATTAACAAAGAATATGGAAGCAGTTACCGTACCCGTAACAATAGGTCCAGTAATACCAGTTTTCGAGAATCAGAAAATTGATGAACGATCTTTGGTGATTCCCTTGAGTTCGCAATTCCAAAGAGAAAAGGAAAGAATAGAAACAAGTCCAGGTACGAGCAATTTGACTAGTGTTTACAGACCAAGTCCACCTGAAAATTTGACAGTGAATGAGTGTAGCGGTAGGAAAATGCCTATGGTAACTGAATCTGCAACAGTGACACCTGAAAAGAGTGGAAATTGGACAGAAATAAATAGTACTCCTATAGGTCCGACTCCTGATGAGTTAAATGAGTGGATAAAAGCTTTTAAAATAAAAGAAACGGAAGAAAAACCATTAGATGTGATCAGATTGAAGATTGACATGGAAGAATTAATTCTAGGAACGATTGGTACAGAAAAGATAAAGAATTATCAGGATGATGAAATAATGTTTCTGTGCAAAAGTATAACATGGAGGGCAAAGAATTTACATGACAAACTAGAAGAAGTGGCCGGTGAGATTGGAATAGATTTTGCAAAAGTAAAAACGTTGCAGAAACCATACAGAGTAGATTTTTGTGAAAAAGATATTGAAAATTTGAATACAGCAGGAAGGCTGACACAGATAAAAGAGTTGATTGTTTTGTTGAGAAAATGGGGTGATGTGGACAGATGGAAGGTTAGATGGACAAAGAAGAATGAGAAAAGTGTAGACAAAGGTTCATTGGCTTTTATGATAACAGAAAAGGAACATGTTGTTAAAGAGTACCCTATGAGAGAAACTCCAGGTGGTAGTTATGTGCATGTTCCCTGGACTAGGCAGGACATCCTGTCATTTACAAATGACTTTCCAAAGTTAAGAGAAAAGCCAGTTGAGTGGTACCGACAGGTAGAAAGGTTTGTAAAGGTCTCGAAAGTGTTGTGGATAGATTTGGATGGATTGTTTGACATAGTGGTACCAACGGATCTGTGGTCAGAATGTAAGATTACAGTTGACTGGCCAACTACAGAATATCCAAGAGATCCTAAGACAGGAGCTCCAGGACCAGATGTGATGAAGAAATACGATAAGGTGATTACCTTTTTGAAAAATAAGATTCCTCCAAAAGAGACAGATTGGGTTAAGATTGATAGAACTACACAGGAAAGCAAGGAGAGTGTACATGCATATTATGAGCGATTGTTGTTGGTTTTCAAACAGTATAGTGGTTATGAGGAATTAAGTGAGAAGGATATGAGTCATTTTGTATACCGATTTGTATTTGGCTTGAAACAAGAAATAAGTGATATGATTAAGCAACATATGATAAACTGGCAGAATGCAAGTGTAGATGAGGTGCTGAGGTATGCTAAGTATTGTAGTGATGAAATAGAGAGTAAACAGCGTAAGTTGAAAGAAAAAGCAATGTGGGCACAAGTGAAAGTGGCAGAAAAACAAGAAGCTCAATTGGATAATAATAATGGAAACGAATCAGGACAAAATAAGATGCGACCAAATATAGGTAAAGGAAAAGGACAAGTGAGTCTAGAAGAGGCAAAGAAGAAATGGCCATGTCATAATTGCGGAAAATTGGGGCATTGGAGAAATGAGTGTAAGTTCCCACCTAAACCTAATCCGGAACATCAATCATTAACTCCACAGGTGCAGAATGAGGTAGTTGTTCAACAAAGTCAGGTGCCACAACCACCACTTCCCAACACTGTTAACCAGCAAAGATACAGTACAGAAACAGGATTCTACGGAGGAGAGCAGGTAACACAGTTGCCGAGAGCAGCTAACATTTCCCAGTATTGGTTGCATCAGAGTGAGGATGACCCGGATGAAAGTTTCTGACGGTGCGCAAGAGAGGGGAAAGAGTGCGTGCTTGGCGCAACTCTAGAGGTAGATCAGTCTGGTCCCTTTGTGGATGGAGAAGTGAATGGAGCAAACGTAACATTCCTTGTCGATACTGGAGCTACCCGTTCTACTGTTAGGTCAGTGGAAATTCCGAACCTTCCTCTCTCAGGTGAATGCATCCAAGTGGTAGGAGTTGCCAATCAGCAGATTAAAACCCCACTTACTGAATTGGTAGAAGTAAAAATTGGTTCTTTTAGGAAAATGCATAAATTTGTAGTGTGCGATTGTAGTCCTGTAAATCTTCTAGGTCGTGACCTCTTGTGTAAAATGAATTGCACAATTTATTGTACACCAGATGGAATTGGTTTTCAGACTTCAGATGAAGATGCTTTGTATAAAGTAACTTTGATGAATCAGGAACCTGAAATGAATGGATTGTTTCCTGCATTTGATGCAGAAAAACTTCCAGAAGAATTAAAAAGTGCAGTGAAAGAAAGTGTGTGGGATTTTACAGGAGAAGACATTGGATTAATGAGAGAAGTTGATCCCGTAAAAGTGACAGTGAAAGAAGGGATATGTTATCCAAACACGCCACAGTACAAATTAACTCCAGAAATAATTGAAGGAATAACTCCTGTGATAAATAAGATGATTGAACAGGGAATTCTGAAAGAAATCATGAGCAGTCCATGTAATTCACCTATTATGGGACTGAAAAAGCCAAATGGAACATACAGAATAGTACAGGATTTGAGAAAGATCAACAAAATAGTTGTACCATGCTGTCCAATAGTGCCAAACCCTGCAGTGATTCTATATCAAATTCCGCATGAAGCTGAGTGGTACACTGTGATAGATTTGTGTCATGCATTTTTTTCTATTCCTTTGCATCCAGATAGCCAGCCATTATTTGCATTCCGTTTTGGAGAGCGTATTTTGGCATGGTGCCGAATTCCTCAGGGGTATACAGAGAGCCCCTCAATTTTTAATCAGATTCTAAAGAAATCTCTGGAAGATTTAAAAATGCCAGAAAAATCAGTGATGGTGCAGTATATCGATGACCTATTGGTGGCATCGAAAACCAAAGAGGCATGTGTAAGTGACACAATTGCTTTACTGAACCATTTGGAGAAAAGAGGACATAAGGTGTCCCCTTCAAAATTACAGTTTTGTCAGAAAGAAGTCCAGTATTTAGGACATAAAATTGAGAAAGGAGTGCGGAAAATAGCGACAGAAAGAGTAAGAATGATTCAAGGAATGAGAGCACCAATGACTCAAAGAGAGGTAAGAATGTTTTTGGGAATGGTTGGATATTGTCGACAATGGATAAGTGGATTTTCTTTGATTGCAAAACCATTACAAAAATTGACAAAGAAAGATGTAAAAGACCCTTTTGAGTTAAACAAGGAAGAAATGAAATCTTTCAAAGAATTGAAAAAGAAACTGTGTGAGGCCCCTGCATTAGGCATGCCTGATTATGAGAAAGATTTTGAGTTATACTGCAGTGAAAGAGATGGATGTGCATTTTCAGTACTGGTACAAAAACATGGCACCATGAAGAGGCCTATAGCTTACTTTTCAGCTGTTTTAGATCCTATAGCAAAAGCATTGCCTGGATGTTTGAAAGCAGTTGCTGCTACTTGTGTAAGTCTGGAACAAAGTGAAGGTATAGTGATGGGGTATCCACTGAGAGTATATGTTCCCCATTCAGTAGAAATTCTTTTGACAAGAACAAAAACACAGTACATGACACATAGTCGGCTGACTAAGTACGAAAAAGTCATCTTGAGCGCAGAAAATGTGACCATAGATAGATGCATAAATGTAAATCCTTCGACATCATTGCCAGATGAAGAGAGTATAATTGAACAAGATGAAGTAGATCATGATTGTCTGAATGTGCTGGAATATTGCACAAAACCAAGAGCTGACATAAAAGATGAACCGTTAAAGGAATCCGATTATGTCATGTTTGTAGATGGTTCATGTTTACGCACAAAGGAAGGAGTGTTAAGCGCAGCTTATGCAGTATGCACAGTGGCAACTGTAATGGAAGCGTCTTGTCTGAAAGGAGTTAGGTCTGCCCAAGTTGCGGAACTAATTGCTTTGATTCAAGCATGTAAATTGGGGAAAAATGTACGAATCACGATTGTGACCGATAGCCAATATGGTTTCGGCATCGTACATGATTTTGGCCAGATTTGGTCACAAAGAGGATTTTTGACATCTGCAGGAACACCTATCAGAAATGGAGATTATGTTAAAAAACTGCTTGAGGCGATACAGCTGCCTAAACAAATAGCTGTAGTGAAGTGCAAGGCGCATAAGAAAAACGAAGATTACATAGCGGTTGGCAATAATTATGCTGACGAGATCGCTAGATATTGTGCGGAAAACATGGCGTCCCTGAACAGAAATAGAGAAAGGGAGCATGTCTCTTGTCCTTTGCTTTTCACTAATGCAGTCGAAACATGGGATGAAGTAAGGCAGTTACAAGAAACAGCAAGAGATGAGGAAAAGGATTACTGGATTAAAGCAGGATGTAGAAGACAGGAAGATAATGGAGTGTGGGTATACAGAGATGAAAGACCAGTTATGCCTGATAGCATGATTGCAGACATGGCACGGATGTACCATGGACAAGCTCATATTGGGAGAGATGCAATGATCAGACTTTTTAGACAAACTTGGTACAATCCAAAATTCAGAGCGATTGCTGAAAGTCTTTGTCAAAGATGTCTTATTTGTCAACAATTTAACCCAGGAAGAAAGACAGTAGTGAGTCTAGGAACAATAGGACGAGAAGGAGGTCCATTCACAAGGATACAGATGGATTTTATTGAGATGCCCCCTAGTAACAGATTAAGATATGTTCTGGTGGTCGTCTGTTTGTTCTCTCGTTGGGTGGAGGCATACCCCACAAGAAGGAATGATGGAACAACAGTGGCAAAACTTATGCTACGAGAGTTCATTCCGAGGTATGGTTTTCCAGTCACAGTTGAGACAGATAGAGGAACACATTTTCAAAATGAGTTGATCCAATTGATTTGTGAAGCATTGAGTATTAAACAAAAACTACATTGTGCTTACAGACCCGAAGCTTCTGGGGTAGTAGAGCAGATAAATGGAACAATTAAAAACAGATTAGGAAAAATGTGTCAAGCTACAGGACTCAAATGGCCAGATGCACTGCCTCTTGTTCTGATGACCATCAGAAGCATCCCTGAAAAGAAAACGGGACTCAGTCCTCATGAAATGATCATGGGACGAGCAATGAGACAAGCCCACGTACCAGTCAACAAGTTATTGACAATAACTGATGATCTAATACTGGATTATTGCAAAGGACTGGCTGATGTGGTGCGTTCTGTGTTTCATCAGGTTGGACCGGATGCGACCACTCTTGAAAGAAAACCAGCCCACGACTTGAATCCAGGAGACTGGGTCCGTATTAAAGTCCACAGGAGAAGAAACTGTCTAGTTCCGCGTTGGGATGAGCCAAGACAGGTAATCCTAGTAACAACGACTGCTGTCAAGTGTGCAGGAGTAAAGAACTGGGTTCATGCCAGCCACACAATCAGAATTCCAGAACCTACAGATCGACATGTGAGTCGGCGTCTGGAAGTGTGGGATAAAAGTTTAACGGCGGGAACAACCAAGATAAAAGAAAGGGTGCCAGAACTTGAAGATCGACCTGAAAGTCGACATCTGGAGACCCCAACGGAAAACACCTCTAGAGAAGAAGAGGAACAAGAAGAAGAAGAAGAAAGAAATTCAGAAGTTCCAGAACTTGAAGATCGACCTGTAAGTCGACATCTGGAAATATCTGACACAACTTCAGGATCTGATGATTCAGCTGCAAATTGGGAAGAATTCCGAAAGAGAACTTGGGGTTATAAACCAATTAGAGAAGAAACTGAGCAAGAAATTGAGTTAGATGAACAACCAAGTACAAGTTATGGTGGAAATCATTCAGAAACAATATTAATAGGTGAAGTAGGGAAAGAAGTACACAAAAAGTTAGAAAATCGAGAAGAACCCCGAGGAGCAATAGGGATAGATAGAAAAACAGGAGAACAGGGAAATTTAGAAGCAGGTAAGGAGGAAAACACGAAATCGGAAGAACCCCGAGGAGGGACAGTGATAAGGGAAAACGAAAAGGAAAAGACAGATCCACCAGTAGGAGATGACGAGATTATAAGTTTCAAAATAAGAGACAATAGTGAGACAGTTGAAACAGAAACAGAAGAAAGTGGAGGAGAGGAAAAAGCAAAGACTGAATCAAGAAAAAGAAATTGGAGGTCGGAAAGAGAAGAAAGAGAGGGTGAGGTAAAAAGGCCAAGAAAAGGAGATAATTGGCCCAACAGCTATGTAAGAAAATTGAGATATAGAATAATAAGAGCAGAAGATGAAGATGCTGAACAAGTAAATGAAGTAACAAGTCAAAAGGGACAAGAAAAACCCAGTGGAAAAAGATTACAAAAGTCCAAAAGGACAAGGAAAATAAATTCAAAATTTAAGTCACCTGAGTGGCTGTATATTGCACTAACAGATTACAAAGGAGAAGAAGAAAACACTCACGGAAACCAGAGACTGAGAAGTCGGATGGGAAAAGGTGAGATGCAACAAAAGGACTGAAGTGAAGACTTAAAGTGCTTCTGCCGGACGTGACAATTTTACTGGATGTGACAAATCACCGGATGTGACAACGAAAGAATTCTGGAGAGAATTAAAGAAAGTACCAAGCAAAGACTTTTTGAAAGCAGAGTGGCGTCTAAGTCATTTTGAGGTGTAGTGACACAATTTTCTGAAAATTTAACAAATAGAAAAAGAAAAATGGAGAATAATGAGAATAGAAGAAATAAATGTGATTTTATAAAGAGATGGTGCAAAATGTGCTGCTTTTGTACAGGGTTATTAATGACCATATGGATAGTATTAGCAATCACAATTCCTATTAGTGTAGCTGTGATAGAAGCAAAGAATGATACTAAACAAGAAAAAGAAACTAATATTAAAGAACAAGTTGTTTTAAGAAGTAGTGCAGAGTTGCATAAGGATAGGTCAGTAACAGATTTTTCAAAGAATGTTTTTACAAAGTTGTTGTATGAGTACGTAAAAACAATGGAAGTGAGAGATTGTTATGTTTGTATGCAATTGCCTGCATCAGTATCTGAAGGTGTGACTTATCATCACTTACCTTTGACTTATGGAATAACATGTAGTGTAATAGCAAGTTTATTTTATAAAACAGGTAGATTAGAATCTTATTATACTGATATAGATAAGATATTTGCAAACATTCCTGTAGTGCCAGAACTTAACAAAGTAAAACCAGCAAAGGTTTTAGGAGAATTCTTTTTAGAACATAGAAAATTAACGTTAGAAGAAATAGTTAGTAACAACCTTACCTGTGAGTTAAGGAAAGAAGAAAAAGTATTTCTAGACATGGTTGAGGAAAGAAGAATGAAATTTCAAAAAGAAGCAATAAAAGAGGAAGGAAAACGTTTATGGACGTTTGAGGAAGGAAATCATGAAGGGAAAAAGATAAATGCAGCAATGACATTAGACTGGCCGCAAACAGGAAAGTTGTGCATTAGGAGAAATAAGACAGTCTATGACAATTACTTTGTAGGTTCCAGTGTCTGCCATGACAATTATCAAATTCTGGGAGGTTGGGGATTCAAAGGTGGAAAAGATCCAATATTTCCAGGTATCTATTATATTTGTGGGAATAGAGCTTATTACAGGTTACCGGACCATTGGTATGGAACTTGCTATGTAGGCCTGGTCTTTCCAAAAATCTTTCACATGGACAGAGAAGAAAAGGGAACATACAAGATGATTAATAGATTTACACGTAGAAAGAGGGAAAGTTTTTCAGAAGTTGTAGGAGATATTTTTGGAGCATTGATACCAGCAGTGGGAATATCTTTGAATGCATTTAAAATTCGGAAGTTATCCACAGTAGTAGATCGTTTGTCTACAGATACTGCGGGAGGGTTCTTAATGGTAAATACCGAAATGGTTGCCATGAGAGCTATGGTGATGCAAAATCGGCTTGCCCTTGATATTCTTTTGGCAAAAGAGGGTGGAGTCTGTGGAATGTTAAAAGTCCAACATTGTTGTACTTACATTCCGGATAACAGTGAAAATATACAGAAGTATATTACAAATATTACAAGTCTGCACAAAGAATTAGTCCCACTGGAGGTTGAAAGTGTTTTGGGAAAACTTGGTAGAGGGTTTTCCTCAGTAGCAAATTGGTTAACTAGGATGAGTAAACTAGTAATAGGGAAAGTTATAATAGTAGCAACTATAGTGATATTGTTAGCCATGACATTGAAAATAGTAATAACATGTATAAAGAGAAAAGTAAGACAGAATAAGATAAGAAGAAATAACAGAATAATGAGAGAAAGAGAGAGAGAAATGGGTGAAATTGAGTTGGAGAAAATGAAAGAAAGCATGTATAAAGAGACTAAAAGGCAAGATGAAGAAGAGACAGAGATATGAATAACAGAAAGTAAAGGATGAAAGACATGCTGCCTGAAAAGAAGTATGACTTGGGTTTTATGTGGTGATTTAAAAATCACCAAAGGGGGATTGATGGAGCAGTAAAAATAAAAAAATTTAACCCCTAACAAATTATATAATTAATTAATTAAAAATGTTCGTTTAAATGTATTAATCAACATTGTATATGTGGGAATGGTAATATGCTAATGTACGTGCTAAATAATCTACTAATGAATGTCCGTGTGTCTAATCATAACGTAAGAATAAAAAGCGTACTAAATAAAATAAATGCATGTTTGTGCTTCATAGAAATAAAATGTGTCGTTGCAAAAACAATAGTGATGGTAAGTAAGGAGCAGCTTAAATGTCGCTTTTTGCTAGGTAACAACTAATTGGGGTACGTAGACGGGAGGGAAACGAAAGGGATATTTTTCTCTATTTTAATTATGTTTTATTTGCCTCAAATTAGTGCTTCTAAAGTAGAACCGAGTGGCGAGATAAAATGGCCGCCAGTGGGAAGATGTGCGCAGGCGCAAGGGGACACGTGGTACGGGATGAGATTGAAGAAATCTGGAGCCGCGTGATGTCTCTGAGAGGCTAGGATGCAAGAAATGGTCAAGGCTGGTGTGACCTAATTGAACTGATAGTGTGCCGTGATGATCAGGAGAGAGTCCGTGGGAAAGGAGCCCAAGAGAAAGGACAATGACTGCGGAGTTCTTGAATGTGTCAAAAGAAGATACAAATGAACTGATCGAATCGGATGGAAATGTTTAAGCGTATGGGAAAGGAAATGATCCAAGGACCCTTGAATCCAAGAGAACTTGATTAAAGAATGAATAAGCTGACATGCATGGACCAATGAAAGAAAAGCGTGATATTAATGTTGCAACAGTTAGTTAGCAAAGTTAGAATTGGGGTATAAGAGGGCCTACTCTTAGTGGGAGGGGGTCAGTCGCGGTTGCAGTCACAGAGAGTTGCAGTTCGAGAGTCGTGGTTGCAGTAGAGGAGACGGGTTGCAGGTAGCTGATGCTGACGAGCTGAAGTTGCTGTTGCGGTCTTAACTTTACAGTTGAGTATGAGAATCAGGCTATTTCTAATCCCAAAGTTAGGTTAGAAATCATTAGGCTAAATTAGGAAGCTAGGCAGGTAACTAAGGTTTTTGGCTTCATGACAAAATTTCCTTTCTGCAATAAATTGATTATGCTTAATAAAATTGTGAATTTAAAATGAATAATTGAATAAAGTATTAAATCTTTTCATGCTTTTAAAATTATATAAAATTTAAGATTCTTTAAAAACCAAAATGACTCAGTGGTTATTTTCCTAATTGATTGTGACCTGAGTAATTGGTTGATTGTGATTCAGCTGGTCTTAATCACTATGAACTAATTTCTTAAATGAATGATTCATCGACAAAACAATGAGCAGGAATATCTTAAGAAATAATTAAAAGAAAGTGACAAATTAAGGTAAATAGATATCCTTGCTCTTCCAGCGGTACACAAAATGGTGTTCTCCATTTAGTTCTCATGCTTCTCCTAGGAGTACGGAATTTCATAAAGGTGTAAAAGGAAATCCAGGAGTGTATGTGTGTGTGTTTAGGCGATGTTTATGGGCCCCATCGTCATGTGGATATGAGAAATATAGTTTTGCCCCTGGATGACCTATAAGTAGCCTGGGAGGAGGATAGTTTTTATTGTACGCGCTGCATCATGAGCATCTCTGGTTCCTTAGTACCCCAACGCACAGAATATCCGTTCTGGCTGCCTACGGCTATATTTTGGACCCATGCCAAACTATTTTTATTAGAATAAAAACCCCATTTAGGGGGAGTGATAGTAAGACTTAAGGGCAAATGATCACTTAGCACATTATGATGTGTTTTAAATTTATCAATCCAGGTGGCGTAACGGTTGGGAACAATAATAAAATCAATTATAGATTCACAGCCTCTACCAATAAAAGTGTGATCAAAATCCACCGGAGGGGAACATAACAGGTTCACAAAACCCAGCTCATGTGTGGCCATTAGATCATTAAACTTCTCACCCCTATCGGTATGAACAAAATGAGTTATCGGATCATTCTCTTCATTTACTACCCCACATTGCCCGGATCCGACTTGAGTGCATATGTTTACGTTAAAATCACCTCCCCAAATCGTGATCACATCAATGCCTATTAAAGCCCCTAATTTATCCATTTCCTCACTAAAGGACTTTAAAATGTCACCTAGTTGATCTTTCTCCATATTGTTGTAAAAGTTAACTATGGACACAGCTATATTACAGTTCAAATAAATAATAACAAATTGATAGAATGCTGTGCTTTTACCATTTTCAATTCTTAAGACCCCCAGTAAATTTGAGATATAAACACATATCCCACCTTTATGTCTCCCATGGGTTGACCGTATTGCTGGCATATGGTACGTCTTGTACCCATCAATATTAGCTTCATCCAACAGCCAAGTCTCCTGAAAACATAGGATATCAAAGCTGCGGATGAAGTCTATCCAGATGGAATTATTCAACTTAGAATGCAAACCTGCGATGTTCCAGAAAAGCACTACGATATCCTTGGGTGCTCTATCAGTTCGATTGATGTTGGCCAAGCTTTTCAAGGTCTGCCCCATGGTCTCCGTCCTCCCCAGGCCACTCACTATACCTTCATCACTATTATCGACAGACAGGGATTCAACCATTCCCAACCCTCCACTCAATATCTCACTCTGATCAATGATGGGTTCCATGAAGTGAGGTGTTACATTTCTCTCCTGTATAATTTGAGATGTTAAACTTTCCTCATCAATGTATTGATCAGAAGTGTCAGAAAGTCAATCATTCTCATCTAGCGATTGAAGGGGCCCAAATCTATTTGACACCTCTAAATTAAAGGTTGAATGAACAATGGGCTGGGTAAAGGAATGCGGATTTAAGTACCCATTAAATGTACTAGGCTGATAAAAATAGCCCAGAGGGAGGACTTGTATACCTGACGCCATATTATTAATTTTATTGCTTCTAAAAAGAATTTCTCGAACCAATAAGGGATTCCCCAACGAAAGAACAACGCAGTCCCCTGGAAAAACTTTCCTACTTGTACCCACCCAAGCAACACGTCTTACCATCTTAAAGGCATGAAACATCTCTCTAGTTAAGGCCACTCTTTGCCCCAAACAATGAATAACACAGTTCCTCAGGGCTATCCATGATTCGTTACTTTCATCAGAATGAGGGGGCACATTAGTCAAAACGACTGTATAAGGAATGGCGGCAGGGGGCAAATTTAAATTTAAATTCTGCAATCTAGACGGATACTCATACTTATTTATACTGTGTGGCCTTGGGTTCGGGCAAAGATCATTCACCGAAAGTCCACCTTGCTGTTCTAATAGTCTTCCTTTTACTGCCTCACATGTAGCCACCTCCTTTGGCAACGGTTTACTTCTAGGAGTTTCAGTAGGACTCTTGGGTCCCGAAACACCAAGCTTCCTGGCCCTCTCCACATGCTGACTGGCAGGACTAATTAAGATAACTGATGAGGACTGGTTAGATGGCTTTAAAACACTACCCTCTCTATCCTCATTTATCTTGGTAATATTTACTTCCTTTACATAATTCATATGTTGGTTCTTAATAATATTTTCCAACCCCACTTCTATTTTACTTAATCTTGCCTCTAAAGTACCAATCGATAGTCTGATATACTTAGTGAGGTCGGTTATCAAACTTACTATCACGTTACTTTCAATAGAAGAGGGGGCGTTACTCTTGCTTTTATTACGTGTAACTGAGTCTTTATCTTTACCTTTACCTTTGTGATTTAACGGGGTACCTTTCCCCTGCTGTTTATCGGCTTTAGCCTTATGTATTGGGGGTACAGGGGAGGCCTGGTGGATAATTGGCAGTAGATTTCCAGGTAGTACCTTCGCAATGGAGTTACAAGATCTTTTAGATGGAGGAAGTAGCTCTGGATCAGGATCGCTAAGTGATAACTCATCTCTGTTAGGCTGGATACAACCATTTCGGGGCTCCTCAACCACATTAATTATGGTAACCGCGTCCGTACTCTCATTGTGATGTAGGTCAGTTGTAATACTACTTGTTAAGGCACCCTGTGTGTCCTTAGATAGAGACTCCTCAACGGTGGATATCTGCTTTTCAAGAGCTCCAACCGCCCCCGTCAGGTATTTCAACAGGGTCATATTAGCATCTTTTGGTTTGTTTGTTGATAGCACAGTTTGCCCAGGGTTCATTGTGCGTAGCTTCCTTTTACCCATATCTACAAATTCTCTGCAAATTCTCTGCAACTAGAAAACTGCCAAATACGCCAGTCCTTTTACCCCTATAATAATAGAAGTGTATCTCTCTAACCTATATGCGTTCCCCCTACTTCTCAGCGTCAATTCTGTAGCAAGATCAAGTGAATACCTTATATAAACCCTCTTTCTTATAATACAATGATATAAGGCAAATGTCTAAATACAATTGTTTTAAATGTCACTAATCTTACTCTTGTCCCAACTGGCAGGTTTTAAAGGTATAGCCCAGCCCAGCTCAGTCTCTTTCAATCTCCTTCAATCTCTGACGCAATAGAATGGCGGGATGAAAATGCCCCCCCCCTCACCAACGGAACAGAGGAGGCAATACAAAGACCCCTATAACACCCTGGAGCTCATAGTCCCACCAAGATGGCTGGCAGCACCAAAGAAGTCTCGGACGAGCGTTCCAGCAACTAGAATTAAGAGGGGACACTCTGGGCTTAGGCTCCCGCCAGAAAGTGCAGGCTCAAGTCAAGATAAAGTAAAGAAAATGCCCCCTTCAGTTTCAACACGTACAATTACTCAGGTTATGACTTACGTATCCCTACTCCGTGGGATCAGTGGAGGATTTTTCTTCCGGGCATTTTTAGGGTAGCAGATGACAATAATATGGCCCAGCCCGGCCTCTATCGGTCTATGACGGGCTAAGACGGGCCCGTCTTGGCCCAGTCTTCGCCCGGGCCGAGCCCGCGCGCGTCCCGCGTCGCGGGACCGCCGCCGCCAATTTAAAGCCCCTCCGGGGGCCGGATCTAAAGTGCAAAGTGCGTTTAGTGCGTTGAGCCCAGGGACACAGGCAAAAGTCCTTCAGAGCAGTCTAACATATACCATTGAGCATATGGCGCGTAATAAGACCCCGGGTACCGATGACTTCCTGATGGAATTTTATGCCACTTACTCTGCGGCGTTAACGCCTAAGTTGGTCGATCTATATGTGGCAGCCAAGGCTGCCAGGAACTCTACTGGACACTACTAGGGCACCAGTGATAGCCCCCATCCTAAATCCAGGTAAACCTGCCCACGATCGATCAGCCAATAGACCACTATTGATGCTAAACATCGATTACAAAATTCTAAGCAAAATTCTGGCTACTAGGCTTCTGCCCCATATGCTTAAATTGATCCACCCAGATCAAGTGGGATTTCTCCCAGGCTGCAATATGGCAGTTAACATTCAACGGTTACTGCCCATTCTAGAAGCTAGAGAGTATGATCGAGGGGATGACACAGTCTTTGCTGTCAATATTGAAAAAGCATTTGACAGTCTATAAAGGCACTATCTGTACAAGGTGAAGTCATGCATGAGGCTGGGCCAGAGCTTTATAACATAGACACGTTACTTTATACTAGGCCAACTTCTAGAGTCCGCACAGGGAGTGTTATCTCTGCGGGTTATTTAGTGGGACGGGGAACATGGCAGGGATGCCCCCTATCTCCCCTGCTGTTTGCTATTGCCATGGAGCCACTGGCAGCTTTGGCTAGGCCTGGACATATGTATAGGGGATTACATATTGGGAGACACCACCATCGAATAGCGCTTTATGCAGATGACTTACTCATCTTCTTGTGCAGCACCGGGGAGGACCTAAGGGAAGCCTGATCCATGCTGGCGGAGTTTGGTCTCATCTGGCTTGAGAGTCAACTGGCAAAAGTCCAGGCTCTTTCCTGTAGTGCGAGTGCCGATCCCCCAGAAGGAAGGACCCAGCTGCAATCGGAACCTCTCTGTTTGGCTTACCTGGGGGTTAAGGTCTATCATGATGGGCTGACCTATAGGACGGGAATGCTGGACGAGCTATTAGATCCCTGAGATCTTCCAGATTTCTGGAAGATACTACCGCTTTCAGTGGCAGGCAGAATAGCGCTCCTGAAAAAGGTGGCTCTCCCCCACCTTCTATATTTCTTTAATACACTTCCCATATGGGTCCGAGAACACTATTTAAAGAGCTGGACTCGTTGATCACTGCATTTATTTGGGAGACTGGACGCAGACTGATGGCACTAGCGACGATGCAATGTGCCACAATGGCTGGTGTGTTGGCGGTCCCTGATTTTGAGACATACTACATTGCAGCCCTATTGCAATGGCTGATTCAGGGACTGGCACACAGGTGGAATCTGGACCGGACCCCGGGCCCCTTCATGCCACCACTGTCTGACCTCTTTAAAGTGTTTCTCTGAGTGACAAGGTCACCTGTAAGTGACTCACAAGAGTTTCGAGTGTTGGCCAAATGCTGGGATAGAGGCTTACAGAAAATACACACTAAAACTCCATACTCCCCGGAATTACCTCTGGAACTACTGAGGACACTTCCACATGGCAGCAGCTGGCGGGGCCTTGATCTGTGGGTCGAGGCAGGGGCAACGAAAATGGGAGATCTTTTTTGAGATTCAGAACTGCTTCCATTCGAGGAATTCCGAGCAGAATTCGACCTACCTCTGGGACATTTTCTCCTGCACAGAGCCTTCACAACAGCATTAAGAAAACACTGGGGCACGGGAACTACTGAACCTCATACATTGCAGAGTTGTCAATATATATCTCTCTCTCAGCGGGCACCATCAAGACGATCTCCTGCTTATACAGAGCATTGCGTGCAGACCAACAACAGCTGCTAGAGAAGCTGCAGTCGAGGTGGGAGGGTGATTTAGGCATTCCTATTACTGCCAAGGTCTTCGACAACATCCTAGACAGAATGCCCAAGGTCTCTAGTAATGCACGCTTCAAGCTCATTAATTATTATGTTCTTCATAGGTCATACCTGACCCCAGAGCGCATAGGAAGATACTCCAGGTAGCTGATGCGTCATGCCCTAGATGCGGAGAAGAGAGAGTGCACATCCCACACATGTTCTGGTCTTGTCCCACGCTGAGCTTGCTTTGGGAAAAGGTCTTACATACGGTTGGGGAGGTCCTCGGGAGAGAGATTCCCCACACCACAGGGCATTGTTTACTGGGATGGTCTACCCACACATCTAAGACTAAAGTCACAAGCAAGTTCCAAGATTTAGCATTCTTTATTGCCAAACGCGAGAGAGCAAGAAATTGGAAGGCATCGGGGAGTCCACGATTGATAAAATGGGTGGGCTGCGATGGGAGGATACTTTTAAGAGAAGCCTGATGGGGCCTAGGAAATATTGATATAGCCCGAGCCTGGGGAACCATGGTGGATAGCTTATCTAATCCAGAGCGGGATACATCCACAAGGGCACCTGCTAGATGGCCATGATTATTCCCACATTGTGATATACCACTCGCCCTGGCCTGTACTGAGCACCTTTAAATACCTGCTGGAAATTAGTGTCTAATTGTAGGATATCTTGTGTCTCCCTACCTAGCGTGCTGCAGCACTTCATTAACTATGTTGTATAATTTCATTTATGTAACGCCGTAGTGAGTGATTGGGGGTGGAGGGGGAGTAGAATACTTGTTGTTTACATATCATCAAAACTATTCTCTTTACCTATTGTAATTGCTTTGATCTTATTAGGCATATGATAGCTGTAACAACTACACTCTTTGATGCATGAAAACCAATAAAATCTGTTTAAAAATGAAACATCTGACAGGAGTAAGACATACATAGTAGAATAAATCACTGTAAATGAAATAAGAAAATGCTAGGTACATGCTTTTACTACTACTTTTGAGAGAAACACTAAATGATATTATGCTAGCTTGAGCAAGACCCAACATAACTTATATTACTAAACTAACATTGTTAAAATTCTGCAAAAAATAAGAAAGCAACAAAAACATTTGAATCAATAGTCTGGGATATTGAGCATGTTGACAACAGGGATGCATAATGAAAGACTTACAGCCACAGTGTCAGGAAGGAAGGCAAGAAATTACAGCGTTATTAAATTAAAAAGAGATGATATAGAACTTCCCAGTATCTACAATGCATCTGCTGTGTGGTGCAAGGCCTGGTGTGAGAACACTGCTAGGAGCAGAAGTCACTCTTGTCACAGATGGTGTGAGAAATTGGGTTGTGGTTGAATGGGAAGTGACTCCTGGTCAAGCAGCAGCTACAATCCCTAGCAGGGTGCACCACAAAAAGTCACTAAATTAACCTGTGCTTAGAACTGGGTAGCTTGACACCCAAAGGTGTCAGACAATGTGATTCAACATGGAATGTATTTATGCAGCAAACATACAGTAATACAATGAGAATACAACACTAGAAAAATCCCACACCAATTTAGAAACTATTTGACACCAAAATGACAAAACTCCAATCAGTAGAACCGGAGTTATGAATTTTTAAAGATTAAGATCAAAACTAGCGGCTAAAAGATCAAAGCACCAACCACAGACATATAGTCGCCAAAGACTGGGTCAAAGTCATACAATAAGGCTAACCACAATAGAGTGTGGTTGGGATACAAGAAGTAAATTGGACCCGGTTGGCACTTAACTTCGAACCTGGAAGAACTTTCAAGAAAAAGTTTCTGAGAAGGTAAACAGCGTGGTTATGCTGCAGGCTGTGTCCGAGGAGGGAGTTTTGTTGTTGAGGAGCCACTGGATGAAGATGTGGTGAAGGTTTCAATGTTCAGACTTAGGGGCCCATTATGATGCCGGATGGAAAAGCCTTCCGTCCCCCATGGGGTCGTAAAAGTACCTCCCGCATGACCCGCGGCATTTCCGTCGGCCAAATTACGATGCAATGTACGCAAATCACACCGCGGCGGACGGATGCCACAAAAGACCGTCCACCACAGTCGTAAAAGCTGCAAATCCGACCGCGGCGGACGGGGACAGCTGGTCAATGGCCTGAAAAGGCCGCTCCTGCCGCGGCATGACCACATGGCTAATTACGATGAGAATGCGGAGCTGGCGGACCGAGCACTGCGTCCGACCGCCGCGCATGCACATAGGCCAAATAATTGGCGGACAGAACCAACTTCACAACAATGCCCGAAGTGTGCCAGTACTCCCTGCCGCCCTCAATCACAACACACACGCCACAATGATACACCCCAACTTGCTACTGGTAAGGAAAGCCATGCGCAGCATGGAAGAGACATCTGGAGGTCATCACTCATGTGGACACACCCACATACCACAGTATAATACCAAGCCCTCCCTGGACCAGCATCCTTTGCACACCACAAGCCGAGACAGAGAGACAGGACACACCTCACACACTCCGCATATCCCCCCCACTACCTTGCACCCTGCACCCCTCATTCAATTGCACCATGCCCCCCAAGACAATGCCCAAATCCACTGACTCAGAGTTGAAAGTGACGGTAGACGAGACAATCAAGGTAGAACCACATTTGTCTGGGCACCTTGTCCAACACACACTACTTGCGTGCAAGACTCAGATGTGTGCAAGGACCCACAGCAAAGTCAATGCCGTAGGGACCACCCTATGCACTGTGCGTGACATCAGGAAGCGGTGGGGCGACCTCAAGGGCCGGGTCAAGCATCGGGCACAGAGGAATCACGCGGCGGCCCAGAGAACTGGTGGCGGCCCTCCCATTCCACCACTAACCTACACCGAATGTGAGGAGAAGGTGCTTGCCACATTGCAGCCGGAGAGTCTCACAGGAATTGAGGGGGGAGTGGAGGCTGGTAAATACTAACAAATGTCTCCCATCACACTGCAATGTACTGTTGTGCACAACAAGTGAGCCTCAATCGCCAGCCCACATCAAACTCATGTGGAATGCACGCTTTCAATATGAATGGATCACAAGACGAGCATTCCCTCACCCAGCTTCACCTCACAGGTAGGTAGTCAGCTCATGCACCCTGGCCTCCCTCCCAAACAGCATGGCCCACCCTCCCCACCCCACACCCATGTGTCAGTTAACTCCATCGACAGTGCCTCCTAACAGGTAGGTAGCCATCTCACTGGGGAGGGGGCCGTTGAGCACTGACAGATAGACCACAACTCCCACAAGGCCCTCTGTCTTCCCTCACAGACAGCATGGAGCCAAATGACCCCCCACATTCTGCACCTGGTAGACAACTCTGTAACCCCCCCTAAGTTGTAGGCAGTGCACATACAGCCAATACCGTCGAGAGGCCACATGATTCACAGTGTCGGTGATGAAGTCACATGTAACTGCAAAGCAAAATAAAAGAACGCCATCACAAAAAGCCAATGTGAAAGTCCCATTGCCTCAAAGCAGAGAGACTCGGGTCAACACAACACATGCATGGAAACCCTGTCAAACCTCACAAACCACAGGAGGCAAGTACAAAAAGCATAACACAAATCATGAAGTTGCGGCATAGTAGGCAGATACCCATTGAGAAGACACAAATGTCCAAGCATAAACTGAATCGGATGAGTAACAGGTTGGTACCAGAGGACATGTCCCTGGAAATACAAAACCTGTACATATGATTATGTTGCCCCAGCCATGACACATAGTCAACGAGCAATGTATGTACCTCCACATCACGTTCGACTGCTGACAAACTGTTATGAATGCATAGTAATGCCAAGCTAAAAAGTAAGGCCATCTCAAATCAAATGTGCCAAACATGAACATGAAAGTAGCGCTGTGTACTGAACATGCTGACAATGTAACCTCTCTTCAACAGGTGACTAGCCAGCAACAGCAGGCGCTCGCTCATGCCATGGACGAGCCCAGCCAGTCTCCCCCCCAGGAAGGAGAACCCTCGGATGCAGACTCCCTGGTCTTTCCGAGGGAGGAGGACCGACCTGGCCCCTCTGGCATGCCCAGGACAGCTCAGTCTCTGGCCCTCACTGTCCCCACCACCACCACCACCACCACAACTCCCACAACAGCTGCACCGCCAACGCAGACCCCTGCAGCAACGACCTGTGTGGCAGCCACCTACACCATCACCACCGCTGCCTCCAACACTGTCCCTTTGCCTGCAGTTGTGAATACCACCAGGCAGACCGGGGATGCTGGGGACGGTGTGCTGCTGCAGCGCCTGGCATCGCCACAGGTCTGTGGCAGCAGAGCAGGTGGGAGGCCAACTGGGGGACAGCCACAGGAGGACAATGAGACTGAGGCCCTGGACACCGTGCTAACTGTCCTTGGTGCATACCAGCAGAACCACGGACAGATGGGTTAGGGCCATGAAGAACAGCGAGAACTCCGCCGGCTGCAGAGCTCCATGGACACTCGCTTGGGACAACATGTGGAGTACATGGGCCAGTATGTGGGTGTCCTGATGGACATGCAGGCGACTCAAATTGCTGCCAACCCCCCCCCCCCGGGCCAGCAGGATGATAGTCACACCACCACAGCAGCGGCCACAGGGAGGGGTGAGTCACACCACAGCGAATCTTCAGACACCTCTGAGCATGCAGCATGTTCCCCCCCGGCCAAACGGCACAGGGTGCGTCCGAAAAAGACACCATTAGGATCACGTGGCACAGCACCGTGCCGTACCAGTTCTCGGAGCAATCGCTGATGTCACCACTGTAACACCGAGCATTGACTGTCGTTATAAATACAAAACCACATTGCCAGAAGGATGGGAGTGTTCACTTGGACTTTGGAACTCTACCTTTGCGTGTCCTACCCTAACTATCCGTGTACCATCACCTCCTACTTCACCCCTCACCTGTCACACATCGCAAAATTAACACAACTCACAACAGTATGCCTTCGTGTCAAGAGCATTCTCATCACAGTAAGTGGTGTGTTGGCTCACAATGCATGGGTATCCGAATATGTAAAAGCGAAAATTCCATTGAGAGAGTGGAGGTACCTGGAAAGACACAAGGAAACAACAGTGCGTTGCCATATCATGCAATAACTGCAAAAGCACACCACGAGCCAACTCGGTACAATATGGATTACAGACAACACCGGCAAACAAAATCAACATGGACATCAGGGGGACTGGAGCACACGACTGCACCTCCCAACACAGTTTCGCCCTTAGCATCCTGGTGAATGCAGTCCAGTTGGAAAGCTTACTCCTGTTACCATTGTCGTGTGTCACCTAGGTTGGTGCAGGTCAGTGCTGTGAATCTCTAGACACATGTGTGTCGCGTTATCCTCCCACATCAGTAGGGGTAAGATACATTGTGATCGGTGTCTGCTGAGGAAGCTGCCAGATTCTACTTGGGTCTCTGTACCTCTCCCTGCCCAACTCAGGTGAAACACCTCAGTCACATGACAAGAAAGCATCATGACTGAACTGCATATACCAGAATGCCAAGGGCTGAACTGTGCTGGGAGGGGAAGCAGTGTGCTCCCATCCCCCTAACGACATCATCAGGGACATGACGGAAGTTGTCACAGATCACACAGCGCAGAACAATGAAATCCTTAGCAGTGTGCCCACAAGAGCCAGCATAACAACACATCCTGTCATGTGGACGATGGTGACATTGTCGCATTCACACACTCAAGTACTGTTGCACAGGGATTTTCAAGTGACATGTACGGTCTATGCATGTTTACCCACATGTACACCAGTCCCTGACAACATACCCACACTAAACCTGTTTTTCAAACGAAGTCATCTTCTCCTGAATGGGCACAAGTGCTGCGGTCACAGGGCAGGCCTTGCGTATATAGGAACTGTTGCACGCTGTGTTCCTTGCTGTAGCAATGTCCTCCTCACTCCCCCATATGTGATTGTGGATATACATTTCTGGCCTCACATTCCCACAGCGAAAGCGGACTTCAATAAGGGTGCAGGCACAATGGGCTTCTGTTTCAACAAGTAGTCGCTCCCACACCAGCCCTGAGACCTTCGAATTCCAGGTGCCTTGGCCGTCCCGCATGATTCAGTCAGTGCTGAACACGGCACTCCCACTTTTTTCCGGGGGACTGACACACAAATTATTGATAGCGTCTGATACTGAAGGCAATTGCACACTTCTTTTTCAAACTTGTGGGCTCTGGCCTTGCCCCTTGGTTTCATGCTATTTCTGGAGTACCACCTGGTGTCATTCCTCCAATTTACTGACTGCATTTAGCGGTTTGGTATCACTACTCATGGCTGTACAGCTGAGCGCTGGTTCTAAGAGTGCTCTCACGCCATGTCTGCCCGTCCTGTGGTCCAGTCGAACCCGGTCAGTTGCAACTGTACCGTGACCACATGCAGCTCCTCTTTGGATGTGTCCCATTAGCTGTGCTACGCATCAGTTATAGGCTAACCTTCAGCTATGCCTATTTCACCTGCGTGCAGCCTGTGTTCTACTGCCGAAGATGCCCCTTTCAGTGGTCCCTGGATGTCTGCCTTTCCAACACATCCCTTGCTGCCCTGGACCATGCGCTGTGGGTGAGTCCTTTGTTGGTCCATGATCAGGACTGCTCCGGTGATACACGTTTGTGGGATGCCTTCCAATGTGTCAGACAGGCTGACAGCTGCGCCTGTGTGTTTGCGCAAAGGCTCCTGCGCCATGCCTACATTGAGCCTCTCCCCGGGTGCCATGGGATGCTCCTTTCACCCTTGTGGTACGAGGAGCACATCTGTTCCTTCATACTGCTGGATTGGATGGCGGTCCTTTTTGCTGGAGATGATTTGGATCGTCTTTTGGAACTGATTGCCTTCGAGGCTACCTGTGCCTTCTTGGATTCGTAACTACTTAACAGCAACAGGAACTGTTGGTGACTAAATCAATGTCCTTTTAACTTTTTCAGGCCTACTAACAGGAATTGTCATTCAGCTCTCTGACTTTTGCCCTATCTGCATTTGCTTTGACTCTGCTGACCTCTGCGGTCTGTTTCGCTTGGTACCACAGACCTGAGCAAGGGGAGGCTGTCATCTGACCGTCATGGACATTGTCGACTGGCATGAGCCCTGCTTCCATCATGCAGCTGTAGCGCACAAAATGCACATAGCGTGGTCATTTTGCAAGTACATTAGTATTTGTCTGTCACATGAGAAGTGTCTGCAGAGCTTGTTCTCTGTGCGGTCCAGGAGCACTGCCTGTACATTCTGTCCGTGGTCGGAGGGGATTGTCCATTGTCATTCTGTTCTGGTCAGGCCCTAGCACCCCCACTCACTGCTGCTAGGGGACACGGGTGCCTTTTAGATGTCATGGGGAGGCAGGCTGGTTGCCCCACACTTGGAGAGTGATCCATCCAGTGATGTGAGCGACATAGCACATGGGATGTACATTTCACCATGTACTGGCTGGGCAATGGGTCTGCTGGCAAAGCCCATAGACCTGGGACATCTCATTCAACTCCTCCCAGCAAGGGGTGGGGGGATATGCTCGTGGGTCATCGCCCAGAGGGATTATTGATATGACATCTTGCTTCATGTGTTATGGATGTGTCGCTATGGAAACTGTATATGTACTCATGCATTCTCAACTTCTTCTGGCACGTATGTTGCCTGTATTGCAACTGTAGTAAAAAAGCACATTTCAAAGCATTTCTTGTCTGCAACTTAACGACTTGTGTACACACGCTTGCAAACCTCTGAGTGAGTGGGAGAGCTAGTGAGGCACTATAGCAATTGGGTCCTGTGCTAATGGGTGTTTCTGGGTGCTCAGTACCTGCCTGCCCAAGTTCTCCAATCCTGCGCATAGGCCTGTAGGTGTCCAAAATGCCAGTAACAGATCTCAAAGTTTGTTAGAAAACAGCAAGGCACGCAGACACAGTCATATTTGGTCATTCTTCACTTACACTCAACGGAAGTAGTTGACGATGAGCTGTTGTTGCTGGTCAAGGCCTTCTTCCTCACCACTGTCATCGTCACTGGGCATGTGTGGGTTGGGTGCGGGGGGCTGCTGCTGTTCATCGTCATCCAGAATCAGGGGGATCCTTCTGCGCATGGCCAGGTTGTGTAGCATGCAGCAGGTGACTAACATCTGTCATACCTTCTGTGGTGAGTACTTGGGGCACCACCAGTCTGGTCCAGGCACCTAAATCTTGACTTCAGCAGTCCAAAAGCGCGCACCAACACACGACGTGTCCTCCCATGTGCATCATTGTATTGGACTTCCCCCGGCGTTGTAGGATTCCGCATTGGGGACAGCAACCACGGACGATTGGGATGCCCAGAGTCACCTAGTTGTGAGACAGACAGGCAAACAGTGTGATCTAAATGTGTGGGGAGAGCAGCATGTCACAGATACATCACAGTCATTGACACAGCCCACTCACCAACAAGCCAGGCCCGCTCGGGGTGCAGATTGGCCAACAATTGTTGTATGGTGCTGTTCCTCAAGATGTAGGAGTCATGTGCCGACCCAGGATACCTTGCACACATGTGTGAGATGATCTGATCCGCCTGGCATACCACTTGCACATTGATGGAGTGGTAGTGTTTGCAGTTCCTATAGATGTGTTCCCTTGCCTGTGGTGGAACGAGGGCAATGTGGGTACCATCAATGGCTCCCACAACATTTGGAATGCCTCCCAGGTCATAGAACTCCCCCTTCACAGCTGCCAATTCATCCCTCCTCGGGAAGTGGACAGGTCTGTCCTGGTAAGGCATCTATGTTGACAGGACGTCACGCAATACCATGCTGAACATGGGCTGTGACATCCCCTCGGCGCTGGCCACAGTGTGCTGGAAAGACCCAGTACCGGAGAAATGCAGTGCAGCCATACCCTTCACTGTAGCAGACAATGCAGCCGGATATTTTCTTTTGGGCTTCAAATGGGGCTCCAACTGGGCACATAGGTTTCGTAGTGTGCGGCGATCCAAACGGAATCCCCGGATGATTTCGATGTCCTCCATCATCGTCAGGTCGGGGACAGGGTGAAAGATGGGTGGTCTCCTCCTACGTATGTCAGGGTACACAGGCATGGGCTGAGTTCTAGGTGAAATGTGGTGCACAGCTTACCCAGAGACGCGCACAACCACAACATTGACAGGCCTCATGGTCACGTGAAATGCACAGGTGACCTGCATTTAGACGTTGTTTTTCTTCACTCACTCGACATACTGACACAACGACATCCAAAGAAGTCGATGTGTATGGCATGTAGTACACTGCTACATCAAGGGTGAGCTGCCCTGTGGTCAGGTGGCACGGCACTAGTGTTTCCCAGCATCAGTGCTAGGTTGCATGTTGCTGCTGCCACTGCACGAGCGCAAGCTTCAGTCCCACAATACGCAACACCATTACGGGATGGGGCAGTGAGTGTCATCTGGACAACGCTACATGGTTGTTCAGCACGGTGGACAGACACATGTGGACATTATGGGGTCAGTCCTGCGTGAGTGTGTGTGGCATTTGCGTAACAGACATTGCAATGTTCACCTGAATGAGGCACAAATGCACATGGATTGTGTATACATGCCCACATGGCTGCCAATGAGCGATGATGTCGGTCAGAGCTATGTTTGTTTGTTCCAGATGTGCACTCCTATGACGTGTGTGTGAACATTAACAGGCAATGGCAGCTGTGCACACTGCACGCCACACCAGTACGTGTGTTGGGAGTGCTAGGGGTTACATGTATGTCTGATTTGCAGACCGTGTGACACCTCTGATTGTCTGCCTACGTCACTGGCCCTTCACAAGTCGACCCCTGCCCTGGCCAAGGGACGCCAGTCAGTTGTCAAGGGATGTACAAGCGATGTTCACAGGTTGGATGTTTCATTCCACAACATTGGTACAGTGCGAGAGACCTTTGTCCTTTTAGACTCCTTCCCTCATTTCGGTCCATGCTGGCCACGGGGCATGACTATGTATGTACTTTCACTCTCCTTTTCTTGGACATGCCATGTGTGTGTAGACTTCAGTCAAGGGTCACACTCTCTCATATCTTCACAGTGTAGTGAGCAGCTGGTCACTGTTCTAGCTGCTCTGATGTACCAGCCACACCCAGAGGGCTGACTTACCCCCCACCCCACAGCCACCCAGCACAGGCATCACTGGACATGTGACCCTGCCAACAAACTGGGCCGGACGCATGTGCCATGGGCCAGTTCTCCTATACATGTACGGTGTCTGTGTGGTTACTTTCTATGCATGGGGGCCTCGTGCCCCACAACATTACACATGGGGTGCACCAATCACTTTAGGCATATGAGTTGTGATGGGTGATGTAATTCGCATGGTGCCAATGCAAATGCAGTATGTGTTTGCATGCGCGGTAGCTGGCATCTGCGGCGATGACACGCATTGGCCCCAATTGGATGATGCAGGGTTGCGGTTGCAGCTTCCCGGCCGCTGCGGTGTGGCACACACTATGCGAATGAGCCATCAGCCAATGGGAGCCTTCGGCGGCGTACATGTTTTGATGTTGCGGTGTGCGCGCTCTGCTACTGCGGGGCACGTCATTGGCCCCAATTGCCTTCAGGGGCACCGAGGGTCACTCATGAGGATTGGGTGGGCCTCGCACTTTGCATTTGGCAGGTTGCCACATTCCTCGTAGTGCCGCCACGCTTGCTGGGTGTTGTAGTTGTTCAGGGGTTGCATGCGTGGAGATGTTTGGTATGTACCTCTGCTGTTGGGCGCGGCGGCATCTTGTCTGCAGGAGGTGCAGCAGGTAGTGCAGCGGGAAGGCCTGTAGCGATGGATCCATGGCGGCTCCGGGGGTTTAGGTGGGTGCTGTATCGGCTCTTCCTCTCCGTTGTTGTGTTTCCGCCATCCGCAACGTGGTGGTTTTTACGCGGCGGTGGGAAGGGCTGTTTGCCACATCGTAATCTGTTTGGCGGATGGAACGTGTTTCCGCACGCCGGTCCTGCTCTATTGGCTCCATCCGCTACCCTTGCATGCGCTAAAAACGTGAGGAGCCTGACGGACCGCGGCGGATGGTAAATGGCCTCTGTGGGACCATTGTAATTTGGTGGTCGCAATGACCGCACCTGGGGCGGGAAAATGAACGATTTCCGCCACCGGCACGGATGGGCTTCCGTCCGACATCCTAATGACCCCCTTAGTTACTGTTTTGAAAGTTGTAAATCTCCATCAGGACAAAGCAGGAGGCTGTCACCAAAGACAGTTCCCGGAAGTCGGACACCCCTTTGGCGACGGACAACTGAACAGCATTTGAACCTGTGGAAAAGAGATAGTGGAAGCAGCTTTGAAGTCAGGGTGGCCTGTGATGCACTTTGGGTGGATCAACGAGCATGTTGGTCTGGGTCTTCCCTCTGTTTTAGAGCAGTTTTTAGTCAAAAATGTCGAAGTCCCATGCTTTGGATTTATGGCTATCTGGGCACTTTCAGCACCACAACTCGGGGGCCAGGACTAGTGGGACACCACTTGGGGGTTCAGGACTCACTCAGCTTGGGTCCAGGTGCAGGTTCAAAATGGTGTGAGCCTTTGATGCTCTGTGGCTCTGAACAGGAGGCCTGCAACTAGCCCTTGGAGTCACTCTGATAGTCCTGGGTTCAGGTGAAGATACAGGGCTCAAACAGCAGAGATGGCCGTTGAGGGTTCAAGGCAACCTCTAAGCAGCATACCAGTACTCTGAGAGTCCTTATGCAGGTCCATAAAGTGAACTGAAGAGTGGGTCTGAGGGCCCTATTTCTAGATCTGGTGCCTTCTTTGAATTTGGGAGTAATTTCGAGAGGGTTCTCTTTGAAGTACTTGGAATTTCCTGACTCCCCTGCCCAGGCTGCAAGCTGGCTTCAGGAACAATGCAGTGGTGACAAGCCCTTTCGTGAAGGCAAAGCACATCCTATTGGCTTGCAAGTGAGGCTATGCCCAACTCTGCACCCCTATCCTGCAGCAAATGTCACATTCAAGCACACCTATTCCCTCTATTATGGATGTGACTATCTAGGAGGAATTCACAAAGACTAACTGCCAGTTACACCCAGTCATGTGACCTAGGGAAGGGCGCAGGCATCAAATGGCAAAGGGCAGGAAAATACCAACTTTCTAAAAGGGGCATTTTCCAAATTGTAATTTAAATTCTGACTTCACTTTTCAAGTGCATATTTAATTACAATTTCATACATACCAATCATGAAATGCTTATCTGTCACAATCAAAATTTAGCTGTTATCAAATGTTATGTCACATGTTTTAAGAGGCTACTTAAGCGGGTGACACAATAAGTGCTGCAAGCCCACTAGTAGCATTTAATTGACCGTCCCTGGGTATATGGTATACCACTGTTCAAGGGACTTATGAGTAAATTAAATATGCCAATCAGGTGTAAACCAATTTAAACTTGTTTAGGGGAGTGAGCACAAGCACTTTAGCACTGGTTAGCAGTCGTGAAGTACACAGAGT
The DNA here is from genome assembly GCA_963921515.1 of Calotriton arnoldi. NCBI lineage: Eukaryota > Metazoa > Chordata > Amphibia > Caudata > Salamandridae > Calotriton > Calotriton arnoldi. The sequence goes on from CAWUFW010012136.1 coordinate 266,952, forward strand.
CCTAAGGTCAACAAAAATGAATTTCAGCAAAAATGGGGGTACCAAGCAAAATGTTTGGGGGTGACCCTACAGAGAGGGCGAGGTCCAACAGATGGTGTAAGGGACAACAACACAGAGCCTAATAAATTATTTAAAAAAAACCTTAGCATATATCAGTGTACCTGTATATATACAAGGGTTAATTTTTATTCCACTTTGAAAACCTAGCCAAACATAAACTGATTTTTTTTAGCTTTAGACAAAAATGGACACATCTTATTAGCTTAGGTACATGCCGGTTGTAGGCGTTTCAATTTGCAAGACCTGTGCTATGTGTTGCCCTGTTGCAGTTCCACAGACTTCTGCCCCATCTAAAGCATTCAGTCTGGCTGTATGAGAAATATTAAACAAAACATTAACACAACATTTAAAACATTATTAATATATAATGTTTATGAGTATATGTATATGCTGTCCAACACGGAATGCAGGAATCAGTGAAGTAGAAATGGATGAGTGCTAATAGGTTTACTTAAAGAGTGATTGCATGATCTAGATACATGCATGGCCAGCTAGAAATTCCCAGTTTTTTCTTAGAATTCTGGGACTAGTATTGTTATTTAAATATATTTATAATTAGTACTTCAAGTCCCATTATGCAAAATATAAACCATTAATGCCTTACCCAGTCACAAATGAAACAGAGAAGGATAGAATTTAGTACGAGTTGGTTGGTGGGAATTTTTACCTGGCATAACATTTGTATTGTCAGCCCGTATAGCAGGTGGTGGTGCATGGTGGAGAGGGCATCCATTTCAAGGGAGTAGGATGGAGACAGGCTCCAGTTGGTCATCCAGCAGGAACTTTAGCAAGCTCAATCCAGGAGAACTTCTCCTTCACCTACTCCTCTCAACCTCCTCCTCCAATGCGTTAACTGTATTAGTTACCTCCTGATGTAAGACAGCTTTTTTGGATTACAGTTAGGGAGAACGAAGGCAATCCAAGTCTGTTTTTTTGTAGTGTTTTTTTTACCACAAACGGAACTACAAGGTCTGCCTCCTCTCCAGTGTATTTCTCTTTCTTCTCGGTACAGGTAGCAACCTTGTTGGAATAAGGGTCCCAAAGACAGTTGCACACTATGGATCAGGAGGCAAATGCTGAAGAAGAAAGAAACAGATCCTAGGTTGTGGCCAGTATATACGTGGTTAGAAGTGAATGTGTGTCAGGTGCCTGATTGCTGTTTAGTGTATATCATTTTTTTAATTATTGAGTTTCTTATTAATTATCATGCAGAGTTCTGCATGAATGGAGATTCGGCTCGCTATGCAGAGCTTTCCTATTCACTACCATACGGAGCCTCCGCCCCGAGCATTGAGCCTCTGCCTCAAGTGCATAGTCTCTGCCAGACGTAATATATGACTATAAGTTGCATGCTTTAACTTTATGGTAATAAATTACTACTATTCAGTCTCTAGCCCCTCATCTGGGGGGATATAGATATGTTAGTTACACTGTTGTTTCTGAGCATTAACTAGACATTATGGGCATGATTTACAAAGGTAGTGTAAGCATTTGAGTAGTTTACACTTTTGAGTAAGCTCAATACTTTTTGGCTATTCACAAAGCCCAGGTGTAAATTTACCCCAAAAGTGTAGCTTACATGTTTCCACCAAATTGAAGGGCCTGGGGTTATACACTTTTGAGTAACATATACTTTTGAGTATGGTTGCTACTTTTTGACTAGTCACAGAATCTGAGTGAAAGTTACACTTTTGGAGTAAGTTTGTATTTAGATTTTGTGAGCTTATCCCTCTCCATTATTTTTGCTCACTGTGCCATCACAAACAGGAACCCTCCATGTGCCAAGTCTTGGCCCAGCCCCAAAAGATACAGTCTAGCTCAAATTGAAAGGCCTCATCGTCTCTTTACAGGAACACAAAAATGTTAATACGTTTCAGAATTCATGGGACTTGGTACTAAAATGCAGCAACAATGAAATCTTCTCCTGGATATACTTGTCTAATCAGGGTTTCTCACTGAAGAACAACAGGTGATGGAAGCAATGTGTAAATTCATCTTACAGACTAATAATTACTCTGGACTGTATTATAGGCCATTATTTGTTTGCCCACTGTCCACATGCAAGCAGCGACTTACCATATGCAAGTCTGTTGCTCCCTGTCAGTAAAAAAAACAGTTCAGACCGAACCCCCAAAAAGCAAAAATGGTCCATTAACACATGTTATATGGTGGGAGGTATATTACTGTGAATGGCAGGAGCAAACCACTATTCACAATGGGGATGGGAAAGGCACACCACCAAAATTAGTGTAGAGTAGGTAAAAGAGAATTTTCCACTGGGATTGTTTTCATTCTGGACAAAAAGGACAAAAAAGTAGCTAGTACAAATGCACATATGCAAAGCAATTACCACATGCAAATGTATACACTATATATATTTATGGAAGTGTAATGGCTTATGATTATGAATGCTTCTGGAAATCTGTCAAAAATTCCTAAGCCTATTCCTGGAATTTTTGGGGGCTTGCTAAAAAGAATTATTTACTCCAATGGTCGGATTAAATTTAAGGGAGTAAATTTACAATTTTGTAGTGAAGCAGATCTGCAGGGTCTAAATCTCTTCTTTGGATAAGAACTATATTTACAAAGATGTCCCTGGTGACAATACCTAGACAATTGATTTGTGGAAGGCATATGCTATTGTCTGGATTATTGCTTCTAAATTGATTTTTAACTTAGTCAACACTATCCACATTCAAGTGTCTATCTCTATCCTGAATAGGGCTGGTCAGCATAGAGAAGCATCTTTGGCCACTGGAATGTCATGCCCAGCCCAGATTATGTAATCTATATGATGTCAAGTAGCCGAATGTTTGGATGTTAGGTCAGAGTGTTTTTGTAGCTTTGCAGTGCAGTAAGAAGGAAGAGGAGTCTTTTGGCAGTTCTCAGTGCAGGGAGCAGATGGGCGACAAAGTCTGAGGAGAGATAGGAGTTAGGAGACACAGTCTGGCCTGAGTGTTTAAGGGCCCACCCCCCAGCAGTACGGAGGCTGTAGCGGGGGTTCGAAAAGGCAGAGCAGAGGTAGAGCTTGGTCTGCGGTCTGTGGTTTATACACTACGATTCAGACAGCGGACAGCGGTGATTACCGCAAGCTCTAATGGCACTTAACAGCTTTTGTTGACCTCTAAGACCACATGGCAGTTGAGTACCATCTTGAACGCCATCAGGTACTGGCTTGTGTTCTTGTGCCTGGGCCATCTTACAAGCAGAAATATATTTGGTAGATGCAGTACTCGTCTGCAGTGTGCTGAGCGTCTGTGATTGTGAAGGACTGCGGTACGACGGGTATTGTTGCTCTTGCTTTACTGAAATCTTCTGTCAATTTTTGGCTTCAGTGATTGTATCATCAAGTCTGGGTGAAGCTATGAAGTAGTAAAGCAGAACCATTGAAGCGGCTAGGGTGCCCGAGCTCATGTGCTATGCTAGCCCATAAATCGGGGGGAGGGGTTCCAGGCGCACAACCTCCCTTGTGCTTTGAGACAAAAAGCATTCCCTTCTGGTCTCATGACCACAAGGTGCTCCTCATGACAAAGGTCAAGAGTGAGCCCGGGTGGGCCCAGGCCGGCAGTGGGGGGGGCGCAATGTGTCCCTTAAAATGGGGTGTTGTGGCTGGGCACTTTGGGGCCCCTACGAGATGCCAGGCAGTCGATGGTGACCTTAGTGCAGCTTGTGGACAGTCCTGTCAGCAAATTCCTGTCTCATCAAGATTGTCAGAGTTAGAAAATGCAAGAGTATATAACTATCTGTATAATAAATACCTAAGTAATACCGTTAATTCTTTCTAGTAGGACCAAGGTGAGATGGTAAATCAACAAAGAGACAAATGACTGAATAGCCATCACATTACCATTAAGCCATTGGGTGATGGCAGTCAACCCCCCAGAGATAGCAATATGGACAGCAACATGAATTTGGTTGTCTAAAAGTCAGGTGATTGTCGAAATGGGATATCCCACTAGGTTCCTTGAGATCAGGGATAACAAAAAGCAAGGGGTGAAAGATCAAGAGCACCCCAATTAAGAAGAGCTTTTAACAGCAATCGTACAAAGCAAATTGTGTCCGTATGGGCTGACAGCGAGAGAGAAACTATCAGTAATCATGGCTAAGGCTGGTACTAACCTAGCAACAATTGAATGCTCAAAAGCATGGAATGCTTAAATAATAGACCTTATGCTGAACATAAAGACACCCTGGACTTTTGTAATACAGATCTTGTACAAAAAGATACCTCACATGGGAGGTGGGTAAAGTGGTAGCTGCCTCCTAACTTAGGGCACTTGTGGAAGCCAATCCCATTAAACGCTTGTCTGTGAGTGGCTATCCTCATAATCTGGATAAATTAGAAAATAAAACAACTGCCAAAAGAGCGCCAATCATGTATTATTTGATGCTAATATTGTTGCAATCAAAGAATGATCATCTGTAAGCAGGTCATGTAGATTTTATGATGACATTTATTAGAAAATAAAAGTCTCTGTTACAGGTTACAGATGTCAGGTAACTGTCATATCAATGCCCTACCAGGAGCAGCCTCCTGCTGCTCAGCCTGCTCACTCCAACTGATCTCTCAAGCATACATAAACATTCTAACTCTATGACATCACACACACACACACACACACACACACACACTCTGGCTTAGCAGCAGCTAGCAGGGAACTAAGGAGAAAATGCATCATGCCTAATTCAAGATATAACAAATATGTACATCACTATCTACATCAAAAGCAGCATAAAACAAAGTTAGGATAACAAAGGGATCAAAGAAAAAAAAATCCAATAGGAAACTTAGCAACCACTTCTCATGAAAATGAGGATACATTAGCTCTTAAAACAAGTGTGCAACAGCCCAGTGAGCTAAATACGGTTCTGAAGAGTACATATGATACTGTATGAAAAAGAAGGAGGTTGACACTATAGTAGGGGGGGCAAGCATAAAGAATAGTTCTGGCAGAAATTCATCTTCAGCCTGAAAAATAGGGGCTCTGGTTGTAAAGTGAAGTAATTAAGCATGCAGATGTAGAGACTTGGAACATGAAGGTGATAAAACAATTGAAGGCTATAAAATAAACGAACACGAAAAAAAACAATAGGGGTGATAAGCCTTGGGATTCATCAATGGATCTGATAAATCTCCAAGGCGAACTTCCAGGCTGTCCAATGACTATCAAAACATTGCCTGAGTATAACCTAGCCAGCAATAAATCAATATTGGAAACGTTTAAAGGTGAATGTATGACTTGGAACTGTAACTTTGCTCCTGACATATTAGGAATATGCCTGGCTAAAAATACATATAGTCTGATACCTATGGCCACCCCATAAGAATCTGTTCTGGCTATTACACCATCATTAAAACATAATAGATATTCATTACTATACTTAATATATTTCTCAAATGAGAATGGAAGTATTCTGTCAGAGAAAAGTGTGACTCTCGCTAACAAAGAATTAGCATGGACCATAATTACATTAAGACCCGTGGAACACCTAACGTCTATGATAACAAATCTGTTTCAGGAAGTACACTTGAAGCAATGTTGCAATTATAAACAAAGCTCGCAAGTGACTCTGATGTATCAGGGTAGAAAGCCCTATCAGCCCCGCTTAGGACCACTTGCATCAGCACCATAATGATGTACACACAACCAGTGCTCATGTGTCAGCAAAAGACCCTGTGCGGTCTTATGCCCGTTTATTTATCCTTTCGGCCGTGCAATGCTTGGGGAGTGACACAAGTGGAAACTATGTTGGATAGAAGACCGGTGGTCCTCTACATCCCTCCTGTTCTTTATTGAGTTCAAAACAAACAGCCTCTTTATCAGATTGTGTGTGGCATACAAAATCTCTCAGTCTTTGGCTGGGGGCAGGGTTCAGGCAGAGACCATACGTCTGGCTCTGGTAGTTGTTTCTGGACCCTTGCCCTAGCGGACCATCATTTGTTTCATCCTCCTACAGAGACCTGCTATCTTGCTGGCTGGAGTCTTCACTTTCTTATTCTCTGCATGGTGATAGGCATCCTCCCCCTCTTTCTGGAGAAGAAAATTCCTTGCTGGCATGCCCATCTCTGGCCTCCATCTCGATTTCATCGTTGACTCTCCGTAGAATGGCGACCACTTTCTAAAACCAGGAAACATTTCTGGTGACTATGCGTGGACGTCGCTGTGCTGTGATCATTGTGACATTCATCATGACAACTCTCCAGACTTCGGGTTCATAGGGAGTTATGAACTTCCATTCAGGGTATCTGTCTTTGGTGATCACTTCATCGCCCACTTGCAGAGAGGGGAGTTGTGCTCTTTTGTGTGCACTCGCCTTCCAGTTAGTGGTTTCCCTGTTTGGCTTGAGTGGTTTCCTTGTCAAAGTCCGGAGGGTGCCATTACAGACTAACGGGGATGCTGTCTAATGTGGGCTTCTGGAACAACACATGTGCTGGAGTGCAGTTAGTGGTGATGTGAGGAGTCTGCTGGCAGGCATTTAGAAACCTGTGTAGGCAGCATTCAGCTTCCTCACCTTGCTCCACTGCAATCTGAAGGGCAGGGTTGAGAGTCTGTGTAAACCTCTCCACTTACCTGTTTGCTTGCAGCCACTGTGGGGTGATTTTCCTGGGTTTGATGGCAAGGGATGCAAGGTAGTGCTGAAATTCAGGCCCCTGGAAAGGTGGACCATTGTCCAACTTTAGCTCTTCTGGGAAACCCAGAAGCAAAACAGTCTTGTCTAGCACTGCTTTGACCTGGGGAAAAGCAATGGACAATACCACTTCCCGATGGGGAAATTTGAGTGTGAGTCTAGACCATCGCCGTTGGGGAAACTCCCGAAATCAATGCTGACTTTGTTCTAGAGCTCCATGCTTCCCTCATTCTTCTGTAAGAATGGGTGTGGGCAGCTGATCTATGCTCGTTATTGCGCATGAGTGGCAATTGCACACCGTGTCATCAATGAGGGCATCCATACCTTGCTGCGGAGCTGGGCTTTAGTCTGCTCCGTGCCTTGATGTCCTAGGTGAGTCAAAGGGACCAACCTGCTCCACAGACCTTTTGAGACTACGATCATTTGGCCCCATAGTAGAAATCCATGCTGTCCTTCACTAAATTCGTGCTGAACCCTCCACAGCTTTTGTCTTGCGAGCTGGACCTCAGTGGTTAGTGATCGGGATACATCAAGGAAATGTTGGCATTTCCTCTGGGCCAGTGCTTCTTTGGCTCTTACCAGAGTCTCCTCTTGGCTTGTTGCTTTGCTGAGCTCCTCTAGGGTCAACGCCTCTGGGTGGACACTCTGGACAATCATCCGGACAAACTCCTTGGTCCGCTCCTCCTCTCGGGTTGAATGAGGGGTCCTTCTGGCAGAGGATGGCACGACAAGTAGTCAGCTGGGTTGTTAGCGCCTGGGCAGTAAACAATGTCAAAAGTATATGCCTGTAGCTAAACGCTCGATCCTGGGGGGAGCTAGCCAGGTAGTGCCCATGAACAGAGGGAGAAGAGACTTATGATCTGCCACTACTCTAAACTCCTGTCCGTAGAGATAGAGGTGTAAATGATGGCAGGCCCACCTGAAGGCTAGAGCTTCCCGCTCCATCTGTGCATAACGCATTTCCATTTTTGAAGGGCTCTTCCGGTGAATTCTATTGGCGTCCACTCTCTGTCAGCGCCTTCCTACATGAGCACAGCCCTTAGGCCAACCGGGCTGGCATCGACGATTAACTCTGTCTTCTTCTTTGGGTGGAAATACGCCATTGCGGTCTTATCCATGAGGGCATCCTGGATCATCTTGAATGCTTTATCAGCCACATGGTTCCAATGCCAGTATACCCCAGTGCTTGGAGAGCCTGCAGGGCTTCGGACAGGGAGGCCAAGTTAGGGATAATGCATCCGCAGTAAGTGACAATTCCAAGGAAGCTGCAGGCTTCCGTCTGGTTTATGGGGGTGGGAGCAGTTTGGATGGCCAGGGCTGTCTTCGGATCCACTAGCAGGCCCTCCAGGGAGAATATGTATCTAAACAGCTCATTGGAATCTTGATAGAAAGAACATTTGTGCTTGTTCAATGTCAGACTGCTGTCTGACAGACATCTCAGTATGTCCCTTAGGCAAATTTGATGCTCTTCCAGGCTGTTTGAGAATATGAGGATGTTATCACTTAGGTTAATGACTCCTAGCAGTCCAGACAGGGTCTCCTTGATGGCGTTCTGGAAGACCTCTGCCACAAATAGAATGCCTAAGCTCAGTCTCTTGTAACTTCTGTGGCCTATGTGCGTAGAGAAGTTTGTGATGTACCTACTGTCAGGGGCTAGTTCCAGCTGATGGTAATTGGAGTTGAGGTCAAGTTTATGGAACCTCTTGGCCTGTTAAGGTCAGCTACGGTGTCGTCCATCATGGGCGCGATGTGGCGCTCCCTCTTGATGGCCTTGTTCTGGTGTAACATGTCCATACAGAGCCTTATAGCTCTTTGCTGCTTCAGCTTGGGTGCTATGACCAGAGGCGATACCCAGGGAATTGGGCCAGTGACCGTTTCAATGACACTGGGGTCTTCAAGCACTTGTAGTTCTTGAAGACCCTGACTTAAGGCCTCAAATGGAATGGGGCCCTCCGGTGTTGTAGAGCAGTGGGTTTGACTGACCTGTCAATATGTAGTTTTATCTGTTTGTGCTTTAGCTTGCCTAGCCCTTGGAAAAGCTGCGGGAATTCTGCCAGGATGGAGTCGGCATGAGTCTCCTGTATTTGGCTTGCAAAGAAAACAATTTCGAGATCTTTGGCTGTGTGGCAGATCAGCAGCGTGCCCTTCTTTCCTTCCGTTAAGTGGAATTTCGCTCTGGTGGCCTGCTTGTCACTTGTGCCATCTACTTCTATGACTCCAAGAAGTGACAGAGGCTTTGTGCCCCCATAAGTGTAGATCTTGGCCTTGGTGTCAGAGATGGGAGGGTGTGATGTGAGTAGTTCATATTGTTCAGAGTCCATTACATTCACCAACGCTCCAGTGTCAATGAGTGCCCTCACGGTCATGTTCACGACTTTTACCCTGCACATTGGGGGTGGCTGCTGGCGGCGATCAGCATATCCTGCAAACGATACCATGAAAGCATTCTCACCTCATCGTCTGCATTGGCTCTGCATCCATATTCACTGGGAAGAGCGGGGATAGGCGTGTCCTCCGAGGACAGTTGCTGGAGCGTCGCCATGTCCCTTCCTGGCTTGACAACCTGGGTTTGGAACCTCCCACTGCGGCACACCTTGGCGAAGTGATTTGGCTTTCCAAACTTTGAGCATGTTTTGCAGTTTGCAAAACATAGGCCTAGTGTGGAATGTTCTAGGCCACAGTTGCCACAGGTCCCGTCTGGTTTTGATTGTATCGGTTGAAGTGGTGGCCTTGGCCATCTTTGGATGGTGTCAACTCTTTCAGTTTTGATTTCCAAGGGCCTCTGCGGGCCGAGCATGGTGGGGGTTTTGTTGAGGGCTGCTTCCATCTCCTCAGCCCACTTTTTAGACAGTTTGTGGGATTGGGCAAGAATGAAAATGTCATTTAGTAAGATCCCTGGCTGTCTCAGGATTAGTCAGAAGAGTACCGTGGTCCAACTCCCTTGAATGACTTGTGCTCAAATCTCCTCATGCTGGTCATGGAAGGTGCATGTGCTTGCCAAATTCCTCAGCCTCGAGTAAAACATGTCGATGGACTTTGTGTCTGACTGTTTGGCCTGTCACAGTTTAAAATGCTTAAAATCTGCTTCAGTTCAGCACACTTACTGCTGTGCCAAAGTCGTTGTCATCACCAGTGTCCAGCAGCATCTTGAAGAGTTCATATAATTGGGCTCCGCTGTAGTGCATGAGCAATGAATGACCTTTTGGCGGTGCACTCCGCCTCTCTCGTGCCACGGAAGTAGTGATTTGAGTGCCCTAACCATGAACGCCACCTAGGGGCAGCTGTCGCTGGATCACCCAATTCACTGAAGGGAGGGAGCGGTGTCACGCCTGTGTGGCCATGAGGCTGTGGGGCTTGGGGAGCGTTCACTCCTTGTTCCTGTTGGGTACTCATGCCTGCAATGGTGGGCAACAGTGATTATTGGTCTTGAGTGTGGAAGCATGAATCTCTGTTCTTTCCTCTGCTTCTTATATGCACGTTTGTATTTATTTGTGTATTCAGAGCTTGAATTGCTGGTCTGCTGCGAGTAGTTGTGGATTTGTTTGTTTATTTCATATTCTCTTTTTTTTTGTTTTTAGCAGTGTTCACTTACGAGCATTGATATTACATGGTATGTCATGCCCCACCTTCATTTCTTCATTCCTGGGAGATCCCTGTTCTGCTGGATCTGCCTCCCACTGCAGGGGCTTTACCCCATGCTGCGTTTGGAGGAGGAGGTAAGGAGGGGGAGGTGTCTGCAGGAGCCTGTGCGTCATCAGGGACAGTGCAGACTTGTGTGCGGGCCTCTTCTCTAAGGTACTGGTGCTCCTTGTGGCTGACACCTCAGGGATCGGCTGCTGAGTGGCAAGAGGAGCCGTGTATCAGGCCCCGCATTCTGCATAGCCATAGCACAAGCCGTGAAGACGGGGTGACCGTGATTTGAGCAGCGGTGCACCCTATTTGACAGGCACCGCGGTGCTGGGGGCATGGACAGAGCACCTACTGCCACGCTCAATCTCCACAGGGCTGCTGCTCTGGAGAGACTTGAGGAAGCAGGAGGTAGGTGGGTTTGTTTGCTGCACAGGGCGGGCTGATAGGCATCATCAGGATGCAGTGATGTGGAATACGGTGTCAGGGTGTAGAGCAGCATACATCGCCCTGCTGCATCCGCAGAGTGGACGTAGGTCTGTACCACCATCATTTCCAGTGTAGCGAGGTAGAAGGCCCTCTCAGCCCCTCTGAGACCCACTTGCATTAGTGCTGTAATGATGTACACATACACAGTGCTCACGTGTCAGTGAAGACTCGTGAGGTCTAACTCCCATTTATTTATCCCCTCTATCCGCGCCTGGCCCGAGGAGTGACACAAGTGGAAACTATGTTGGATAGAGGCCGGGTGTCTCTCTACATCTGATAAGAACATTGACATAACTTTAGGCATACTGCAGCACTTAGTGGTCTTAATATGCCGCTACCCCCGGGTTAAAAACAATGAACCCCTTTTTCAATGGATAGAAAAGTTTTTAGAAAAGGGATTAAGGGGTTCTAAAAAACTAAATAAAAATGTTCAAACTGAACCTTTTCAGCAAGATAAAAGTGTATAAGTTAAGTCAAAGCAAAAATATAAGTACTGATATTGAACAGAACCAAGGTGCAGATACTCAATTGCCCAAATTGAAAAAATAATGTAGAAAATCCAAAAGCTGATAAAGTAAACTCAAAATACGAAACAAGTAATTGATGAAGTCAAAGAGGTGTTTTACATTTTAAAAATAAGAAACTACAAAGGCGCTTAAAAAAGACAAAGAAAAGGAAAAAGACAACAATTACTAAGAAGCCCATAGAATTTGTAGCTTTGTCGTTTCTCAGGACAATAACTCAATAGTTTCTGCCCAAAATTCAAATTTCAACACATTCGGAGATATAAAGAGATTGGACCAAAGTAAAGAGGCCATAGAGCCCTTAACTGACAAAGTCCCTCCTAAGGGTAATTCAAGTAATACAAATAAGAAAACCTTAAGCACTGACTACCATTGTGGGATCCCTGAAATAAAGTTCAACAGCTTTTCTAACACAGAAGAAAGCAACGTTGATACAGCCATGGATATCTGTTATAATCATTGAGGCCCTGTACCTAACCCAGAGAAATTAAAGAGCCCTGGTTTCCTTCCAAAAGTGTGGGAGGTGAGTGACAGCTGCTACCACTCATCAAGTCAGAGATGGCTGATCCTGCCAACACCTATTGCTCATCTCACTGTCTGGGAGCAATACACATATACCAACTGCCAGCTACACCTAGTCATGTGACCCAGGATGCAGGCTGCAGACACCAAATATCTGGGACAAGAAAATGCCAACTTTAAAAAAAGTGGCATTTTCAGAATTGTGACTTAAAACATGACTTTACCATTAAAGAGGGCTTTATTTCACAACTATTTAGACACCAACCTCAACATTCTTACCTGCTCCCAATTGAAAGTTATTAAATATAATAAGTCAACCCAATGTTATCCTATGGGAGAAGCAGGCCATGCAGTAATGAAAAGCGAATTTAGGAGTTTTGTCACTACCAGGATATGTAAAAGTTACTAGTACACGTCAGACTTTTTAAATACACTGCACCCTGCCCTATGGGCTACTTAGGACCTACCCTAAGGGTGACTTATATGTATTAAAAAGGAAGGTTTAGGCCTGAGAAAAAGGCAATCCTGAGACATGAGCCACCTGAGGGACCCGTGGTCTGTCTGAACCCGGAAGTGTATCCCAAACAAGTATAGGCTCACCTTCTTCAGTGCCCAGACCACAACAAAGGCCTCCCTTTCACTAGCACTGTACCTCTGTTCCTGGGGAAGTCAACTTCTGCTAATAAACGCTACAGGTTGGACTAGGTCCTCCTCATTCAACTGTGCTAGGATAGCCCCTATGCTTTGCTCTGAGGCACCCATCAGCACAATGAACTCCTTGGAGAAGTCAGGGACCTTGAATACAGATGATATACACATGTCTTCCTTGAGGGAGTCAAAGGCTTTCTGATAGGCTTCTGACCACATCACCTTTTATGGCTGCTTATTAGAAGCCAACCAAGTGAAGGGGCAACAGTGGTGTCATATCCCTTAACAAACCACCTGTAGTAACCTGTGATGCTCAGGAAGGCTCTCACCTCAGTCTGAGTCTTAGGGGGTTGCCCAGCCAGGATAGTCTCATCCTTGGCCTAGAGGGGCTACACGTTGTTCATGTCCACCTTGTGGCCCAGTTACACCATTGCGCCCTATCTGGCAGTTGCTGGCCTTGCTAGTCAAACAAGCCTGCTATAGGGCCTACACTACACTGTCACTTACCCTACACTTACACTTACTTAACCCATAGGAAACAGTATTTGTAGAACATTATTTTGAGTGGAACTCAGTCTAGAGTCATACTCAGGGTTTTTGGAATTTAGGATGACACACCACTAGCTGTCCCAACAAAACATGTTGCCTCTCCAGCATGTCTTGATTAATGTTTCATATTACAGTCAAGTAAATTGTGCAGCATTAACTAAATGTGCCCCATTCATCAATGGCAATATCTATATTTGGAAGCTTATTCATTAATGAACACAAGTTAAGCGTGTGTTACATGTTTCCCCACATGAAATCATTTTAATTTTTCAACCTTTTTAGTACAAATATCTATTTTAGATAATGGTGAAGATCAATAATCATGGATTCATACCATGCACTGCTATTGCATTATGGGAAGTATGTATGGGAAGAATGTACCCTCTGCTCTGACAAAGAATCACATACAAAAATTTCCAAAGGCCCCAGGGGACCAGCAACTTTGTGACTACTATACAATGGGTTGCGTTCTAAATTTAATTTTCCTTTTCTTTTCTTTTTTTTTTTTAGGATCATCTAGCTACTCCTGCCGGAGGAGTTGGGGTCTGCTCCTTGAGAACTACTCTTGGTGGGATGCTGCACCTCCAGAAATTGGAGGCAGTTGCGGTGGAGGACCACCGACTGGTGGTGCTCGAGGAGAAGGTAGATGCTGCTGCCTTGGGCCACCAGCCAGAGGGACCTGGCAACAACATCACCACCACTGCAGGCAGCCAAGGTCCCCAGCTACCGAAGCCACTCACCCAACCACCAACACCACGATCGACTCTGCCATTCTCAATAGGATCATGAGGGCCTCCATAAATTAAAGCATGGCTAGAAGGAACTGTTGCACCTGGTGGAGCCTATTGAGGCATATTTTCTTATGAGGGGTGGGGATTGTTGTGTAGAGGGGAGGATGGGAAGGACAGTTGGGATCATGGTGTTTTTGGTGTATGCTGGGTTCAGTGAAGAGGTGGGCCTGTTGTGGGAGGAGAGGGTGGGATTTATATACATTTCAGTCTTGTTTAATTAAAACAATTTATTTGCTTACAAGGAGGATATGTCTTTGAATACATAGCCTCACACAGTTAAAGACGAAGCGCTACCAGCACAGTGACAACAGAAACTGTTCTTCTCTGCACCTCTTACATTACAGACCAAGTGTCCATCACTTTCCTCTTTCAAGTTTTTTATATTTCCCTACCCAATCTCTCGTTCCATGTGTTTTTAACTAATCTACTTACCTCACTTCATCCAGTCCAGAACTCCCCTGCAAACAGTGATGTAATACAGAATATAAGTAACCGGAACATACACAACTTTCCCACCATTGGTTGATGAGGCTGAGCAGCATTCACCCTCCCAGAGTCAGTAATAACTACTACTGCCCTTGCCCTCTGTAACTATTAGTGGCTTCTAATGGGGACAATCAACAAAAACAACAATCCCTCCTTCCCAAGAGCTTCTTTTCTTACCTGAGTAAATAAACCAATATCTGCTACCTCTCCTATAATGGGTCTATACCCTGCAAGGTTTTCCAAAGGACCTTCTTAATTCTAGCGGTGGTGGGCCAATGGCGCTAACAGGGGCAACATCACAGGGTTTGCACCAGGACAACGTAAATTACCCTGGTGAGTTGAACTAGTGCGTCACAGCCACCAACTAGACTAAAAGAAAACAGAATGAGTGGAAAATCCAAGACTGAGAGTACCATGGTAAAACAACAATTAGCAACAAAGGAGCATATGCACAAGCCCTTATCGCACCCACAACGTCACTTTTAATGATGTTGTGGTGGCGATAGGGGCTTTGCCTTATTTACAAGGCAGCGTTAAACAACTTAACGTGACTTAACGCTGCCTTGTAAATAAGGCCCCCTTTCACGCTATGCTTAGCGTGAAAGGGATGGGCAGTGGGCGTTGCGGTGGCCGTTCCACCGCAACACCCATTGATGTTGACGCTGGCCGCTATGTACAAGGGCAGCGTACATAGGAGGCAGCGCCAAAATTAAGACCAGGGAAAACCTGGTCTTAACTTGGTAAAACGAGGAGAAATGCATTATTTCTCCTCGTTTTTGCTTTTTCCATGTGTGCTGCTTAGTGCAGCACACATAGAAAAAGCAAAATGCCATGAATTGTTTATGTACCGGAAGGTCCCCCTTCCTGTACATAAACAATCTGTAAAACAAAATGCCATTTTGTGACTTTCATGTGTGCTGCATGAAGCAGCACACATAAAAGTGACAAAATGGCATTTTAGGATTGTTTATGCATTAAATCACTATATGAATTGACTCATCCTGATTTTTCCACTACACTTTGGACATCTGAACTCACAGATACACTCAGATCATTACAATCTGATTTGCTTGCCACACATCGTTTACATATACGTGTAAATTCCGCAAACCTAGTCATCCATGTTTTACCGGGTGCAACTGGATTCACCTATATCACTTTTAATAAAGGTAAGACAATGCCAATGGCATATGTCGCATTGATATTCCAATGCGTAATTACCTTTTGCCTCCACTGACAAAATACTGACTGCAGTGCTGAAGTGAGTACTGAACTTACTTCTGCATCTTCTGCAGCTAATGCTGTTTATACGAATAGGCCTCTTTTTCCTGCTTTCCCTCACCCCGCATGTTGTTACAACGCGGTCGTTACAACGACTGCGTTGTAACAACGCATACCATTACCCCGCAAGTCGTAACAACGACTTGCGGAGGGGGCGCTCGATGTTGGAACAATATAATTTACTATTCCAACTCCAGTCTGTGCGGACACTCGGGAAGGTGTTGGATTTTAAATCCAACACCTTCTCCCTCCTCCGCAAGTCGTTGTAATGACTTGCGGGGTAATGGTATGCATTGTTACAACGCGGGAGTTGTAACGACTGCGTTGTAACAACATGCGGGGTGAGGGATGCGTTGTAAGGGGTGTTTACCGTTTATACAGATCCATCACTCTTGGGGTTTGCAGATTCTTTAAACGTACCAGAGGCACTAGTTTTTCAACGAACTGCTTCTGGGTATTGTATGGGTCGAGAGGATTTTTCTTCTGATTCTTTTGTTGATTCTTACATTTTAGACACTCCTCCTGGAAGGATCTGTGCTTTCCTTTCATGGCTGAAACACGCTTATCTGGTTCCACCTTGGATATATGTTTGGATAACACTTTCCTTGGTTTTTCTATTCCTGTGGATTGGAGTTTTTCTCTTGCTGATTATTGGCCACTATCATCTAGAATGCTCTGCTACACAACTGGTCGATATGACGTTGGCCCCCCACTCTTCTTCGCATAAACTTGCCCCTAGTGAAGATTTCAGCTGTCCCAGTAACTGATGGAATTGTATGAGATAAAGTTCTTTACAACATATTCAGTCCTACAGAGATCCTGCAGATACCATATGTGTTTAGGTTTTCTATGGAGATGTGATTGTACCTGGGTTATATTCTGATGATTGGGATGTTGAAACAGTAAACTCCATTTCTTGGAGCTAGAAGATTATGTTGTTTAAGAATCAGAGGATTTGTAGCTTAATTCTGCTAACTGTGGTGAAGGTGTTCTGCTACCACCATTATGGACATCATTATTTACATTGAGCTAGGGTTCAATGGACACTTTTTAATTATACACAATTGGAACATTGTCCAACCAACCACAAGGGAGTTTTAAAACATACAAAGATAAATTTACATATTTTTCAGGATATAACAAGTCAGATCCAATGTCCATTTGTTTTTCAACTTGTCCCTACACCACTGAAAACCTTTATGCTTATGCAAACCAAATTAATCTATATGAATTCATTTGTTACAAATTTAGCTATGAAAGGCTATGATTATTGGAAGGACACCATCGATTTGACATCCATTTGGGGTACAAAATCCTGGCAAGTCCAGGGTACTGTTCCCTTATTTTGAGCCTGCTTAATTCCAACTCAAATGATTTTCATGAATGACCCTGTTGGACTTGGCCCTCTTTGCAGGGTTATCCCCAAACATTTTGCCTTCTTTCGCTTATTTGTCTGACCCTCTTTTTGTTGGCTTTAGGACTCTTTGCACTTTACCACTGCTAATCAGTGCTACAGTGCATGTGCTCTCTCCTTTAACCTTGGTATGATTGTCTTACACCCATTTGCCATATTTAATTTACTTGTAAGCTGCCACAGTGAGTCAGCATTTAAAACTACTTGCCAAGACTTTAACTCACCTTTTACTACATAAAGGTCACCCCCAAGGTAGGCCCTAGGTAGCTCTATGGGCACGGTACTATGTAAGTAAAAGGTAGGACATGTGCCTTTATTGTGTGGCATGTCCTGATAGTGACACACACCCCATTTTGTTTCTCACTACTGTGAGTGCTGCTCCTCTCGTAGGCTAACATTAGGAATCCCCTTACATGTGTTTAGTGGTAATCTCTGATCTGAAAGGAGTAGCTCTGCCATGTTTGGTATGTTTAGAATGGTAGTGAAAAATCATGCTTACTGGTGTAGGTGGATTTTTTACCACTATTTCAGAATTGCCACTTTGAGAAAGTGAGCATTTCTCTGTGCTTATAACTCTTTGTGCATTGCAGTCTGACTCCAATCCACGTTCAGGTCAGAATGACAGCTACACTTTGTGCATACTTTTCAGACAGCCATCACACAGGAGGGGCTGGGCGTATCTGCATACTGAATGGTCTTCCTGGGATGGGAGCGAGGGAGGCTGGAAGCACTTACATTTGTGTAGGCTGTGTCCTGCCCTCACACAAAGGGCTTGTTTATCCCCTATGGTATGTCTGGAGCCAGGGCTGAGATTGAAAGGGAGTGTTGTGCACCTGAAAGTTTCCTTTAAAGTGCCCCCTAGATCAAAGGAATTTTGAGTCTAAGTATAGGGTCTCTGACCTCAAGTTGTCAGAGCACTTTTGGAATTTGAACTGAACCACTGTCAGAAAGATTGCTGCCCTACGCAAAGGACTCATCTGGACTGCTCTACTGTTGTTGCCCTGCTGTCTGGTGGGTGGCATAAAGGATTCACTGGATTGGTTTTCTGCTTGTTGCCCTGCTGTCAGCTGCTCCCTCACTCTAGGCTACCTATGCACTGCTGGTCTGTCAGAAGTAACCGCCATTCTTTGTTTTAATGTGCTGGCCTACTGCATCTCTGTGCCCCCAGTGTTCTACCAGGGGCCTTATGCATGTGGTGAGCATTGGTTGCTGCACCTGGCCTTGAAACTATAGTGCATGGTGAGGGCTTTCTACTGTTGCTTGACCAGTGCAATTGTAGCGCAACTGGAGTGCTTCATTTTCGCCCAGAAACTGCAGCTCAGTGCTTTGGATTTTCCCCTGTCTCATGCGTGTGGGGAGAGCATGCCTCATACCTAGCGCTTTGTGCGAGTCCTTCATTTTGGAATGGCGAGTGTGTGGTGAGAGTTCTTTCTTTGAGGAGGGCACGTGCGGAGGCCTGTTGTGGCGTCGCATTGGCCAGGGTGTGACACGGTGTCCTGGGATCCCCCAACTCTGTGCTCTCCGAAGTTAGAGAGGCACTGCAACACTAGAAGAAGCCATCTGCCTCGGGCACAGAAAGAAAGCAGAACAGAGGAACTCTGCTGATGTCTTGGAGTGGGTGAAGGCGGCCCCCTCTGTGACGACGCACTGGCCATCGCCTCCCGTGAACCTCAGGAGAGGACTCTCTGTCTTCACTTTCTTGGAGTCACACCCCTCTCTGGGTGTGAAAACTACTCCCCACCTCAGTGGAGAGCCTTGGGGGAGTTCTCCAGCCGTCCCACATCCTGGCGTGGGCTGCTCAGTTCTTTAAGGCAACTGCCATTCATTGTTGGTACGCGGGGGACCCAGCGAGATCTCCCCTCTGAATTCAGCAGTGGGTGTACCACCCCGTCTTAGCATATACATGGGGGCGCCTACTCATTGCTGGTATTTTATTATGGGGTGAGATCTCAGTGGAGGAACCTGATTACCGCATGATGTAAAATTACTGGATTCCTGGCGAATAGCTCGCAGGTGCTGCTATGCCCTGCACTTGTTGCCTAACTGACTGTATACAATGTGATAGAAGCATAGATATGCGAGACTGTATGTGTTAAAAGTAATATGTGTTGATTCATGTGTGGTCCCCGAATAAGGTCCCTTTACCTGCCCTAATGTGATGATGCATATGTTCATTCATAACCTGCTGCTTTCCATGCCCTGATGGTGTAATATATGTCATTTTACCTCACAGTAGCCAGGGTCACAAGTACTATTTCAGGCTTGGCATAATATGGGCTCGGTTTATGATCTATGTCACTTTAGTACACAGTATTAATGACTCATGTATCCTTATTTTACAATCTGTTACATTGCATGCTCTGATGTTATAATGTATGATTATTGTGTTGTCAGGACACTGAGTGCAGACTTAGGATTTGCATAGTATGCTCAGTATTTGAGATTCATGTAGCTTTTTGTCAATATGTTATGTACAATACATACAATATTTTATATAATCTTGTGTGGAGTCTCTTTTGTGATGTATTTATTTTGTTACTGGTGTGAGTGTGTTGAACAAACCCTTTACACATTGCCTCTGATGATAAGCCTGGCTGTTCTGCACCAAGCTACCGGGGGTGAGCACAGGTTATCTTTGGTGTGTAACTTACTTGCCCTGACTAGAGTGGGGGGGTTTTGCCTAGCTTAGGTGTAAACCCTAGCCAACCAGAAACCCCATTTCTAACAGACACCGCTCAGCAGACTACATGTCTAGGATTGGCTAAAATTAAAGAAATTAATGCACCAACTATTCCTTCCTTTGCACGGTTTGAAAATTAGCGACATTTAACAAATTTCACTGCTGACCAACTCAATAGTATGTTACAGAATGGTACATTTAACACCACACTTTTAGGTCCTCATGGGTGGTTATTGTGGCCAGTAGACACAAATCGATGTCATACCAGTTATTTGAATTCCACACAGGGGTTTAAAGCTAGCTGACCTGATACTCGTTATTCACAATCGCAAAACTCAGGAATTGTTACTAACTAGCCAGTGGGAAAATTGTGTAAATAATGGTTAGAACACTCTACACTATCTGCAGTGAAACAACATCTTTCTCGTCTATCAGAGGACATGGACCTATCTGATTTTCTTTTGGGTTCTAAATCTCTGCATACTAAAAGATTTATTTATGCTACTTATAATAAAATTTTAAAATTGTCACAAATGGAAGCTGCTGCATGTTTAAGACAAATTGATCAAGATAATTTGGATCAAGTGCTTGCTGTTGCTGATAATAGTATTAATACGTTGACTTGTCACATATACAATTTGAATACCATTTTGTCATCTGTTATTGAGATCATGCAAAGTGACATGTCTTCAATGAACCATGGGCAAAGTCAGCTTAGATCCATCATGCAGTTTAGCTGGACCCTTCATACCCTTAAAAATGGTCGCATTCCTTGGTGTTACATTATTCCAGCCAGCTTTTCATGCCTTTCAATCTGACACGTAAACAATGACTCATTTCAAAAAGTCACAACCTACTACACATTGTTACATCTCGAGAAGTTAGAACAACTCTCTTTCACTATAGCAGAAACACCTTCCGCTGTATGGTTAATACATGGCACAATATCTCTGCCAAATTCAACATTTTAATTTACAGCTTGCATGAAACATGCAGCTTCATTCATGAATTATGGTCGATGTCCATATGAATAACGCTACATTCATGTATAAAAACAAACTCACATCTTTATTGACGAATTCGCCGTTGTGAACTCCACGTCAATTCCAACTCAGAAATACATAGTTAGACAGGCTCTGAGACCAAGGCCAGATGTCACTGATTGACAGATCACAGGTGAGGTGGCATGTAGCCAGCAGACAAACGTGCGAACAGGAAATCCCAGATTGATCCCACAGATATATGCAGTGACACCCCAATGGTCCAGGGAGATTGGCCCTAATCAAGCATATATATAATCAATATATAATTGTCTAAGCCCAATCACTGTTAAAATGTAACCCTGTGTGAATTTGCAACTTGTGTATATATATAACTCTAACCACTTGTATATGTAGTTGACCTTTGTACTTCTACCATTCCTATGTGATCTTAGAGTTTATCTGTTTGTATCTCTTCCTTGAGTGACTTTATAACTTGTACATTTGCATTTTTTTTCCTCCATTTGTATCTTCTATGTAACTCATGTAATCCAAAGTCCTTATGTAACGCAACTGGTTCTTTTGTAAAGCGCTCTGACACCTTCGGGTAATGTTCGCACTATATAAAATCACAATAAATAAAAGCATACAGGACAGGAGGGGTGCTCATTTCCAAAAACACCCTAAAGTCAGATGCCACATGAAGTTAGGAACACTTAGCCAATCAAGACAGCACACACAATACTCTCAGTGATCATGCGCTTTCCATGTCGGACATCTGGACACGTTACCCACTGGTCGCAATATTTCTACACAAGGTTGAGGCCCACCTAGATTCCTCATCCAATACCTTAATTTATGGCTCCAAAGACAGAGATACACATTCCTTAGCAAAAATGGATTGGTCAAACATGTGGCAAGAGAAACCGCAGACAGGGAACTCAGCCCAACAGAGACTGGGGCCACAGCCTCAGTAGGGAGGGGTAACTGTCTGGGGAGGTAATGCCTTCACACAAACACAGAGTCCAAATGCGCAGTAAGAGAAACCCCCATAATAAAATACCATCCATTCACCTACATCCCAAGAATTAACTGCACCAAAGCCAAAAGTAGGACCAATGAGACAACAATGGGATTACTTGCATCTGGGGATTCAGGGCTGCTATATGTGTTCTGCCGATTGTGTATCCTCACTAAATTCTGCCGTGAAGGGCTCCTGCGGGAGCCAAGGCCCCACTCTGCTGCTGATACCACAGGGCGGAGTTGGATGGCCACACCTCAGGGGGAGGGCAGTCTGACAAGGAAGCAGGGCAGCTCCTAGACCAAGTACTTAAAAGCAGGCACCCAGGTGTGAGAAGTTGGCCTGGTATATGCTGTCCACTAATTAAAGTGGGCACCTTGCACCAGTCCAAATGACCCTTATGATGTATGAGGTCAAAGATAACCTTTAGAAAGCTATCCTAGTGGTAGCTGTGGAGAGCAGCTTTCAGGCTTAATCTTGAAGGAATGTAAAGCAGCTTGTTTTACCAGAATATGACCTCCTGAGTGACTAAATGAAGGACAGCCACACAGTAGTTATATAAAAATATGTATTTATTAATATAACACTCTCTACTATCCTCTACACAAGGATAGAACACAAAACACACAATACAAGATCAATAGAACAGTTGTAAGTAGCACAATTACACAGTGGGCTCCAGGGGGAGACCAAACCATATACTAAAATAGTGGTATAACAGTCACGACTGGGATCAAGACAAGGTCTAGAGCACGTAGAATTGCTGGGACCCCAGGAACCACCCAAGGTGAGTAAACAGGGACCCACGGAGGCCGGGTGCAGTGTGGGAACACGACCGCGGGCTCCGTACAATTCTATGGGGAAGTCGCGGTTACACTTTTAGAGTTTAAGGACCCTTCTAGGAGGACTTCGAGCAAACCTTTTGGAACTTAAGAGTTTGAAGAGCCACCCCACCTGTGGATACTGTAGTACCCGAGTTACCTATCCCAGAGGAGCCGGGTGTATAGGCCTGAAGTGGCATCGGAAACGGCCGTCATTCTCAATGGAGAGCTGCCAAGAAGTACTGCTGCCGTGAAGGTGAAAAGGGTCCGGTGGAATACAAGCCTGGATTCGAGGAAGATGGAACCTAAAAGCAGAGGGGACAGAGTCTGGGTCACTTCAGAGTGACCAGGGGCTCGGTAGACGAATGCCCACCGATGTTGGGTGCTTCAGGTGCGAAGAAGGGATGCTTGACTCTGCAGCCACGAGGACCAGGAGATGTCGAGGATGGCCAGGAGCCGGAGGTGAGCTGTCTCGTGAAGGATGTCGAGTGCTGAGGGGTCAGTGTCCGGCTGGAGTACCAACAAGCCTTGGCAAAAGCAACCCACGCTTGAAAGTCAAGCAGGTTACGGTGTAGACCAGCAAGGTCCAGGGGACTCACCAAGCAATGGGGAGTCAGGGCACGTCTGAAGCAACCAGGAAATTCCATCAGAAATCAAGATGACCCTCAGGAGGACCCACAGGCCGAATGACCAGGAGTCACGAGGGGACCTCAAGCAAGATTGCAAAGTACCAGCCCACGGAGCACTCGGTGTGAGGAGGCCAGAGTTCTTTGGTGTAAATACTGCTCAGGGTCAGGACTATAAAAAGTCCAATGCACAAGCTCGGGAACCGCCAACAAGCATATGCACTTGCAAATGGACGCAGTGCACAGGGGTTCGGGTAACGCAGTCCCCACGAGGGATACTGACCTCAAACTCAGTGAGAGGGCAGATCAACCTCGGGGACCTTCAGACACCCACCTCCTGTGTTGCTGAAATCTTCGGAGTCTGCAGGAGCTCTGGAGCAGCAGACCAGTCAGTTGCACTTAGGTGCCTGTGAAGCAGGGGTGTGACTCCTTCACTCCAAGGGAGATTCTTCAGTTGTCTTTAGTGCACCACAGGTCCTGCACGGAGCCTGTATGGAGCATGGCCATGAATCAAGCTTCGGGAGGAAAGGGGGACGAAGTCGAGCCCAGTCGAGGTCCAGCGAAGTCCAGAGTGTCCAGACGATCGAAGGTCAGAGGTTTCTTCTTGTAGAATCTTGTCCACGTAAAATCCAAAGTCTTACAGCCAGGTAAGCCCTTTTGTACCCACGGGAGAGGGTTGGACAGATTCAGGGAACCCTCCTAGGGGAGGGTCAGGACAGAGGGGTGGTTACACCCATGTCCTTTGTCCAGTTTCGTGCCAGAGCAGGAGCCAATGGCTCCCAGAACTGGTTTGAGCTGGACTATGCACAGGGACACCAAATGTGCCCCGGGTGCAGACTTTCAGGCACTCTCAGAGTGCACCCACCCAGCCCCAATACACTAAACCCTGTCTGGGAGGTGGTCACACCTCCCTGTGACAGGATGCCTATTGTGCTGCCTTCCTATGCTCGAGCTTGGCTCAGCAGCAGGAGGGCAGAAATGTGTCTCTGGTCGGCAGCATCCATTTTGTGCTGTCCGGGTCGAGAAGGCTGGCACCGGTTAGACCAGTGACCCCACGAAGCTCGCTTCTGAAGGGTGGAATCATACCTCCCACACCAGTTACTGGTGTGGAGGTATGATTCCAAGGTGTTTGATACCAAACACGATATGTTTCTATGGAGCCGTTTTCGAGATAGCATTTACCGCGAGGTATAATGCACCTCTACCTATATGTCCGGCTGAGTCACAGACAACCCGGGAGAATGGTCTCCGAAGGCTGCAGAGGGGCTCTGCTCATACAAGGGCACCCTCTCACTAAAAACCCAGCACCCTGCCTTCAGGATTGACAAGGCCTGCTATAGGGGTGACATAAGTTTTAAGTGTAGTGACCTATAGATATAGTGAACCTATATCTAAAGTAAGTGGTGCAAGCACCATCTTACACAGGCTGTTGTAGCAGACCTGGGTTCCATTTTGCATGGCCTCTCATAGGTGGCATTTATTTATTTTATTTTTATTTTATTTATTTATTTTAAAAGTTTTATATAGCCCTGGCTAGACCCGGAGGTATCAGAGCGCTTTACATAAGGTAGGACATTGTTTCAGAACATTGTTACATAGTTATATCAGTTTCTGGAGTGTCGCATAACATAGAAAGGGAAACAGTATAACATAGTTACATAAGTTACTAAATCATAGCATAACATAGAAAAAACCGGCAAGGGGGAAAGTACTTCAGGGGACACAGAAAGGTCAGGCTGGAAAAGGGGAGGCAGACAATGAATCAAGGAGGGAGGAGGCGGGGGAGGGAAAAGAAACACAACAGGGAGACGAGGAAAACAATGTCCGATGTATGGCTGGGTAGGTGACGGCCGAGGGGTGAACCAGAGCCAAACTCCTTTATAGCTGCATAGTACAGCTTCCCCGGGCATCGGCCAAGGTTGCCCAATTTTTCCCAAAGTTTACAAAATTAACATCAGTTACAGGAGCCAAGTATAAACGTAGGAGAAAAAACAGTGATTACATAATAACAAGAGTTATTAGCTCATAGCATAGCCAAGACACATGTCAAAAGGGAAATGGAAGGTAGAGGGGAAATGGTAAAAAGGAGTAGGGAATGCAGATTGTGTCAAGGCATACCGGCCAAGGGGAAAGTACTTCAGGGGGGACAAAACAGACAAAGTGAAAGACAGAAACAAACCGGCTGGGGGTCACAATCCAAAAACATCCTGTGTGTTGATGAAAGTATAGGGTGGGAGGGGTGTAGGCGAATTAAGGAGGGGGGAGGAGGCGGGGGAGGGAAGGAAACACATCGGAGAGACAAGGAAAAAAACTATGTCCAATGTCCGGCTGGGTAGGTGCCGGCCGAGGGGGTGAACCAGAGCCAAACTCCTCTATAGCTGCCTAAACAGCTCCACCAGGCATCGGCCATGTTGCTTGGGCTCCGCAGGTCAGTAAAACATTCAAATAGTTTCCGCCCGGGGGGCATCATCATAGATTCCATCAGCCGCACCAGTCCCGGAGTTACTGGGAAGTGCTGCTCGCCTCATCCTCCAGCTCGACCCCAGGAGAGCCGAGCGCGCCACCGTAGTTCCTTGGTCTAGGCAAAGGGAGCTCACCGCCACTTTCAGAACTTTTAAAAGCCAACGGGTGAAGCTGAGTCAATCACCAGTCAGGTGTGACTCGGATAAGCTTGTCTGTCTCCCGCTGAATCTCTCACATGTCCCAAAAACCTTGATTCTTGGGGTAGGCGGGCCCTAGATAGATTGTGGCCTAAGTAAGAGTAGATGTAAGAGGAGGTGCTTACTTGATGCTTTTAGGTGAGACAATTTAAGGCCAGTTGATCTAGTCCAACTGCTGCACTTCTGGAACTCGTTCATTTTCCGTGGTCGTCCGCCATCTTAGGTATAGGCAGCATGGTCAGGCAAGTCGGGGAATTGCAACAAGGTGGATCGAAGAATGGCCAAAGAGGACTGGACATATTAATTTGAGCTACTTGCTCCTGCAGGGTAAGTCAGGTCTATCACCTGGTTCCACCTGGATCCGTGTGCTTCTCTGTCTATTTATGCTGCTCGCGCTTAAATTGCAAAGAGAGCTGCCATCTTGAGGTCAGGCATATGAGTCAGGCAATTAGAAGAGTTGTTGGCACAATGGGAAAGGATTGCGAGCTAAGTGAGAGTAGATGTAAGAGTAGGTGTTTACTTGGTCCTCTGGCTAATCGGTTTAACGCCGGTTGATCAAATCCACCTACCAGACTTCTGGATCGCGCTCATTGTGCAGTGACAGCCGCCATTTTAGGAACAGGCATCAAGGTCAGGCAAGTTGGAGAAATGCAGCAAGGTGGATCAGCAAAAGGCCAAGAGAAAACCGAAGGTATTTTCTTCATCTACTTGCTCCTGCAGGGTAAATCAGGTCCGCCGACTGGAGCTGTGTGCAGACGATCGCTCGTTGAGCCAGATTAATCACATCGGGCCTTGCACGTAGAAGTTTGTCTCGGGTGATCCGACCCTCCATGCTGTCTTGATGTCCTGTTACCTTGTGTGTCGTCTCGCGCTCGTGAGCTTGTTCTTCAGAGGTTACGAGTAGAATCGCGGGAATCGGAGAGTAAAAAAGCCCGTTGTCCATTTGAACCCCAGGTGGGTGAAAAGATCCGAGGAGGGGGTATATTCAATGGGATTATCGCCAAAAGGCAATTCCTTGTCACGATTGCGGGAGGGCAGACCGGGAGCAACGAACTACAATGATGGCCGCCGGCCTAGAACACGCATGCGCAGGGACAGGTCAGGCAAGTTACCGCCCGGCCTCCCTCAAGCAGCAGCGCTTCCCAATCTAGTGTTTTGTGGAATCTAGTTCCGTCTTACCTGCTTGCTTCTGGGTCGTCGCGCTCCTCACGTTGGACTCGGCGTGGGTGCGGCGTTTCTCCTGTCGGGTCGTCTTTTCTTGGCGTGCCTTAGGACTTCGTTCCTGTTTCCTGCATAGATAAGAAAAAACAGACGAGACAAAGCAGCATTATCGTTTTTTACGGTAACAGCGCTCTTGCGCTGACAGGTTATTTCAAGATTAATTGTTTGTATCACTTACCTGATCCAGTGCTCTTGGCGCTGTGGGGATCCGCTCCGTCTTTTGGGATCTAATGGAAAAGTGAGGACAGTTATTTACCTGAGCATAAGGTTTATTTAATTTACGACATACAAGCTGTTCAAGACCGTTACTTGGGGATTGTTTCCACGAGGTATACTTGGTGAATAGGTAGGCACATACATAGACTCTGCCCTATTGTGTCATCTCATTCCCAAAGGGTCCTTTCACTTACATCACTTCCTTGTTTTTTCTAGCACCAGACACAAGCTCTAACCTCCGTTATTATCTCACTACCAGTTTACTGAAGAAGGGATACCATAAGGTAGGGAAAAGAAAAATAACAAGAATAACAGAAGAGCTAGTATATGTTTCTTTTTTCTAACTTGTGTACTGACTCCCTCCTGCCTACAGCCTCTTGCCTTATCCTGACGGATCCTGTGGTTATCTGAATTACGAAGTGGAGTTTCTTCCCCTTTTTTCCTTGTTTTGTTTCCCTTCTTCCCCGGGTTACCATTGCCAACTTGATAGTGTCGGGTGCAATAGGTGACTTGGAGAAGTTGTGGACCTTACTTCAAATCCATGACGTTCCTGCGGAAACATAGGTGTGATTCTTACAGAACACGAAGCCCAAAAAGAATAGATTTTCTTTCCGCCCGGACGTCATGGATGTTACTCAGGTGACTCTAGCTGATTTAGCCCACATGTTAGGTAATCTACAAGTGGAAACTCAATCCCTATCAACCAGGGTGGATTCCATACAATGTGAAATGAGAACTAATCCAGGTGTAGGGTCCCAGAATCCCGGTGCTAATGTTCCAGTAATACAAGTAACTACACCTCCATCTATCCCTTTGGCACCTCCTGAGCGTTTTTTGGGAGATACTACAACATTTGCTGCCTTTATCAGTCAGTGTCAGCTTCACTTCATGTGCAAAGCCTCCTGTTTTCCTACACACCAAGCTAAGGTGGCATTTGTTATTTCCTATCTAGGGGGGTCTGCTGCTAATTGGACCATACCTCTGATAGAAAGAAACGATCCGTTGTTACAGGACTATAGTGCTTTCAAAAGAGAACTCCGAAAACTGTTTGATAGACATACCTTCACACACTCAGCTGACACTGAACTTTTAACACTAAGACAAGGAACCAAGGATTTAACCTCTTACATTTCCACGTTCTATAGATTAGTAGCTGAAGCTGGGTGGCCTGAGGAAAAGCGTAGCGCTTTGTTTTACAAGGGGTTGAGAGATGACTTAAAGGATGCATTGGCACAAGCGGTAGACCCTCCTGAGTCGTGCACTGCCCTTGTTGACTTGGTGGTCAAGTTGGATCATAGAATCAGTGAGCGTAAGAGAGAAAGAGGCAGGTCAGAGGGGAGAGTTTTTGCTTATCGAGAAAAAAAGCCTGATCCTGAGAGAATAGTAGAGGAAACAGAACCTATGCAAATAGGGAGCATAAGAGGGCCCCTCAGTGAAGAAGAAAAACAGAAGGCGTGACAAGAAATTATGCTTGTACTGTGGAAAGCAGGGCCATTTTCTTAGGGAGTGTCCTGTCAAACCAAAACAGACAAGGCGTTCGGAAAACTAGTGAGCCCGAAGTCTCAGGAGACAAGGACTTCAGGTAATTCAGGCTTGATTGTCTCATCTATGGAGGTAGCGGCATCCCAGCCACTTCACTTCCTTCTCTCCTCACGTCTAAAATGGGAACATCAGGTGGTAGATGTACACATAATGGTTGATTCTGGTGCTTCGGGTAATTTTATGGATGCACAGTGGGCTCAGAGTAAGAAAAATCCCTTGGGTGTCTAAATCTTCTTGAGAAGAAGTCACAACAATTGATGGTAGCACTCTGAAGTCTGGTCCCATTAAGCACACTACGATTGGTTTGACGCTAGTTATCGAGAAGAAACACCAAGAGCTTATTGCATTAGATATGGTACAGTCTCCTCAGTTTCCAGCTATTGTAGGGCTACCCTGGTTATGTCAACACAGTCCGTTTATTGATTGGAAGACAATGACATTAACCTTCAATCATGACCTTTGTAGAGAGCATATTCTTGTTGATCCAGGTGATCCTGAGAAAAGTGTTTCATTCACTAGTACAGATGAATGTGTCTTACCTTCCGCTTATCAGGATCTCAGGGAGATATTTGATGTAGAACAGGCCTCTAGTCTCCCACCACATAGGGTCTATGACTGCAGAATTGATTTGCAGCCTGGAGCTCGCATACCTTGCAGTAGAGTGTACTCCTTAACAGAAAAAGAGAATGTGTATTTGCGAGAATACCTGGACGAAATGTTGAGAACAGGGTTTATCCGTCCTTCTAGATCACCTGCTTCATCTTCTTTTTTTTTATACCGAAGAGAGAAGGGGGTCTTAGATGCTGCATAGACTATAGGGCACTGAATACCATTACCATCAAGAATAGGTATCCCTTACCACTGATATCCTCCCTCCTTGATCAGATAAAAAACGCCCATGTGTTGACCAAGTTAGATTTGCGTGGGGCATACCATCTTGTGAGAATCAAGGAGGGAGATGAGTGGAAAACAGCTTTTTGTACCAAGTATGGGTTGTATGAATATCCAGTGATGCCCTTTGGGCTATGTAATGCCCCTTCGGCTTTTCAGTTTTTTATCAATGAGGTACTAAAGGACATGTTGGATGTATTTGTCATTGCTTATATCGATGACCTCTTGATTTCTCCCTCCATGCAGGAACATGTAATCCACGTAAAAAAAGTACAAGAACTTCTGCGAGACAACCATTTGTATTGTAAGCTAGAGAAATGCCATTTCCATATTCAGCAAGTAAGCTTCCTGGGATTCATAATCTCCCCACAGGGACTTAGTATGGATCCGCAAAAGGTAGAGGCCATCCACCGTTGGCAAGCACCACAAACTGTTAAAGAGTCTCAGAGTTTTCTTGGCTTCGCCAATTTTTATAGACGCTTCATTAGTGGTTTTTCTGACTTAGCCTCCCCGATAACTAGACTGTTGAAAAAAGGAATGAAATTTCAATGGACTCCCGAGGCAGAGGTAGCCTTTTGCACACTAAAAGAAGCCTTCACACAAGCACCCATACTAAGGCATCCAGATCCTTCACGTCCCTTTGTGGTTGAGGCTGATGCTTCCCAAGTGGCAGTTGGGGGGGGGTACAGTCTCAGACGGATCCCAGCACAGGGATTCTTCATCCAGTGGCTTATTACTCACGTAAATTGGCTCCAGCTGAAATAAACTACTCTAAAGGAGACAAGGAGTTATTAGCCATAAAAAGAGTATTTGAGGAATGGAGGCAGTATTTAATGGGGGCCAATCACAAGATAACAGTCCTAACAGACCACCGTAATTTACAATTCTTAAAATCCGCAAGGGCTCTAGCCATGCGACAACTACGTTGGACTCAGTTTTTTAGTGATTACGATTTCGTTATACAGTTCCAAGCAGGGAAAAAGAACGGGAAAGCAGATGCTTTGTCTCGCTTAGGTTATGAACCCATAGAAGCACACGGTGAGCCCCCCCCCCTATAATAGCTAGAGAGCGAATAGTTGGGGTTATGTGTTCCGAAGGAGACTTCTTAAAGTCAGTTAAGGAGGCACAAACATCCACAGACATGGAAGAAATAGCAGGTACACAAGAACTCACTATAGAACAAGAACTGTCCTATGTTCAGGGAGGGTTGGTACTCCCCACTCAAGAGCTGAGATTACAGGCCTTAGAATGGTGTCACACTCATCCCCTTGCAGGGCATCCAGGGTACAAGAAAACACTTGACTTACTACAGAGACACTTTTGGTGGCCTACTATGGGAAAGGACACGAAACTCTATATTCAGACATGTCACGTGTGTGCCCAGGGGAAGGCCTCTCACCAGAACCCTGCAGGGTTGTTACAGCCTTTACCTACACCACCTAGTCCTTGGCACACAGTGTCCTTAGATTTTATAGTAGACTTACCGAGGACTGCGAAAGGGAACAATACCCTCCTCGTTGTAGTAGATTTATTAACCAAGATGGCCCATTTCATCCCAATGACAAGCCTCCCCACATCTCGAGTATTAGCCTCTGTATTTGTTCAGCAAGTGGTACGCTAACATGGCCTCCCCTCCGTGCTGGTATCAGACAGGGGGGCCCAGTTGATCTCTAGGTTCTGGAGAGGGATGGGAAACTTATTGCAGATAGACGTACGGCTGTCCTCAAGTCACCACCCTCAGACAGACGGTCAAACTGAGAGAGTGAACCAATGTTTTGAACAATATATCAGGTGCCAGGTCTTACACACTCTTGCCGATTGGGATGAGATGGTATGGATAGCTGAGTTTTCTTATAACAACAGTTACCACTCTTCCACTGCTTACTCACCTTTCTATTGCACTTACTGTTTTCATCCCCGAACTATGCTATCTCCGCTTTCCTCCTCTTGCTCTACTCCTGCAGCCATAGACTTTGTAAAGGAATTACAAGATGTACACAAGACAACACAGGTGAACCTGGAAAGGGCCAAGGCTAGTTATAAAAGGGGGCGGATGTTCACAGACGCACAGAGCCTGGATACAAACAGGGGGACAAGGTCTGGTTATCCTCTAAGAATCTGACATTGAGAGGAACTTGCAAATTCAAACCTAAGTACATAGGCCCTTACAAGATATGTAAGGTGGTGAACCCTGTCGCTATGAAGCTGGACCTTCCCGCCTCAATGAAAATTCATCCGGTGTTTCATGTCTCTCTCCTGAAACCGGTAGAACCAGGCACGCGTCACCCTAACGTCCCCACGCCTGTAATGGTGGATGATGAACAAGAATATGAGGTTGAGGCGATCATAGATTCACATAGGGTCAGACGCAAACTCCAGTATCTGATACACTGGATGGGTTACGGTGTTGAGGAACGTACTTGGGAGCCGGCCAGTCAAGTACATGCCCCTCGGTTGTTGCATTTATTTCATAGAAGACATCCTGAAAAACCCAAGCCAGGAGGGGGGTCCGTGGGGGGGGGGTGTACTGTCACGATTGCGCGAGGACAGACCGGGAGCAACGAACTACAATGATGGCTGCCGGCCTAGAACACGCATGCGTGGGGACAGGTCAGGCAAGTTAAAGCCCGGCCTCCCTCAAGCAGCAGCGCTTCGCGTTCTAGTGTTTTGTGGAGTCTAGTTCCGTCTTACCTGCTTGCTTCCGGGTCGTCGCGCTCCTCGCGTTGGACTCAGCGTGGGTGCAGTGTTTCTCCTGTCGGGTCGTCTTTTCTTGGCGTGCCTTAGGACTTCGATCCTGTTTCCAGCATAGATAAGAAAAAACAGACAAGACAAAGCAGCATTATCGTTTTTTACGGTAACAGCGCTCTTGCGCTGACAGGTTATTTCAAGATTAATTGTTTGTATCACTTACCTGATCCTGAACTCTCGGCGCTGTGGGGATCCGCTCCGTCTTTTGGGATCTAATGGAAAAGTGAGGACAGTTATTTACCTGAGCATAAGGTTTATTTAATTTACGACATACAAGCTGTTCAAGACCGTTACTTGGGGATTGTTTCCACGAGCTATACTTGGTGAATAGGTAGGCACATACATAGGCTCTTACCTATTGTGTCATCTCATTCCCAAAGGGTCCTTTCACTTACATCACTTCCTTGTTTTTTCAAGCACCAGACACAAGCTCTAACCTCCGTTAATATCTCACTACCAGTTTACTGAAGAAGGGATACCATAAGGTAGGGAAAAGAAAAATAACAAGAATAACAGAAGAGCTAGTATATGTTTCTTTTTCTAACTTGTGTACTGACTCCCTCCTGCCTACAGCCTCTTGCCTTATCCTGACGGATCCTGTGGCTATCTGAGTTACGAAGTGGAGTTTCTTCCCCTTTTTTCCTTGTTTTGTTTCCCTTCTTCCCCGGGTTACCATTGCCACCTTGATAGTGTCGGATGCAATTGGTGACTTGGAGAAGTTGTGGACCTTACTTCAAATCCATGACGTTCCTGCGGAAACATAGGTGATAGTGAGCTCTTGGCCGGAACTCCTAACCCGTCGGCCATCTTGGGCAACTGGCATAATACATGCTTCAGCCCAGGGGAGGCCTCTGGGGTACCTATGCCCTGGGTACATGGGTACCATATACTAGGGACTTATAAGGGTACCCCAGTATCCAATCTGGAGTGTACCAAAGTACAGGTATGTCAATTTAAGAGAGAAAGCAGATAGACTGGGGACCTGATTAGCAGGATCCCAGTCAGACTAGTCAAAAACAGTGAGACATCAAGCAAAAAATGGGAGTAACCATAAGAAGCAGATCCTACTTTCCTACACAACCCCCCCAAACGAAAGGACATGAGACTTACCTAGACCAGTTGAGTCTTCTTTTCTAAGTGGAAATATCTGGAGAGTCCATCTGGATTGGCATGGTTACTCCCAGGTCTATGTTCCACTTAATAGTCCATCCCCTGTAGGGAAATGGACCACCTCAAACGTTTGGGGTTCTCACCCTTTATCTGTTTTAGCCATAAGAGGGGCTTATGGTCTGTCTGAACAATGAAGTGAGTGCCAAACAAGTATGGCCTCAACTTCTTCAGAGCCCAAACCACAGCAAAGGCTTCCCTCTCAATAGCTGACCAATGTTTCTCTCTGGGGGTCAGCCTTCTGCTTATAAAAGCTACTGGCTGATCCAGACCCTCTTCATTCAGTTGTGATAACACAGCCCCTACCCCCAACTCAGATACATCAGTTTGAACAATGAATTGTTTGGAATAGTCAGTACTTTGCGAATGGGAGCAGTGCACATGGCCTGCTTCAGGTCATCAAATGCCTTTCGACAGCTAACTGTCCACTGAACTTTCTTAGGCATTTTCTTAGAGGTCAGATCATTTAAAGGGGTCACTATGGATCCATAACCTTTAACAAACCTCCTGTAGTACCCAGTCATGCCCAAGAAAGCTCTGACCTGAGTCTGGGTGGTTGGAGCAACCCAGTCCATGATGGTCTGGATTTTTCTCTGCAATGGTTGAACCTGGCCTCCACCCACAAGGTGGCCCAGGTACACAACCTTACTCTGCCCTATCTGGCACTTGGTGGCCTTCATAGTGAGGCCTGCTTTTTGCAGGGCCTCCAGAACATTTCTTAGGTGGACCACGTGATCCTACCAGGTGGAACTAAAGACAGCAATATCATCTAGATAAGCTGCATTATAGTCTTCCAGGCCTGTGAGAACTTTATTCACCAACCTTTGAAATGTGGCAGGTGCATATTTCAAGCCAAAAGGCATTACCACAAATTGATAGTGCCCACTAGGGGTTGAAAATGCTGTTTTGGGTTTGGCATCCTCAGCTAGTCTGATTTGCCAATCTCCAGCTGTGAGGTCAAATGTACTCAAGAACTTGGCTGAGGCCAAGGTATCAATGAGCTCATCTGCCCTTGGAATAGGATGAGTATCAGTCCTAGTGACTGCATTGAGTCCCCTGTAGTCAACACAGAACCTCATCTCTCTCTTACCACCCTGGGTGTGAGGTTTTGGTACTAAGACTACTGGACTAGCCCAAGGGCTATCTGATGGCTCAATTACTCCCAATTCCAACATCTTCTGGACCTCAGTCCTGATGCAGTCCCTGACATGGTCAGATTGCCTGCAAATCTTATTTTTAACAGGCAGACTGTCACCTGTGTCCACTTCATGGGTACACCAGGTAGTCTGACTAGGAGTCAGTGAAAACATATGTCTGTACTGTTTGAGGACCTTCCTGCAATCAGTCTGTTGCTGTTCAGTGAGGCTGCCTGCCAAGGCTACACCATCTACTGAACCATCATCAGGGTTGTACCAGCACCCGCTAAGGAAGAAGACAACCTTGCTGCATCAGGCTCTTGAAAAAAGAACTGCAGATTATTTTGGCTGGGCTCAGTACAAGGACATTCCAAAATAAATTAGACTGTTCTCTGACTCACAAGTATAAGAGGGAGGGTCCACACCCTACTTCATGGTGCAGACGGAAGCCAAAGCCCACTGGCTTCAAATCACCAGACAGGAAATGCTTACAATGATGAACAGCACGGAGCTCGGCCTCAATTCGATCACGGAAGAACTGTGAGCAATTCCTTTCATGTGATGCAGCATGGTATGTGTTAGACTTAGGGGTCGATTCCGATTCGGGCCGGAAAAAGCACCGACTGACTCGGATCCGGAAATAATACCGACCGACACGTACCTGTGGCGCCCGACACGCCAAGTACGATGCAAGGCGTGAAAAATCCGACCGACACGTACCGAAACCAAGTCGACCGACCGAGCCGCAAGGAAAACAGCAATCCGGCCGGAAAAACACTCGAATCCAACCGACCGACAGGCACCCGGAACAAATCCGACCGAAACGTACACGCGAACTCCAAACCGCAAAGTACGATGCAAGGCGCGAAAACCAAAAGCGAGTCGGACGGAGGCCAAGCCGCACGACCGACACGCATACAAAACCGAGCCGAAGCAACACAAAACACCGCGACCGACGCGTACGCAGCATAGAAAACTGCACAAACACAGCGTGAACGAAACGGAGAAGACCGAACGAGACAAATGCAGGGTCCGACTCGGTCACAAGAACGTTTCCAACATACACAGACAGCACAAAGGAAAAATCACCCAAAAAAAGGCCAAACAAGCAATTATCAAGCCAATAAATACTGGGGGGTGGGTACAGAGAGCAACGACACACCCACAACTCCACCTATATAAAGGACACAAATCACAACCATGAGCCTTTGCAAATGCCATTCCACTGCCAGCACCCAAGAGAAAGCAACCACACACCCACAGCTCATCCCTCACACAAGCCACACACCATCAGCACACCAACAAATACCTACCTCACATACACCCAGCAAAACACACACTCACACACCCTCACCTGCACACCAACACACACATCACTCACCATCACCACCCATCACCATGCCCCCAAGAAGAATCCCAAGTTCCTAGATTGTGAATTGGAAGTCATGGTAGACGAGATCCTCAGGGTAGAGCCACAGCTGTTTGGCACACTGGTCCAACAGACCCCATCTCCCAGAAAACCAAGATGTGGGAGAGGATCATCAACAGGGTGAACGCACAATCACCATGTCGGCGCACTAAGACCGACATCCAGAACAGGTGGTATGACGTGCGCAGGAGGGTACGGGACCTGCTCAAGAAAGACTACATCAACAGCCAATACACCGGCAGTGGCCCTCCTGCCAAGCCAATATACCTCAGGCCCTGGGAGGAGAAGGTGCGGGCCATCCTTCCGCCAGTGAGTGTATATGGACTAGAGGACATCCCAGAGCCTGGTGAGTACACAACAAATGTACACAATATACTGCCACAAAACACACACATCACTGTCAAGGGGAGAGTCAAACCATGCACTCATAGCAATTACACAGCAACCAGAACAGAATCATCCCAAAATATGTATGTCAGTCAGATAAACACAACACATGCCATCAAAAAAGTCACATCCAACTGTGCCGCCAACACATGTACAAACACAACTACAACTACAGCTAGGCAGTGGCACAAATAGAACTAACAAACACATCCAGACATGTAGCCACCACAACAACACCAACACACAGTGAAGACCACTCAAAGGAAGGAATTCTGTGTATGCTGGCCAAGTCAGTGTAGCCAATAGCATCATGGGAGTCGCAGTCACACATATTGCCCCCCACAACTGTCCCATCAACACCACCCTGAACCATGCTCACATCACAGGGAGTGGAGAAGGACTCACAAGATGGCTGACACTGGCTACTGCTGTGGGGAGCACAAGGCCCTGCTGCCAACTGTGCACCAACAAACAGCAGGACACCACTGACTGACATCCTGAGAGACAACTTACACTCCCTGCAATGCAAGCACGTTCCATGGTGGGATATCTGGCTAGCTGGGTGGGTGGGAAGGAGGACTTGCAGCACTGACCATAGTCACAAGCACCTCCCCTCACACACACCCCAACACAAACTCCACAGAACCCACCTGGTAGAATGCAATGCCCCCCATCCTAACACAAGATCCCACAAAGAACCACCACCCTGGGTTATGTTGTGTGAAGCACAGGGCCACTCTTGGGACTTCTAGCCAAACAACTGCCAGGACAACACTCCCAGCCATCCTGTCAGCACAGCCAGCCCACCCCACAGGGAAGCAGAGTCAAAAGGAAGGAAGCATGGGCATGCTGGGAAGGGGGGAGGAGGCAATAGCATGATGGGAGTCGTAGTCACAGACATAGCTCACCCCCACAACTGTCCCATCAACACCACCCTGAACCATGCTCACATCACAGGAAGTGGAGAAGGACTCACAAGATGGCTGACACTGGCTACTGCTGTGGGGAGCACAAGGCCCTGCTGGCAACTGTGCACCAACAAACAGCAGGACACCACTGACTGACATCCTGAGAGACAACTTACACTCCCTGCAATGCAAGCACGTTCCATGGTGGGATATCTGGCTAGCTGGGTGGGTGGGAAGGAGGACTTGCAGCACTGACCATAGTCACAAGCACCTCCCCTCACACACACCCCAACACAAACTCCACAGAACCTTCCTGGTAGAATGCAATGCCCCCATCCTAACACAAGATCCCACAAAGAACCACCACCCTGGGTTATGTTGTGTGAAGCACTGGGCCACTCTTGGGACTTCTAGCCAAACAACTGCCAGGACAACACTCCCAGCCATCCTGTCAGCACAGCCAGCCCACCCCACAGGAAGCAGAGTCAAAGGAAGGAAGCATGGGCATGCTGGGAAGGGGGAGGAGGCAATAGCATGATGGGAGTCGTAGTCACAGACATAGCTCACCCCCACAACTGTCCCATCAACACCACCCTGAACCATGCTCACATCACAGGGAGTGGAGAAGGACTCACAAGATGGCTGACACTGGCTACTGCTGTGGGGAGCACAAGGCCCTGCTGGCAACTGTGCACCAACAAACAGCAGGACACCACTGACTGACATCCTGAGAGACAACTTCCACTCCCTGCAACGCAAGCACGTTCCATGGTGGGATAACTGACTGGCTGGGTGGGTGGGAAGAAGGGCCGGCTGTCAACCAAACACAACCAATGCAGACCATGTTCACACCCCAAAAAATACATAGAAATGCCCAAATAATACAGGACAATGTGCCACACCAATATCAACCCCTGACTGTGACGACTTAGGACAATGCAATGTACAGGCCCGCACCCAGAGGCACAGTCACAACTGTCATGTGTGTCAACCATTGATGCCTGCAGAAACATAACATACATTGTTTGTGTCTCCCAAAAACAGGTGATGATGGGGACACAGCAGCAGACGCTGAGGAGTCCCAGTCCCAGGCTCAAGAGGATGAGGAGCTCACTGGCGTCGTACAGCCTCTGTCCTCCTCGGACGATGAAGACCAACCTGGCACATCCGGTGCAAGTCAACATGCAGCACCAGCAGGACCACCAGCTGCAGCACCAGCAGGACCACCAGCTGCACCCCCTGCACCCACCCCTCCAACGACTGTCACCACAAATACCATCCCTGCCGACATGGACAGAACAAGGAGCAACACCAGCACAGGGACCCTGGACCAACCTGGGGCCATGGACACCACCACCACCACCAACCCCCAAGGTGGACCAGGGTTATCTGTGCGTGCCACTGCACACACTGCACATGTCAGCAGGGGTGGTGGGAGGGTTGGGAGACAGAGGTCGCTGCTTGCAGACGTTGCTGGTGTGCATGATGACCCACAACTGGTACGCATAGCTGATGCGTACCAGTCCAGCACCGGAGACCTCAGCCAGGTAGTGGGGCTCCTCAGAGACATGAAACAGCAGCAGGCTGCCCATCATGCCCGCTTGGACTCCCACATGTCCCACGTGGAGTCACACATGTCCCGCGTGGACTCACACATGTCCCGCGTGGAGTCCAAGTGGGATGCACTGCATGAGATGACGGCGGTGCACAGGGACATTTTACAATGCCTCCGCCAGATGAACTATTTCTAAAGACAGTGGTCCCCAGACAGAAAATAAGTTACAAATAAATATAGACCCAATCAGTACTATATTGTAGACATCTGTCCAGCCGGACAGATATTTAATATGCAGTCAAATAATGTTTACAGACAATAAACATGGAACAGTTTAAGTGGGACACAAGCCTGCATCCAACTTAGCAAGAAAGACGTACAACATAAAGTAAAGGGTTCAGGCAAAGGAAATTGTTTGTTTCAAGCACATTTCTAATCGAACAAACAGAATATACATGAGACACCATTACATAGAAATTAGGACATTTTCAAAGGGTGTATATGGTGTACAAGGTGTCGACGGCGTTTCGATCCTTAAAGAGTAATGGGATCATCCTCAGGACATTATAAATAACATGCCTGTTTCCATATGGCATAAATTGCCAACGTGAAGAATGGAGCTGTGACAAAGGGTCTTGAGAATCAAGAAGAACGGAAGGCCACCGGCATAGGATCTGTAGGGAAGGTGGTCTTAGTTATAATCCTGGGGAGTATGCACCGGAGTCAAGGTTCCGGTAAGGGAGTTCCATTGTGGACATAATTCCAATGAAAACCAAGCCGCATTAACGGTCTTGAGCCGTATTACAGGCCAGTGCGTATGTAATCTTGGGTCCGTCACAGCCTGGGTGTTTCCGGTCACAGCTCAAGACCGTTAATGCGGCTTGGTTTTCATTGGAATTATGTCCACAATGGAACTCCCTTACCGGAACCTTGACTCCGGTGCATACTCCCAGGATTATAACTAAGACCACCTTCCCTACAGATCCTATGCCGGTGGCCTTCCGTTCTTCTTGATTCTCAAGACCCTTTGTCACAGCTCCATTCTTCACGTTGGCAATTTATGCCATATGGAAACAGGCATGTTATTTATAATGTCCTGAGGATGATCCCATTACTCTTTAAGGGATCGAAACGCCGTCGACACCTTGTACACCATATACACCCTTTGAAAATGTCCTAATTTCTATGTAATGGTGTCTCATGTATATTCTGTTTGTTCGATTAGAAATGTGCTTGAAACAAACAATTTCCTTGCCTGAACCCTTTACTTTATGTTGTACGTCTTTCTTGCTAAGTTGGATGCAGGCTTGTGTCCCACTTAAACTGTTCCATGTTTATTGTCTGTAAACATTATTTGACTGCATATTAAATATCTGTCCGGCTGGACAGATGTCTACAATATAGTACTGATTGGGTCTAAATTTATTTGTAACTTATTTTCTGTCTGGGGACCACTGTCTTTAGAAATAGTTCAATTACCCAAAGGTCCCTGACCGATTGTATTTGGGTCTCCTTGTTTTTTCATACTCCGCCAGATGAACAGCAACCAGTCCACACCTCCCTGTGTGCCAACAACATCTGGTGCCGAACAAACTGCAACTGCCACAGGGAGGGAGGATGACTCTGGCGGAGAGTCCCCTGCACCGCAGCAGCCTGTACTTGAGGGGCCCCCCCCAAGAAGAGGGGTCGTCCGAGGAGGGAAAAGTGAGAGGCCGATGGCCAAGCGCAACTCCCAGGAAGCCTGAACCTGTTCTGGATGTTCGCCTTTGTGCACAGACTGTTCACCCTGTTGACGGCAACACTACTCCCACACATTGCATGGGGAGTACAAGTTGGACCAATGTGTCAGACAAGTGTGGCCCGATACTGGGGATCCTGTCTACCAGGACTTTCAATTCACCTAGGAACTTCGCATTTCAAGATTTATGTACAGCACTACCCATCCTATGCACTATTAACACAAATGTATCACAATAAACACACTAATACACCATACTTGCCTCTGTCGTGATTCCAACGTGGGTGCTGTTATGGGGATGATGAACTGCAAAATTACACTGTGTATGCGAACTGCAACAGCAAGGACAACACAGGCATGTGAGTAAAGGCAACGTGACACATATGAGGGAGACACACCACCAGGGCTACACAACACATACACACCTAGGCCATCTGACTCATTGCCTACACTGATGTTGCCAGGAAGACGGTGCAATGCACAGACACCACACCCATTCCCAGTTGTAGTCAAGTAGCCCACAGGTGCAGTAAGCAAATGGCAGTCAAATGTGTGACCACAGACAACGCACATCACAAAGTGAAGCACAGGTTTATTACACAGTTGCAACATGTCGTAACCACTACAGATGCAAGGTAATCCCACCTGGCAGCGGGCACACAGTCAACAACTGTAGACGGAAGGAAGTCCATGGGTGTGGCACACATCACCTGTAGGGACACAACAGCTACCACCCTGGAAGTGCAATCACGTCGTCGGTGGACACAGTTGACCAAACGAATCTGAAAGTACCCTGTGAAGGACAGAAATGACACACAGTCAAAAGCAATGGAGTACAGGACAGAACAGCAAAACTCATGCACAATACATGTTACAAGATACCCACCCAGAACCAAGTCAGCATGTCAACACTGTTGGGGAGTACAGCCCACCTGTTAGCACACATCGCAACACACATCCAGTCAAGTAGCCCATGGACACACTCCAACAGCACCAGAGCACCACCCACACATCATGCCAACTCACATCATTGACATGACACCTCAGGATACTCACATTCAGCTAAAGAAGTTGGTGATGAGCTGTGTGCGGACATCACCATCATCATCATCATCATCGTCACTGGCATCGTGGTCCAGGCCAGGATCCTCCACAGGTGGCGGATGTTGGTCATTGTCATCCTGGATGAGAGGCAACTCCTTCCGCACTGCCAGGTTGTGGCGCATGCAGCAGACGATGATAATCTTGCACACTTTCGCAGGGGCATATGGGAGGGACCCTCCGGTCTTGTCCAGGCAGCGGAAGCGGCTCTTCAGGAGACCAAATGTCCGCTCAATCACTCTCCTGGTCCGACCATGTGCCTCATTGTAGCGCATCTGGGCTGGTGTCACAGGGTTCCTGAGGGGTGTCAGCAACCACGGCATGTTGGGGTATCCCGAGTCACCTACGGACAGACAAGTGCACATTAGCTGACTTGGAAAAGTGGGCGGAATACTACAGATCAGATCACACACAATGGCACAAAGTCAGTACACACCGACAAGCCAGGCACGCTGGTTCTGCATCTGTGCCATCATCCTGGGGATGCGACTACTCCTCATCACAAAGGCATCGTGTGCTGAACCAGGGAAACGGGCACACACGTGTGTGATGAGTCATGTCTGCAAGACACACCACCAGTGCATTGACCGAGTGGTAGTGCTTGCGGTTCCTGTAGGCCTGCTCCTGGGCCTGTGGTGGTACCAAAGCCACATGTGTCCCGTCAATGGAGCCAATGACATGCGGCATCCTCCCCAGGGCATAAAAGTCACTCTTCACGTCAGTGAGTCGTCGCAGTCTAGGGAAATAGATGTACCGGTTCAGGAATAGCAACATTGCCGCCGAAACATCGCGGAGCACACGGCTCAACATGGTCTGTGACATCCCACCAGCAGTCGCCACAGTATGTTGGAAGGTACCGTGGCAAAGAAGTGTAGGGCTGCCATCACCTTCACCTTGGGGGTCAGCGCTATAGGATACGGCCGGCCAGGCTGCAAATGTGGGGACAACTGCACTGCCAAATCCTCAATCAGCTGCCTGGTGAAGCGGTACCGTCGGATGCTGTCCCGTTCCACCATCGTTGCCAGGTCTGGGAATGGTCGATGGACAGCAGGAGCCCTGCAGTGCAGAGGATAAGTAAGCAAGATTGTCAGTCACCCCACATATGCGGCATTGAACACACTCAAGATCCCAACATACATCATTATGAGGCACAACTACATGTAGTGTGCAGTACCGGAAGGACATGTAAGGTACATACATGGCCAACATCTGTCAACACGGTCCAACAGGTGGCATCAATTAGTCCCAGGTTGGCCCATTGGATATCATGAGGCCGTGTCACAGTTCCCATCTCCTGCTGCCGTGTCACAATCACCCCCCACAGTGACATGTGAGGACAGATGTGCCCCAGGCACCACAGCTCAACGACAGGTACATTCCCAGGGACCCTGTAATGCCA
This sequence comes from Calotriton arnoldi, assembly GCA_963921515.1. Taxonomy (NCBI): domain Eukaryota; kingdom Metazoa; phylum Chordata; class Amphibia; order Caudata; family Salamandridae; genus Calotriton; species Calotriton arnoldi. The sequence goes on from CAWUFW010012136.1 coordinate 310,199, forward strand.
CATGGACACTGGCATTACATGGAGTATCATGTATACACCACAGCAAAACAACCATGACCCCCACAGGTAGTGGCCCCACTTGCCACGGCAGGACAGACATGGACGTCTGTGACACACACACGCACAACATCAAAGTCCATGCACACACAACGTGGATGTGGAGACTGTCTCCCATTGTGCACATGAAATCAGAGACATTGTAAACACTACATGCACAAAGACTGTGGAGGACCATCACTATTGTGCCACTGGGACACCCTGGCTCAAACATACCGTCCCACATGGGACTCACGGGGTATGTGACATGACATACACATACACCACAGTGAAATGTGACCATGGCACATGCACAGATCTGAACAGTTGCACATCACAGTGGTCATGTACACGTAACACCCAGGATCCTGTCCCCATGAACACGTGCACAGCCTGGGGGTGGCTGCCCACAGGTGACACCCACAGGACAACATGTACACCAACATACACACAATAGGAAATGCAGCCTTACATGCCTTATGATAAAGTTTGGACAGGCTGTCATGATGTAGGTGTGCCCTCACTCCCTGGGAGCTATCTGTGGCTGGCATATGTCCATCTGAGACAGGCATGCTGACATATGCCAGTCACATGTACAGTGATGCGTTATACTGCAATGGACCGATCGGTGCCCCCGGCAGGCCCATTGCATTCAATGTGTGCGGGTACGCGTTGTACCCCTGTACGCGTTGAACTGCAATGGACCGATCGGTGCCTCTGGCCGGCCCATCGCATTCTATGTGTGCGGGTACGCGTTGTACCCCTGTACGCGTTGAACTGCAATGGACCGATCGGTGCCTCCGGCCGGCCCATTGCATTCAATGTGTGCGGGTACGCGTTGTACCCCTGTACGCGTTGAACTGCAATGGACCGATCGGTGCCTCCGGCCGCCCATTGCATTCAATGTGTGCGGGTACGCGTTGTACCCCTGTACGCGTTGTACTGCAATGGACCGATCGGTGCTCCCGGCCGGCCCATTGCATTCACTTGTGCGGGTACGCCTTGTACCCCTGTACGCGTTGTACTGCAATGGACCGATCGGTGCCTCCGGCCGGCCCATTGCATTCAATGTGTGCGGGTACGCGTTGTACCCCTGTTCGCGTTGTACTGCAATGGACCGATCGGTGCCTCCGGCCGGCCCATTGCATTCAATGTGTCGCGGTACGCGTTGTACCCCTGTACGTGTTGTACCCCTGTACGCGTTGAACTGCAATGGACCGATCGGTGCCTCCGGCTGGCCCATTGCATTCAATGTGTCGCGGTACGCGTTGTACCTCATGTACGCGTTGAACTGCAATGGACCGATCGGTGCCTCCGGCCGCCCATTGCATTCAATGTGTGTGGGCACGCGTTGTACCCCTGTACGCGTTGTACTGCAATGGACCGATCGGTGCCCCCGGCCGCCCATTGCATTCAATGTGCGCGGGTACGCCGTTGTACCCCTGTACGCTGTTGAACTGCAATGGACCGATCGGTGCCTCCGGCCGGCCCATTGCATTCAATGTGCGCGGGTACGCGTTGTACCCCTGTACGCGTTGAACTGCAATGGACCGATCGGTGCCTCCGGCCGGCCCATTGCATTCAATGTGTGCGGGTACGCGTTGTACCCTATGCGCGTTGAACTGCAATGGACCGATCGGTGCATCCGGCCGGCCCATTGCATTCAATGTGTGCGGGTACGCGTTGTACCCCTGTACGCGTTGTACCGCAATGGACCGATCGGTGCGCACCCATTGACAATGGGCTTGCCTGGCAACGGACGCGTTTTCGAATTTCGAACGAGTCGGTTGCTGGAAAATCAGTTGGTCACCCACAACAATGTTGCAAAATCATGTATGTCATGAAGTTGAAGATTTGAAGGATGCTGTGGGCGTGTTTTGGTGCTGCTATTCCATGGATTGGCCAGATTCAGAAGATGCAAACGACTTGGACCTATCACTTTGGACACAAGGGACAGTATCTGCCACTCCAGCACATACATATTGCTGGCTGTTCCCCTGAGAGCTCACTTGCCTGCACTACATGCTCCAGGACGACATCTGCCACTGCACTGCTGCTGTCTCTGCCCCTCTGGACCCTGCAATGGCACGTACTGTGGAGAGAGCCCCAGCCTTCAGCCTTGAAGAGAACCAGGCCCTGCTGGACAGCCTACTTCCACAGTACAGCAAGCTGTATGGGACACCAGGGGAGCAGGTGAGTGTTCTGTGCACTGCCTTTCTGAATGTGCATTTTGTCTGACTAGCAAGGCTGAAAGTCTGCACGCCACTGGCTAGCAGGCTCACTGAGTAGTTGTCACCCCCCATAGTGTGTAGTGACATGCACTGGACAGGTATGGTGCAGTGACAGTGCATTTGAACAAGGTTTTACTTCCCATGCAATGATACCATGTAGTGACGTCTGGCAAACTGTCCATGGTCAGCTTTGCACTGCCTGTGTACATCATGTGCCCCTGTGATTGAGACATGTATATACAACTGTGTCATGCACGGATATGTTGCATGTGTAGTAATGGCCTTTTCACTTTGTCATCCTGACAGGTTAATGCCCATCGGAAGCAGGAGATCTGGAAGGACATCGTCCGGGCCGTCCGGTCCGTGGGGGTCTACAAGCGCCGGATCCGCAACTGCCAGAAGAGGTGGCAGGACCTTCGGGGCTGGACCCGGAGGATTGCACGGGTCCAGCTGAAGCTGTCGCCTCGTCGCAGGAGGGGCGGAACACGGACCCTGACCCCCACATGCTCCAGATCCTGGCGGTGGTGTTTCCAGACCTGGATGGGCAGCTGAAGGCCAGACAGCAGCAAGGAGGGGTGAGTCAAAGACTGCACTGTGAACTCTGTATTACATGCTTTGTGCCCTCCTCTGGCCTGGTTCAACTGCCACAGTGCAGCAGTCATGTTGTCCAGGAGCCATGTCCCTCTATTGTGCACTGCCCACTGCTCATCTGATACCCAGGTGTGGCCCTTACATTCAGGGAATTGTGTCACTTGGGACTGTGTCCTTGCAGTTTGATTCACTAAAGGTGGGGGACAGCATCTGTTTCCCTAACTCTGTTGTGGGCATCATGGGTGGGTCCATTGTTCACACAACGCCTGTGTTCGGACATGTGATCTGCGTGTTGCTTTGATATGCGGTCCACTTGCTGAGCTGAGCCACCACATGTGCCTGGGGTATGTGGCACACGCCCATGCAGCGGGTGGGAACAATGTTTGGGCCCCAGGAGTGTGCAGATTACGTGTGTCACACATACATAGCCAGCTATCCACTGTCCAGGGCACATCCCTCATTCATGTGGAGCAGGACAGTCATGCCTACTCCAGGCCATGCAATGCACTCTGTACTCCCACTCCCGTGTATCAGCTGACACATTGTGCACAGTGATTTGACCCTCAGGTGTCTGCCTCTGTGTCAGTGTGCTGTGGATTAGTTGCCAGGACTGCTGGGGTGTTTCTTGGTAGGGGCTCAGCATGCCCCTGGAGATGTGACCATAGGAGACGATACTTGTGTGTCACATAGGTGTTTGATCAACTGCCCGTGCAGACTGGGGTATGCGAATGTGAAGTTCAGGCAGCTGTTCCCCATTCACAGCAAATTGTGAGGGGCTCAGGTTCAGAGGGTAGTGTCACAGGTCTCCCATATGTCCAATAGGTATGACCTGGACAGATGAGGGTTAAGATGATGTGTTGTGTGGGGGATGTACATGTGCACTTGTGCAGCTCCAGGACTTGCATTCCCCATGACCTACTATTGTGACACAGTGCATAGTGTTGTTGTCTGGCTGCCAAGTCATACATCACTGAGACAGTGATGTATGACTTAGCAGTCATGCCTCTGCCATGGCATGTGTCAACTTATTGGTGGTCCTGCAGGGGAGTGACATGTGCTACATGCACACCATTGTGGCGATGGCTATCAGGACATGGGTGCATCATGGTGTCTGTCGCTGGTATGCATCACATGCATTTCCTATTTGACTCTGGGCATCCCTTTCATCCGGAAACCTGTACTGACTCAGTGGCAAGAGCTGTGATGTGTGCATGTCCACATGCCACACCGTGTCCTCTGCACTGTCCAACTACTGTGTACTTGGTGCATGTGTCCACACTGGGGTGTTGCAATCCAACAGACACCAGACAGATGGGTGCAAGGCCATGTGGGATGTGAGTGCCATGCTTGGCATCAGACTGACAATTGGCTTCTCCTGTTCAGTTAGGGCACTTTTAGCAATGTACAACTAATGATGCCAGGGCTTGCTCTGTAATGTGCTGTGCTCACAGTGGTGTGTGCGTTTGGTGCAGGTGACTGATGTCTGTCTGTTTCCCCATTGTTTGCAGATACATCCACGGCCACGGAAGGGGACAGCTCCTCGGACCAGGAGGAGCCAGAGAGCCAGACTGGGTCAGCAGCCGAGGAGTGGTCGGAGGGACCCAGTGGCACGGAGGGCGAGGGGAGCCACACCGAGGAGTCCTCAGCGCCATCCACCTCAGCTGAGGACCAGAGCAACTCGGAGGATGACTCCCTTGTGGAGGCGGGTGTCAGCAGCCACCACACCCCAGCTAGTGTTGCTGTCCCCGCCACCACCAGCACCACCACCGCCCTCCCATCGGCTCCCGTTCCCCAGGTCCGTGGAGGCTCCCATGTTCGGGAGCGTGTCTCCTTTGAGCCAGGCACCGCACCCCCTGCCCATGTGGCCCCTGCTGCCCTGAGTGAGGAGTCTGTGTACCTCCTTCGCCAGCTCCATGTAGGGCAGACAGCCATGCTGAGTGTCCTCCATGCGCACACCGCACTGTTGACTCAGCTGGTGTCGTTCATGGAGGGCATCTCATCGGGCATGTCTGACCTACAGAGGGGCAATAGGTCCATGGACTCCTCCCTGACGGCAGCAGTGTCCCTCCTCAGACAGTCCCTCACCCCTCCTGCCTCTGCTCCATCCACACTCCCCAGCACCTTACCCGTCCCAAGCACACACACACCGGCACAGGCACACACCAGCACACACACGTCCAGCACACAGACACACACGCCACAAACAAAACGCACACGCACGCACAGTCAGGGGACTGAAACCAGACTCACAGGGGATGGGGCCCTGGTACACACACACGCATTCATGGGCACTGCGCAGTCCTCAGTTGCCTCTCCCTCCAAAGCACCCTCCCTTGCCTCACCTGCAACCCCAAAGACCCAGCGCCTCTTCCTCAGTGACCTCGGCCTCTTCCCCTCCGATCCAGCTGCTCCAGCATCCAGGGTGAAGAGGAAGCCCCCACACGGAGCAGAGTGCCCCTCGCCCCCGGACACCCCTCCCCCAGGCGCAGACAGACTGAGGCCCCCACCCGCAAGTCCCCCGGAGTGTTAAGAGCAAGACCCCGCCGCCACCCTGCAGCTCAAGCACCAGGTCTCCTTACTCCATCCCTCAGGCCCCCACTCCACAGGTGCCCCCACCACACCCTGCCCCAGGTTCCCCCACCCACAGATATACCATCCCCAAGAGGCTCCGGCCTTCTCCCCCTGCCACTTGCTCTCCCGGCACCACACCCCCGCTGCGCTTGTCTGTGCCACTGATGTGGTGAGGGTGTCCTCCCCTCTGTCCAGCCCACCTTGCCTGTTCCCCGTTCTCCTCTCCTGGTGGTAGGCACTGCAGTGGAGTCCACTACCACCCTGTCTGACTTGGGCACTGCAGTGGCGGACCTGTCCACTCCATCTGCAGGGTCCACTGCAGTCGTGCCGGCACCCACAACATCTGAGCCATGCCCCCAGTTGTGCCGGCACACACCATGTCAGACACCTCCACTGCAGTTGTCAGTGGCTCTCCAGCACCCACCACCCCTTCCCTGCTTCCTCCTGGTGAGCCCTGATCCTGTCCCTGCGGTGCCTGGCCTACCCCCCGGTTGCCCCTCCTAGTGGATTGTCCCTGGTTTTGTGCAGGCATGTGTAGGGTGGCATATGCCACTGTCACCCACTTGTGACTTTGTTGATGGACTGGCCATTGGCCTTTGTTTATGTTCTACCGGACTTCTACTTTTAATGCCACATATGCTGAATAAAGCAACTTTCTGTTCTCTAGTGCTTTTGCTTCTGATGTACATGATGTTGATGATGCTAACCATGCCCTTGCTGCAGTGATGGTGATATTTGGTCTCATGATAATGAAGTGTTACTGTGCAGGAACCCATGTGGTCCAGGGGGAATGTGTCCTATCCTGTGGTGTATCCATGTCATCCATAGCAGCATCTGAGGGTGTCATGTGTTCAGTATTTGGCAATGGGATTTCCTACTTAGATTGGCTATTTCACATCTGTGGCTTCCACCCCTGCACATCTGTTGTGCCTGCCATTGTTCAATTCGTCTACTTCCCTGACCGTGTGGCCATCTCCAGTGGACATGCAGGTTTGGGCATCAATGGGGAAGGACTCATCTGTGTTGTCAGTGCAACATTGCTATACAAGTGTGTTGGATCTGTGCTGATGATTCCGTTGGCACTTCCATGACCAGGCTGATGTGACGGGAGCCCTCATTTGGTGCTAATTGTTGATTGTGTGACCAAGTGCTCAGCTGACATGATGGGGCCCTACTGAGGCAACATATGGCACAGCTTTCCTCACACAGGAGTGGAGTCCCCTCATGGCAGTGTGTACTCCTGTGACATTGCCTGCGCCCAAGGTGTGTGTTGTATGTGCATGTCTGTGTGTTCACTTCCGTTTAGCTGTGCATGCTGTGATCCCTAGTGTTGTACCTGTTTGTGATGCTAGCTGAGTTGAGCTATGTTCCCCCAAAGTCTTCTCCCTGGGTTCTCTGTGATGTGGGTGCATGGCACATTACTGGTCATCAGGGTGTCACCCATAGGTGTGTTTGCTGTCAGGGCTGAGTTTGTGTGCAGACGCAGATGGGTCACAGTCAGGTTTCCCCTTGGCACTTGTTGTTTGCCCCTGTCATGTGATTTCCAGTTTGTGTTATCTTTCAGTGATTGTGACACGTTGTTTGTGTGACTGCTGGCACTCCTCAGGGTCCGGGCTGCAATGTTGGTTGTTGTCTATGTGTGTTCTTTGTGGGTGACCTTGGCTTCTTCATTGGTGTGTGACTGTGGCTGGGATCCCATTGGTTGGTGTGGTATTGCCGTCATGTCCATGTACAGCGTAGTGTGCAGTGTGTCAGACATTCAGGAGTCTTGTTGAGTGTCCATGTGTGATGTGTTTCTGCACCTTGGTTCCCACCCACCACCCTGGAATAGTCATGGGTGCATGTGCAATGTCACCAGTGCATGTGTGCTTCACTGCTGCACATTGTTGGAGGTCGAGGGGTGTGGTGTTGAGTGTGTGCAGATGAGAGTTGTTGCCCGGCTAGGCCCCTGCCTCCATGTTGGCCTTGGCTTACTGGCCATGCTGTTTGATTTGTGCTTGTGTAGGTGTGATGGTAGTTAGTTGCTCAGTACACATGACTGTGGTTCACAGTGTGAACCACATTTAGCTTTGTCATCACAGTGGGATTGTAATGCAGCCTAGGGTCACCACATTGTGGGGGCCCTGGGGGTGGTGCTGTGGTGTGTCTGTGTCTTGCTGTGTCAGTTGCTGTCCCTACATGCCTGTGTGACATGTGTGATTTGTGCTCCCTCTCATCTGACAATGCCTGCTTGCCCACATAGGGGATTTGGATCCATGAGTTACCTTTGTGTGGCACTGTATGCACATCTGTATGATTGGTATTCAGGTCTCCTCATGTGTTGTGTGGTTGCCTGGGGACACTGGCACCCCCCTCACCTGTTGTGTATGATGTGCAGTGTGGGTCTGCCTGTTTGTGTTTGTGCATCTGCACCACTGCATTGGCATATCTTGGGTGTGCCATTGGCTGTATGTAGTTTGGTGGGTTTCCCCTGCTGTCCCTGGGACTCCTAGGTCATCGGTCAGCACAATGATCATGGTTTGTGTGTCCCATTGCTGCCATGGTATGGTATCTGTTCACCTCACATCTGCAGTCTCCACAGGGTATCTGCATGTGTGTGCCCATTGGTGCAAATATGTGGGTCTGCATTCTGATGGTCACTTCTGTCATTGTGTCATTGATGATTGTTGACGGTGTCAGCCTCCATGGGTGTTGTTTGTCTGCACATGGCCAAAGGTATGTCTTATTTGCACTGCAGGATTTGGCTCCCCCAATTTATGTTGCAATGGGACACATACACTACTTTGCCACTGATGTGTTTGTTGTTCTGTGACCAGGAATCATCCATGCAGTTTGGCAGTTGCACCTCTTTCTTTGTCAACACTTACCTTTTGGTCACTGTGATGATGGGGGTTTGGACCCCATTGCCACAATGTTCGAAATGTGCTTCAGCTATGGACCCCACACTTACATTTTGGTCACTGTGATGATGGGGGTTTGGACCCCATTGCCACATTGTTCAAAGTGTGCTTCAGCTATGGACCCCACACTTACATTTTGGTCACTGTGATGATGGGGGTTTGGACCCCATTGCCACATTGTTCAAAGTGTGCTTCAGCTATGGACCCCACACTTACCTTTTGGTCACTGTGATGATGGGGGTTTGGACCCCATTGCCACAATGTTCGAAATGTGCTTCAGCTATGGACCCCACACTTACCTTTTGGTCACTGTGATGATGGGGGTTTGGACCCCATTGCCACATTGTTCAAAGTGTGCTTCAGCTATGGACCCCACACTTACATTTTGGTCACTGTGATGATGGGGGTTTGGACCCCATTGCCACAATGTTCGAAATGTGCTTCAGCTATGGACCCCACACTTACATTTTGGTCACTGTGATAATGGGGGTTTGGACCCCTTTGCCACAATGTTCGAAATGTGCTTCAGCTATGGACCCCACACTTACCTTTTGGTCACTGTGATGATGGGGGTTTGGACCCCATTGCCACATTGTTCAAAGTGTGCTTCAGCTATGGACCCCACACTTACATTTTGGTCACTGTGATGATGGGGGTTTGGACCCCATTGCCACAATGTTCGAAATGTGCTTCAGCTATGGACCCCACACTTACATTTTGGTCACTGTGATGATGGGGGTTTGGACCCCATTGCCACAATGTTCAAAATGTGCTTCAGCTATGGACCCCACACTTACCTTTTGGTCACTGTGATGATGGGGGTTTGGACCCCATTGCCACATTGTTCAAAGTGTGCTTCAGCTATGGACCCCACACTTACATTTTGGTCACTGTGATGATGGGGTTTGGACCCCATTGCCATAATGGTCATGGCCTGCATGCATTGTGGGTGCCACACACATATATGTGTGGCACATGTGCTAGGGGGTCACATTGTATGTTCAAAGTCATGTTCGGTGTTGTAGGCATTTGACACAGTCTACACACGCTTGTCATGGTGTTGGGGGATGTCTTCTTCTTGCATTCCCTAGGTTGTGGTGTGCTGGTTGTGTCATGCATTGTCCATCCTATGAGTGGGGGTGGTAGTAGTGGTAGGCATCCAGCCCCCCTGGCTAAGGGTGGTAGTAGTGGTAGGCATCCAGCCCCCCTGGGTGAGGGTGGTAGTAGTGGTGGGCATCCAGCCCCCCTGGCTAAGGGTGGTAGTAGTGGTAGGCATCCAGCCCCCCTGGCTAAGGGTGGTGGTAGGCATCCTGCCCCCTGGCTAAGGGTGGTAGTAGTGGTAGGCATCCTGCCCCCCTGGGTAAGGGTGGTAGTAGTGGTAGGCATCCTGCCCCCCTGGGTAAGGGTGGTAGTAGTGGTAGGCATCCAGCCCCCCTGGCTAAGGGTGGTAGTAGTGGTAGGCATCCAGCCCCCTGGCTAAGGGTGGTAGTAGTGGTAGGCATCCAGCCCCCCTGGCTAAGGGTGGTAGTAGTGGTAGGCATCCAGCCCCCCTGGCTAAGGGTGGTAGTAGTGGTAGGCATCCAGCCCCCCTGGCTAAGGGTGGTGGTAGGCATCCAGCCCCCCTGGGTGAGGGTGGTAGTAGTGGTAGGCATCCTGCCCCCTGGCTAAGGGTGGTAGTAGTGGTAGGCATCCAGCCCCCCTGGGTAAGGGTGGTAGTAGTGGTAGGCATCCAGCCCCCCTGGGTAAGGGTGGTCGTAGTGGTAGGCATCCAGCCCCCTGGCTAAGGGTGGTGGTAGGCATCCAGCCCCCCTGGGTGAGGGTGGTAGTAGTGGTAGGCATCCAGCCCCCCTGGCTAAGGGTGGTAGTAGTGGTAGGCATCCAGCCCCCCTGGCTAAGGGTGGTGGTAGGCATCCTGCCCCCCTGGCTAAGGGTGGTAGTAGTGGTAGGCATCCTGCCCCCCTGGGTAAGGGTGGTAGTAGTGGTAGGCATCCAGCCCCCCTGGCTAAGGGTGGTAGTAGTGGTAGGCATCCAGCCCCCCTGGCTAAGGGTGGTAGTAGTGGTAGGCATCCAGCCCCCTGGCTAAGGGTGGTGGTAGGCATCCAGCCCCCTGGGTGAGGGTGGTAGTAGTGGTAGGCATCCTGCCCCCCTGGCTAAGGGTGGTAGTAGTGGTAGGCATCCAGCCCCCCTGGCTAAGGGTGGTAGTAGTGGTAGGCATCCTGCCCCCTGGGTAAGGGTGGTAGTAGTGGTAGGCATCCTGCCCCCCTGGGTAAGGGTGGTAGTAGTGGTAGGCATCCAGCCCCCCTGGCTAAGGGTGGTAGTAGTGGTAGGCATCCAGCCCCCTGGCTAAGGGTGGTAGTAGTGGTAGGCATCCAGCCCCCTGGCTAAGGGTGGTAGTAGTGGTAGGCATCCAGCCCCCCTGGCTAAGGGTGGTAGTAGTGGTAGGCATCCAGCCCCCCTGGCTAAGGGTGGTGGTAGGCATCCAGCCCCCCTGGGTGAGGGTGGTAGTAGTGGTAGGCATCCTGCCCCCCTGGCTAAGGGTGGTAGTAGTGGTAGGCATCCAGCCCCCCCTGGGTAAGGGTGGTAGTAGTGGTAGGCATCCAGCCCCCCCTGGGTAAGGGTGGTCGTAGTGGTAGGCATCCAGCCCCCCTGGCTAAGGGTGGTGGTAGGCATCCAGCCCCCCTGGGTGAGGGTGGTAGTAGTGGTAGGCATCCAGCCCCCCTGGCTAAGGGTGGTAGTAGTGGTAGGCATCCAGCCCCCTGGCTAAGGGTGGTGGTAGGCATCCTGCCCCCCTGGCTAAGGGTGGTAGTAGTGGTAGGCATCCTGCCCCCCTGGGTAAGGGTGGTAGTAGTGGTAGGCATCCAGCCCCCTGGCTAAGGGTGGTAGTAGTGGTAGGCATCCAGCCCCCCTGGCTAAGGGTGGTAGTAGTGGTAGGCATCCAGCCCCCTGGCTAAGGGTGGTAGTAGTGGTAGGCATCCAGCCCCCTGGCTAAGGGTGGTGGTAGGCATCCAGCCCCCCTGGGTGAGGGTGGTAGTAGTGGTAGGCATCCTGCCCCCCTGGCTAAGGGTGGTAGTAGTGGTAGGAATCCAGCCCCCCTGGCTAAGGGTGGTAGTAGTGGTAGGCATCCAGCCCCCCCTGGCTAAGGGTGGTAGTAGTGGTAGGCATCCAGCCCCCTGGCTAAGGGTGGCAGTAGTGGTAGGCATCCAGCCCCCCTGGGTAAGGGTGGTAGTAGTGGTAGGCATCCAGCCCCCTGGCTAAGGGTGGTAGTAGTGGTAGGCATCCAGCCCCCCTGGGTAAGGGTGGTAGTAGTGGTAGGCATCCAGCCCCCCTGGCTAAGGGTGGTAGTAGTGGTAGGCATCCAGCCCCCCTGGGTAAGGGTGGTAGTAGTGGTAGGCATCCAGCCCCCCTGGCTAAGGGTGGTGGTAGGCATCCAGCCCCCCTGGGTGAGGGTGGTAGTAGTGGTAGGCATCCAGCCCCCCTGGCTAAGGGTGGTAGTAGTGGTAGGCATCCAGCCCCCTGGCTAAGGGTGGTGGTAGGCATCCAGCCCCCCTGGGTGAGGGTGGTAGTAGTGGTAGGCATCCTGCCCCCCTGGGTGAGGGTGGTAGTGGTGGTAGGCATCCAGCCCCCCTGGCTAAGGGTGGTGGTAGGCATCCTGCCCCCCTGGCTAAGGGTGGTAGTAGTGGTAGGCATCCTGCCCCCCGGGTAAGGGTGGTAGTAGTGGTAGGCATCCAGCCCCCCTGGGTGAGGGTGGTAGTAGTGGTAGGCATCCTGCCCCCCTGGGTAAGGGTGGTAGTAGTGGTAGGCATCCAGCCCCCTGGCTAAGGGTGGTAGTAGTGGTAGGCATCCAGCCCCCCTGGCTAAGGGTGGTAGTAGTGGTAGGCATCCAGCCCCCCTGGGTAAGGGTGGTAGTAGTGGTAGGCATCCAGCCCCCCTGGCTAAGGGTGGTGGTAGAGCATCCACCCCCCCTGGGTGAGGGTGGTAGTAGTGGTAGGCATCCAGCCCCCTGGCTAAGGGTGGTAGTAGTGGTAGGCATCCAGCCCCCTGGGTAAGGGTGGTAGTAGTGGTAGGCATCCAGCCCCCCTGGCTAAGGGTGGTGGTAGGCATCCAGCCCCCCTGGGTGAGGGTGGTAGTAGTGGTAGGCATCCAGCCCCCTGGCTAAGGGTGGTAGTAGTGGTAGGCATCCAGCCTCCCTGGCTAAGGGTGGTGGTAGGCATCCAGCCCCCCTGGGTGAGGGTGGTAGTAGTGGTAGGCATCCTGCCCCCCTGGGTGAGGGTGGTAGTGGTGGTAGGCATCCAGCCCCCCTGGCTAAGGGTGGTGGTAGGCATCCTGCCCCCTGGCTAAGGGTGGTAGTAGTGGTAGGCATCCTGCCCCCCTGGGTAAGGGTGGTAGTAGTGGTAGGCATCCAGCCCCCTGGGTGAGGGTGGTAGTAGTGGTAGGCATCCTGCCCCCCTGGGTAAGGGTGGTAGTAGTGGTAGGCATCCAGCCCCCCTGGCTAAGGGTGGGAGTAGTGGTAGGTATCCAGCCCCCCCTGGCTAAGGGTGGTAGTAGTGGTAGGCATACAGCCCCCCCTGGCTAAGGGTGGTAGTAGTGGTAGGCATCCAGGCCCCCCCTGGCTAAGGGTGGTGGTAGGCATCCAGCCCCCCCAGTGTGAGGGTGGTAGTAGTGGTAGGCATCCTGCCCCCTGGGTAAGGGTGGTAGTAGTGGTAGGCATCCTGCCCCCTGGGTAAGGGTGGTAGTAGTGGTAGGCATCCAGCCCCCCTGGCTAAGGGTGGTAGTAGTGGGAGGCATCCAGCCCCCCTGGGTAAGGGTGGTAGTAGTGGTAGGCATCCAGCCCCCTGGGTAAGGGTGGTCGTAGTGGTAGGCATCCAGCCCCCTGGCTAAGGGTGGTGGTAGGCATCCAGCCCCCCTGGGTGAGGGTGGTAGTAGTGGTAGGCATCCAGCCCCCTGGCTAAGGGTGGTAGTAGTGGTAGGCATCCAGCCCCCCTGGCTAAGGGTGGTGGTAGGCATCCTGCCCCCTGGCTAAGGGTGGTAGTAGTGGTAGGCATCCTGCCCCCCTGGGTAAGGTTGGTAGTAGTGGTAGGCATCCAGCCCCCTGGCTAAGGGTGGTAGTAGTGGTAGGCATCCAGCCCCCCTGGCTAAGGGTGGTAGTAGTGGTAGGCATCCAGCCCCCCTGGCTAAGGGTGGTAGTAGTGGTAGGCATCCAGCCCCCCTGGCTAAGGGTGGTGGTAGGCATCCAGCCCCCCTGGGTGAGGGTGGTAGTAGTGGTAGGCATCCTGCCCCCCTGGCTAAGGGTGGTAGTAGTGGTAGGCATCCAGCCCCCTGGGTAAGGGTGGTAGTAGTGGTAGGCATCCAGCCCCCCTGGGTAAGGGTGGTCGTAGTGGTAGGCATCCAGCCCCCCTGGCTAAGGGTGGTGGTAGGCATCCAGCCCCCCTGGGTGAGGGTGGTAGTAGTGGTAGGCATCCAGCCCCCTGGCTAAGGGTGGTAGTAGTGGTAGGCATCCAGCCCCCTGGCTAAGGGTGGTGGTGAGGCATCCTGCCCCCCTGGGTAAGGGTGGTAGTAGTGGTAGGCATCCAGCCCCCTGGCTAAGGGTGGTAGTAGTGGTAGGCATCCAGCCCCCTGGCTAAGGGTGGTAGTAGTGGTAGGCATCCAGCCCCCTGGCTAAGGGTGGTAGTAGTGGTAGGCATCCAGCCCCCCTGGCTAAGGGTGGTGGTAGAGCATCCAGCCCCCCTGGGTGAGGGTGGTAGTAGTGGTAGGCATCCTGCCCCCTGGCTAAGGGTGGTAGTAGTGGTAGGCATCCAGCCCCCCTGGCTAAGGGTGGTAGTAGTGGTAGGCATACAGCCCCCTGGCTAAGGGTGGTAGTAGTGGTAGGCATCCAGCCCCCTGGCTAAGGGTGGCAGTAGTGGTAGGCATCCAGCCCCCCCTGGGTAAGGGTGGTAGTAGTGGTAGGCATCCAGCCCCCCCTGGCTAAGGGTGGTAGTAGTGGTCAGCATCCAGCCCCCTGGGTAAGGGTGGTAGTAGTGGTAGGCATCCAGCCCCCCTGGCTAAGGGTGGTAGTAGTGGTAGGCATCCAGCCCCCCTGGGTAAGGGTGGTAGTAGTGGTAGGCATCCAGCCCCCCTGGCTAAGGGTGGTGGTAGGCATCCAGCCCCCTGGGTGAGGGTGGTAGTAGTGGTAGGCATCCAGCCCCCTGGCTAAGGGTGGTGGTAGGCATCCAGCCCCCCTGGGTGAGGGTGGTAGTAGTGGTAGGCATCCTGCCCCCCTGGGTGAGGGTGGTAGTGGTGGTAGGCATCCAGCCCCCCTGGCTAAGGGTGGTGGTAGGCATCCTGCCCCCTGGCTAAGGGTGGTAGTAGTGGTAGGCATCCTGCCCCCCTGGGTAAGGGTGGTAGTAGTGGTAGGCATCCAGCCCCCCTGGGTGAGGGTGGTAGTAGTGGTAGGCATCCTGCCCCCTGGGTAAGGGTGGTAGTAGTGGTAGGCATCCAGACCCCCTGGCTAAGGGTGGTAGTAGTGGTAGGCATCCAGCCCCCCTGGCTAAGGGTGGTAGTAGTGGTAGGCATCCAGCCCCCCTGGGTAAGGGTGGTAGTAGTGGTAGGCATCCAGCCCCCCTGGGTAAGGGTGGTAGTAGTGGTAGGCATCCAGCCCCCCTGGCTAAGGGTGGTGGTAGGCATCCAGCCCCCCTGGGTGAGGGTGGTAGTAGTGGTAGGCATCCAGCCCCCTGGCTAAGGGTGGTAGTAGTGGTAGGCATCCAGCCCCCTGGGTAAGGGTGGTAGTAGTGGTAGGCATCCAGCCCCCTGGCTAAGGGTGGTGGTAGGCATCCAGCCCCCTGGGTGAGGGTGGTAGTAGTGGTAGGCATCCAGCCCCCCTGGCTAAGGGTGGTAGTAGTGGTAGGCATCCAGCCCCCTGGCTAAGGGTGGTGGTAAGCATCCAGCCCCCCTGGGTGAGGGTGGTAGTAGTGGTAGGCATCCTGCCCCCCTGGGTGAGGGTGGTAGTGGTGGTAGGCATCCAGCCCCCCTGGCTAAGGGTGGTGGTAGGCATCCTGCCCCCCTGGCTAAGGGTGGTAGTAGTGGTAGGCATCCTGCCCCCCTGGGTAAGGGTGGTAGTAGTGGTAGGCATCCAGCCCCCCTGGGTGAGGGTGGTAGTAGTGGTAGGCATCCTGCCCCCTGGGTAAGGGTGGTAGTAGTGGTAGGCATCCTGCCCCCCTGGGTAAGGGTGGTAGTAGTGGTAGGCATCCAGCCCCCTGGCTAAGGGTGGTAGTAGTGGTAGGCATCCAGCCCCCCTGGCTAAGGGTGGTAGTAGTGGTAGGCATCCAGCCCCCTGGGTGAGGGTGGTAGTAGTGGTAGGCATCCAGCCCCCTGGCTAAGGGTGGTAGTAGTGGTAGGCATCGAGCCCCCTGGCTAAGGGTGGTGGTAGGCATCCAGCCCACCCTGGGTGAGGGTGGTAGTAGTGGTAGGCATCCTGCCCCCCTGGGTGAGGGTGGTAGTGGTGGTAGGCATCCAGCCCCCCTGGCTAAGGGTGGTGGTAGGCATCCTGCCCCCTGGCTAAGGGTGGTAGTGGTGGTAGGCATCCTGCCCCCCTGGGTAAGGGTGGTAGTAGTGGTAGGCATCCTGCCCACCCTGGGTGAGGGTGGTAGTAGTGGTAGGCATCCAGCCCCCCCTGGCTCAGGGTGGTAGTAGTGGTAGGCATCCAGCCCCCCCTGGCTAAGGGTGGTAGTAGTGGTAGGCATCCAGCCCCCCCTGGCTAAGGGTGGTAGTAGTGGTAGGCATCCAGCCCCCCCTGGGTAGGGGTGGTGGTGCGCATTCAGGCCCCTGTGTGCATATGTCGCATTGGTGATGGGCATCCCGCCCCTATGGTGCTGCTGTTGCTGGTGTAAGTATATTCTGCATCCCTCTGTGTGTGTGTGATGTGTCGTGTACGTGTTGTATGTGTTTTGTGGTTGGTGTCTGGCTTACCTTCTGCGCCGTACGCGTCCGTGCCTGTTCCAGTAGTAAATGTAGAATATCGGTATGATCGGGACGAAGGGATTCATGGTTCGTGTCGTTCGTCCTTCTCGTTGCTTCGCGTCGTCCTCGTCGCTTCGCCTCGTCCTCGTCGCTTCGCGTCGTCCTCGTCGCTGCCGTGTTCGTCTCGGAGCCGTGGATCGTGTTGTGGCGCGAATCGGAGCTTATGTGCGCCTCTCCCGGATGCTTTGACGTGCCGTGCGTAGCGACGGGTTCGGCGCGTACGGAAAGCGCATCGTACTCGTTCGGCCGGACGGAGCTGCATTTTCCCTTCCGTGCGACTCGATTCAGCGTTTTCGGATTCGCCTCGGTCGGGGAACAGGACCTGGTTTGGGTGAGTACGGCTCGGCCGGATTCTTTGCTGTTGTGCGCATCGTACTTACTCGTTCGGTGTGCTGTACGGATCGGTCGGGAAACAGGCTTTCGCATGGCTTTTTTCCCGACCGAATGGTGTTGGGTGCGCCTCCGACCGAGATCGGAATCGGCCCCTTAATGACCACAATGGTAGTGTGCCAAGATTGGTGCGTCCTGCTGCACAGGAGTGGTTCTCGAATTTGTTCTCCTGGCTCTCCTGGTAGCTTTCCGGATTGTGCACATCATTGCTATCTGTTTTCCTCATGTTCTTGGTTGTGTCTGTCTCCGGGCAATTGGGGATTACCTGCTGTAAAAATGCAGTCCTCAAACTGGGTAGAATGCAAGTAACTGGGAAAGTTCTAATTGTCAAAACCGAAGAACAGTCCCCCAATAAAGTCACTGTCATGAAGTATGGGTTAGACAGTATAGTTGAAAATTCAAGTAGAAGGGGGAGGTTAATATCAAAAAAGTCGATGTCAATAAAATGATTTCATGTTTAAAAACTAAATTGCATCTTTATTGACGACTTCACCCATTGTGAACCCCACGTCGACCCTGCCTCAAAAATAAGTAGTTAACCAGGCCCTGAGAGTCAGGCCCAAGGTCACTGATTGGCAGATCACAGGTGGGGTGGCTCATAGCCAGCAGACAAGCACGTGACCATGTGATCCCAGATCGATCCCACAGAAAGGCTCATCAACACTATAATGGTCCGGGGATATTGGCCCCAATAAAGTACACATGGCCGGAGGGGTGCGCACGTTCCCCAAACACTATAAAGTCAGATGCCACATAAAGTTAGGAACACTTAGCCAATCAAGACACAGCAGACACAATACATGCAGTGATCACACCCTCCTGTGCTAGACATGTGGACACATTACCCACTAGCAGCATTGTGTCTACCCAAGGTCAAGACCCACCTGGATTCCTCATCCAATCCCTTAATGTATGGATCTAAAGACAAAATGGATTGTCAGAAACAATTTATTGCATTCAATGAACTGTATAAAAGTCTTTGTGAGACTGATCGTAAATTGAGACAGTCCTTGAACCCTATGCCTGTGACTATGCTCCCGGATGGATTGTTCAATTAAATGAACTGTTCCTGTTTTGCCACACTCCTCTTGCTTCTTTCAAGGTATTGCATGTTCAAGCAACAGTCCCTCCCTTTTTCTTATCGCTGTGAACATGTGAATAAGGAAGTATTCCTTACTGGAAATAAATGTGACTCTTTTGTTGGACATTCACTTATTTGTTAACACGTTACCATTGATGGTGCATATAATGGTTTGGTAGCGAATTTGGCCTGTTTTCTAAAAGGAATTCCAGTCCTTCCATAATTCCCCTTATTCAAATTCTTTCAAATGAAAGCTATTTATTGTTAAATAATCCTGAATGTTGTGGACTGAAAGAAGGGATCCCATATGTTTTTACGGTTTCCCGCATTGTCACCTGCTGCAATAATGTGCTCTTCCCACCTCTGCAAGGAGGACACGATAGTTCATTGTGGCTTTTCATTCCAACTTTGAAGGCAGATTTTAACAAGCTAAGCAGACTCAAAGCACTATTGTTTCAAAAAGAAGTAGCACTAACATCTGCTTGAGAAATCTTCGAATTACAAGGAAATCCTGTGAAATACAGCGCTTGTTAAACACCAACCCCCAATACATTTCAGCGAATTAGTTAATCACATTTTTATAGCATCGAATACTGCCAGTCTTACTCACTTTTTTAAAGTTCTCGGTTCTGGCATAGTCAGTTCCTTCCCAAAAATCTTTGGAGTAATACCGGCTTTTATTCATTCCCTTTTTCTAGTGTGTTCGGAGGCATCCCATTGGTGTTATTCTTCCTTTTTGACATTTTGATGCTATTTTTGCTCCTCCACAATGGATATTCCATCTCAAAGCCCTCTGGAATTACCACCGGTCTAGTTATGTCATGAATGCATGGTAAGGTTCTTAGGAATCTTACTGCGCCAAGAACTGGATCTTGACTGGTGATTGACATTCCGAACTGTCTGGTGTGTCTGCGACCAACCCATTTTTCCTTGCCTATGGTGCAACTTCGAATGGTCACTGGATATTTGCATGGCTCTGCAAAAGCCAGTTCCTGTGGACATGAACACGTTGATGAGTCCTCTAACGACCCATTTTCGGAGTTGTCCCATTGGCTTGCGGCTGCTGCATAATGGCAGGTATGAGCCCCTCCCTTCAGAGGAGATGAGTGCTTCGGCACATGACTTATTTAACTTTGGCTCTAATAACATGGATGCAGGTTGCCTGGATACTTACTCAGCATTGGCTGATACCGGGGATCAAGTCTGTCCTCTGGATGATTTGAACTGGGCTGTGGCATATTCATCGTCTGCAGAGATGGAGTCCATCTTTGATTCACTTTCTCTTGAACTCATGCGAGACATCATAGATACCTCCAACACACCTTAATCTAGCCACTTTTCCAAATTGACATGTTATGGTTTTTATTATTATCGTTGTAATATTTTTGTATAACCTGCCTATTAGCAAAGCATTGAATTTGCTTAGTTTGTGCTATATAGTGTTTATATAGTCGCTGCGTTACTTGCCGGACAGAAGGGGGGGTGTCGTGAGTTCCCTTTAGGGGCCACTTAGTTCTCTCTTATTTTAGCCTAACTGCAAGTTGTAGGCTGCTTTGCTTTGCACACGTTACCCTCTGGATGTTTATTTTTCAAGGTCAAACAACACTGAAACTTTTCTTTCTGTGCTCGGTTAGCAATGTAGCTTGGCATTTAGACACAACATAAATTCACATCTGCTGTTTTAAAAAAAGTCACCTCGTATCACATATACCGAAATGTGCCATTTAAAAACAGAGAGGGGAATTCTTGCAGAGGAGAGGTCCTGAGACGAAAGTGCCAGCCTTGTGCAACCTGAAATGCAGATTACCCAACATTAATACCATGTATGGGGTTTGGTTCTAATCCCAGGGATCTATAATATATCACTGTGCCCACATAGTGAGGATAGGCTGAGGCAGATATTTCTTTAAACATGGTAGTGCTTCTCAGTGTGTATAGTTTACTTGTGATGCTATTCACTTTGCTGGCATGCATACGTTTTCTAGTTGCAACGCAGTTGTTTTATAATAGAGCACGATAGTTTCAATAAATATTGTAAACTGTTCTTGTGACTTTGTTTTGTTTATTATGGACATGCATGAGTGAGAAAACGAAAAGGTGACAATTGGTTTCCAGGGTTCCCTGAGGGGACTATAGTAATGTGTTCTGGGGTGCTAACTTACCTCTCACTCTGTAAAAGTTAGGAAGGCAGGCAGAGCACTATGAGCTAGTTTGGTTTGGGCTTCATAGGTATTTATGTGGTATGGTGACTCAGTCTCTACATACTGATGTTCTGTGATCCCAGGCATAGTTCTGTTTACACAAATTCCCTGAAACACTATAATGGGTCCATAACATGCAAGGTTTTTCAAAAGGCATTCTTATTGCTAGCGGCAGTGGGCCAAAACCGTTAAAAGGGACCACATCACAGGGTTTGCACCAGGACTTCGTAAATGACCCTGGTGAGTTGAACTATTGTATCACAGCCACCAACTAGACTAGAAGAAAACAGAATGAGTGCAAAATCCAAGACTGAGACTACCATGGTTAAACAAAAATTAGCAACATAGTGTTGAGTTACTTACTAAAAAAGCATTATTTATGAACCCCTCAAGTCTCAGGATGACTGAGGAGTAGTCAGTAGAAGGTTACTTCAATAGAATATGCATGCATGGGACACAGATTGTGGAAATGTTGCATACTACCTATCCTTGTACCTACATTGCTGTAATTAAGTCTCAGCACTATGATGTCCATTTTTTGCCTGGGTAGGAGGGGAGGATGTGGCAAATGTCAATTTTGGTACTATCACCTCCTGTAAAAGTTGTTGTCACTTTAGCAACATCAACCCAACCAAGTATGAGATCTGTTGATGGTAGAGCTTAACACACAAATCATCTGATCACACAATCTGAGAGAAGAGGGTTAGGGTTTTTTATGAATGGATGGGTAGGGGGAATTAGACTAAGGTAAGATAGTGAAACATAACATTCACAAAGTCGATGAGGCCATCACATCTGATGTGGAAGGAAGATGACAGTTCAGTTACCAAATGCAAAATAGTTGTAGTAAGTTATAAAATGAAAAATGATTCTGTATACAAATGGGTGGTGCATCTATGTTCTTCTGGCGCTGTCCTTCAAATGTGCCGGGCTGAACTAAAAGCTGGAGCACTTTGGAGAAATATTGTTATAGATGAGATGTCAATATTGGAGAGTCAAGGTAAGCATGATGGTGCCTGAGGAGCAAGAGGGCATAGGCTGGTAGAGTTGTATGCGCCATCAACTAAGAAGTGAGAAGAACTAATCTCGTAAAAGCAATCACTGACAACTAATTTCATGTTTCCGGTTGATCACTCTGACAATAACAAAATTTTGTTGTGTGCCGTAAAGCAGTCTACAAATTGATCACTTAATTAGAGTTTGCCATTTGAGTCACTAGATTTGTGCAACCAGCACATCTTTCAAGTGCACACTGGTAGGCCTGTTTCAGTCCTCTTGTTTACTATTAAAGCAGATTCTAGGCAATGGTCTTCCCCTGGTCGTTGTCAATGAGGTCTATCAATCAATCAATCAATCAGGGATTTATAAAGCGTGCTACTCACCCGTGGGGGTCTCAAGGCACTGGGGGAGGGGGGTGCAGCTCCGGCTCAGTCGAAGAGCCAGGTCTTGAGGTCCTTCCTGAAGGTGTGGAGGGTGGGGGAGCATCTGATGTTGACTGGGAGCTTATTCCAGGCTTTGGCTGCGACGTAGGAGAAAGCTCTTCCACCTGCTCTGGTTCTGCGGATGCGGGGGGCTCTGCGAGGGCGAGGTCAGCGGAGCGGAGGTTCCTCTTGGGTACGTGGAAGGAGACTCTCTCGTTGAGGTATTTGGGTCCGATGTTGTGGAGGGATTTGTAGGCATGGGTGAGCAGTTTGAAGGTTACTCTCTTCTCGACAGGGAGCCAGTGGAGGTCGCGTAGGTGTTGGGTCATGTGTTCGTGTCGTGGGGTTCCAAGGAAGAGTCTGGCTGCGGTATTCTGGATGGTTTGGAGCTTGTGAAGGAGAGTTCTGTTGATTCCGGCCTAGAGGGCGTTGCCGTAGTCCAGTCTGCTGGTTATGAGAGTGTGGGTGATGGTTTTTCTGCATTCGGGGGGTATCCATTTGAAGGTCTTGCGGAGGATCCGAAGGCAGTTGAAGCTGGAGGAGGCGATGGAGTTGATTTGGGGGGTCATGGTGAGGGATGTCTACAATTTATTTCAGTTGAAAGAGATAGGCCTATAGTGTTGATATGAAAAAGAAAATAATTTGGGAATCAATAGTTTCAGTGTAATATTCTTGGTAACTAAACTGACTGGTCTCAGAAGAACCTAGAGATGATGGACTTAAGTTAACAAAAGGAAAATTAAAATACATATATATCCCATTATATGAAAGACAAGCAGAATAATCCCCCAAACAATACATTCTCACGGTTAGCTTATCAGACCCTGCCATCCACAGTAACATGACTTTTATTTGATAATACTCACTAGTGAAAATAAGGCACTTGTTCCAAGTATGTGCTGCCCCTATGTCTCCTCCTTATCCATGAAAATGATACACAAATAGGGCAGTCTCACTTTTTAAAATCTTAACTGGCATTTGAGCCAGGGAATGAAAGAAAAGATAGTCATTGGAGACATCTTGTTCTTTAATTTTTTTTTTAGAAACCAGAGGCTTTCTATTTCATCAGTCTGTCACCATTTGCTAATTTCAAAGTCAGCGGTTGAACCAAAGGTTGAATCAGTCTTTCACAGCTTCACTGCTCAGCCAGCCCGAGTCAAATAATTGCTTTGCCCTCCTTGAATGATGACTATCGGTGCCATGCACACTGGACCTCTCCTTTTCAGTTAATATTTACAATATGCTGTCTGTGTAAGTAAGTTGCACACTATTTATATATGTTTTTCAAGAAGTCCTCCTATTGAAATTTTGATTTAATTAGTCTGAAAAGTAAAGTTCATCGTTAAACTCAGGGGCGTCATCTGGAGGATAATCACAGACCAAAAGTGAGCTGTTTGACCAATTGCCCTTGCCATCCTCCATTGTTTCAAGAGCTCTATAATCCTTTGGAATGACATGTTCACTTTAATTGTCACTAGTCTCTCAACATTTTGAGGTGAGAGACTGGTCCTTCTGACTATGATAACTGCGCCAGCTGCACTAAAAACATGCTCCAAAAAAACATTGGCTAAGGACATGCAAGATACTTTACTGCAAGCCTACTGAGCTCCGCCCTCTGTACCCTCTTCCCATGCCAATGGATCAATGGGTTTTGATCTAGGTACACTTCTGTTGGGTCATGCAGATAGTCTTGGACCATCTTCTGAATTGTCATTGGTGCTGCCATTTGCTGTGCCTGGCTTCTGCACTTGGCTTATGCCCTGCTGAATGAAACCGACCCATTGTAGAAGTTGACTGTGAACTTGTTGCTGAGGGTTTTGGAGTAGCTAGCGATCATGCTGTCTGCTGCTGCAGAGACTGCGAGCCAACAGCACCGCCCTGTGTGGAGGTTGACAGTTGTACTTCAGAACGTCTGTCCCAGCCTCAACTTTGCTGATGTTCTTCTTCTAGATCAATTGCTTTAATGACAATCCAAGTCTTGTAAACTTAACATCCATTTCAGTAAAACTAATTAAAGTGGCCAATGCATTTTTGTCTCATGGATCCAGTATTGTGGCACAGACGTAGTCTTCAGAGGGCATAACCTCTTTTTGCTGCCTTTGATTAGCATTCAAGCGAAGGATTAAGCTAGCCACCAAAGAAGCTGCTTCTCCATTGAGACTGGTGAACGTGTGTTCCACCTGTTTCAACTTCTCCTGTACAGATGCAACAATAGTATTGCTTGGCTCATGATAATATTTTCCTTGCTAAATTCCTGTTCCATAATCTCGAAAGGAAGTAGCATTTGTATCAGGCACTCCACTAGCCCCCATTTGTCCACCTCCATTGTCTTGGCTTTGACAGTTGCATCCCCTCTCCTTTGAATAACATAATAGTTTATAGATTTGTACTGCTCAAACAGGCATTCCAGCATATAGCAGGTTGAGTTTGAATGTGTTGGCACCTCCTCTACGAGGGCTTTTTGGAGATAGTGTATTAGCACTAGGAAGGATCTTCAACTGCTTCTGTGCTTTGAATCAATGACTGAAATGAGTGCATATTCTTTGGCAGGTGACTATTATGTTGCTGACTACCTCTTGTTTTTTTAGAAAGTCCTTCACAATTAGAAAAGCGCCAAACACATGAATTTCAGATTTCCATCATCAGCCATTGGCTTTAACTATATTAACGCCATTGTCAGTGGCAAAAAATCCAATTGTGAGGCATCTAGGTTTAAGCCATTCATAGACCTTGGTATTAAACTCTTCCAAGATGTTGGTAGCTGAATGCAATTTCTCTATGGGGAACATCGCAACTGTTGCATGCAGCAGAATAACCTGAAAAGCATCATTCGACCAGCTACTAGCCTTTGCCTAACTCCCTAGAAAGGGACCAATTGTGGAGTGATGCACATGTAATCTGTTGATTGACAACTGGTCCACATGTTTGTCATGAGGAGGATGGACTGAAAACTGCTCTGCTTCAAAGTGCTGCCAACCAATTGCAGCACTTCATGATGCAGAGCTGGCACAGCCACTCAGGGAAAATTGTTCTTTATGGGAACTTTCATTTTAGGCAGAGTGCTCCAGAAGGTATAGGAAGCCCACTCCTTCCACAAAAGAAAAAAGGAGGCAGTCAAGCGTTAACCTTTTAGTCAGCTTCCAGTTGGTTCCTGTTGTAAAGCGCCTCCTTGATAAATATAGCTTTAATAGTAGGCTGTTTTTACTGTTGCACTCCTGCCACAAGTGATCTAAGGGCAACAACAGCTGGTAGGCTGCCTGAGTGCTTTGGGAGGGCAGTTGCTGTATCTCACTGTGCCTTGTGCTATGAAGAGGTTGCTGCGGGTAAGGATTGTATACTATCGGGGAGGCTTAGAGGGCTGCTTTGCATGATTCTGCTGCTGCCACTCCTCTTGACTTCCTTTTAATTACCACATGATTGTGTGTTCCGATACCATAATGCACAATTGGCTTACCAAGACAAACTTGTGGCAAAAGGAGCATATTGCCATGTTATCCTCATGTGGACTCAGCATAAAAAGTCCCAAACTGGTTAGAAGAGCTTTCCTATTGTGCCAGGGCCAGAGGAACTTGAGGTAAAGCTAGGTGGTTGTGATTGGGTTGTTTTTATTTGGCATGCTGTGGCTGTGGTACGGTTGGTGGCAGCTGCAGGTTTACGGGATCTTACAAATATGGGAGCCGGCGGCATTATTGGAATCACATGAGTCTGAGCAGGGTGAATAGAAGTGATCTGTATGTCCTCTGTGCCACTCTAAACACAGATGATAACTAGCTCGTCATCATCATCACCACCTTCTTCACTTGCAAGACTTTGAGAAAGCTTCCTTTTCCCCTATTTTTCAGATTCGGCGGGGGTCCAATGCATGTCCAGATCATCAGAACTAGGACTTGGAGAAGATGGGAGAGTACTCTTTCTTCTCCTTGCTAAAGATTATGAAGCTGATGGGCAAGAACAGTCTTCTCAACAATATCTTGCTGAGCAAGAACCTCAACCTCCTGTTCTGCTCCTATGTCCAGAAGATCTGTTGCTAACTGCAGCTCCTATTGTCCACTTTCCTGTGATGTCGGGTTTGTGGTTGAGACAATTCCAGTTCAGATTCACCGCTCTCCATAACTGCAGTCACTGCAGCAATGAGAGACATGGCCTTAGGTTTAGGTGGTGGTGGTGCCATTAATGCAAGAATCTCAGCCCCTTGCTGCCTAGAAGAGACTACAGTAGGTATGTAACATATACTGAAGAAGGATGAGGGGTTGATGCCAGTGGTTGCACTGGCAACGTCTTTCTTCTCCTCTCCACGGGCCTCTTTCCTGTCAGCAACCACCTTCTTTGGGGCCATCTTCTTAGCATAATCAGTTAGCACTTAGTACCAGGAGCTGAAGTACTTAGCAGTGGAGTACTCTGGTTTCACTGTCAGCTAATTACTTCAGGAACTTCAGTACTGTGTGTGATATCTTCTGCAGCATCTGCAAGCAAAGCAACACAAAACGAATCAGTGAAATGTGGGCAATAGGAAGAATCTAACCAAAGTAAAACAAGTGAAGTCATCATCATCATCATATTCCAAATGCTGAACAGTAGCATACCAAAACCATGTGTGCACTATTTTTTCACTTGACAACAGCATTGCACAGAAAAGATTAGTTTGTGTTCCTCCAGTACCATGGTGGGAATTGGAAGCCTATAGGAGGCAGTAGATGGAGGGATAAAATACATTAAATAATTCCTGGGGTGTGACTGACCAGGACTGTATGGGAGGCAGGCAAAAATAAAAAATAAAATTGCATTAATAATTGCAGGGGACCCAGCAGGCGGTTCACTGACGATGTAAAAAATATGGATGTAAAAAATATAGATGAAAAAATATAGACTGCAAAAATATAGACTCCCTATAGTTAACCAAAATATCGATTTTGATATATATATATATATATATATATATATATATATATATATATATATATATATATATATATATATATATATATATATATATATATATATATATAAATATAAAATAATAAATATTACATATATAAAATAATAAAATTAATCTTTAAAAAATAAAGTAGATTTAATATACATTTTAACAAATATAACAAATAAACTTAATTAAAAAAGTTAAACACACATACATAATAATAAAAAAAAAAATATATATATATATATATATATATATATATATATATATGCACTGAAAAAACAAAGGTTGAAGGGACATTATAGTTAGGTACGGATTTTACACACACAAAACCATAGAAATTCTGCAGTTATAGTTATGTCAAGTAACTATAACTCGTGCCCTAAGATAACTATAACTCACACCCTTGCCATGCACTGCTAATTACCCCACATATTACATCACTAATGACATCTTCAATGACATCATTGATAATATCACTGCAACATTTGCAGTGAAATTATTGATGAGAAAACTGTGCATGGAGTGGGGAGGTATAGTTATTTGAGATAACAGTAACTATAACTGCTGAATTTCTATGGTTTTGTGTAAAATCTGAACGTAACTATAATGTCTTTGTAACCTTTGGTTTTTTAGTGAATATATATATTTGGAGTACCAGAATATCTAATAAAGAGACCGTACAGAGTGCAAGCTGCGGCTGCAAAACTGGCACTAAATAAACCAAGATATGTCTCCCCTCTGGAGCTCTGAAGGAACTTCACTGGCTTCCGGTAAAGGAAAGTCATTATGCGTGGTATTTAAGGCAATGCATTAAACAGGACATACTTCTACTGAGAAATTTCAAATGCTCTATACCATCAAGAAACCTACGCTCTTCCTCCGTGAATCTCCTATGTATTTTGAAATTGTGGAAATTGAGATCCGGAGGGCGGGTTTTTCAGTGAGGGCTGCACAGCTATGGAACAATTTACCAGCCCCCTGAGAGCAAGCAAGTACCGTCTTCCGTTTAGAAAACTCTTAAAACCTAACTGTGTCCCATATAACCATTCTACACTGAAGGAAGCCATATCTAGATTTAGAAGCTAGCTTGTCTTACTTTCTACTTTAATGAGGTCAGTGCCAGAATACCTTTGAGGTGAAAGATGCACTTTACAAATGTTAAATAATTGTATATATATATATAAAACATATATATATATATATATATATATATATATATATATATATTATTATCCAAACGCCCGAAAGCTTCAAAGGACGCACTCACAGCAGCTGAAGCACAAGCTTTATTATTGGAAAAAACCGGCATCTTCACTCCAGATAACAGTTCATGCCGACGCGTTTCAAGGACACAGCCTCTTCTTCATGGGCAGCTCTAGCAACACACAGATGTCTCCAATCATCAACTTTAAATACATGCTGGACCCCCAGTGGGTCATGCGCAGTGCGTCTGTATAGTACTATGCATGCTGGGACCTTGAGTCCCTATTGGAGATTATTATTCCTCACAGTGAGTTCCGTGCGCTGCTAAAATTAAGGAGCATTCTTCTCTCTCCAGTGGGCTCCAAAGTGACATCCCGGTTCTTAATTTTCCTCAGTTGCTGCGCTGACCGTGGAGGGAGAAGAATGCTCCTTAATTTTATACAGACGCACTGCGCATGACCCACTGGGGGTCCAGCATGTATTTAAAGTTGATGATTGGAGACATCTGTGTGTTGCTAGAGCTGCCCATGAAGAAGAGGCTGTGTCCTTGAAACGCGTCGGCATGAACTGTTATCTGGAGTGAAGATGCCGGTTTTTTCCAATAATAAAGCTTGTGCTTCAGCTGCTGTGAGTGCGTCCTTTGAAGCTTTCGGGCGTTTGGATAATAATATATATATATATATATATTCACTGAAAAAACCACAGGTTTCAGGGAAATTATAGTTAGTTGGACATTTCACTCGTACAAAACCAGAGAAATTCGGCCGTTATAGTTAGTTGAGCTAACTATAACTTGCGCCCCCGCAATTCACTGCTGATGACGTCACATATTACATCATTCATGACATGGTCAGTGACATCACTGATGACATCACTGATGACATCTCAAATGACATCACTGATGACATCATCCAGTGACTGTGTGTTTCTGTAAAGTTTAAATATGTTTTATATATATATATATATGCCAAGGTGTATTGAAGAATGAGTGGGTGTATAAGTGTCTAAATGGGTGATTTAGTAGGTGCGTGACTGACTGTATAAGTGAGTGATTAATCGTGTCTTACTGAATGCATGGGTTAGTGACTAAACTGTGTGAATGTCTGTATTAGTCTGTCAGTTGGTGTGTAAGCGGCTGCATGGGTTGGTGAGCATCTACATGAGTGTCTATATGGGTTATTGATTGGTTGTCTGAGTATCAGTATGGGTGCCTGAGTGTCTGTGTGGGTGGGTGGGGGGTGTGTGACTCTGTGCATAGATGTGTGAGTAGGTGATTCACTGGTTGTATGGGTTCAAGAGTGCATCTATGAAAGGCTGTATGGTTGGGGAGTGTGTGTATGGGTGTGTTGGTGAGTAAATGGATGTCTCAGTGGTACATGTGTGAGTAACTACATATGTGAAAGGCAGTATATGTAAGTGTTGGACTATATAAATGACTATATGTGAGAGTGAGTCATTGTGAGAGTGCCTGTATGGATGTGTGTGTGCTTGTATCAGTGATTGTATAAGAGAGTAAGTATGTGTTACTATCTGTATGAATAAGTGAGGTGGTGTGTGTATAACTGCATAGGTGAGTAAATGGGAGTGTGATTGATTCTTTGAATGACTGACTAGGTGTGTGAGTATGATAGTGCTGTATTGATGAGTGACTGCATGTATGAGTGACTGTATGGGTGAATGAGTGGATGTGTGTGTAGACCTAGGAATCAGTGAGTGGGTATGCAGTAACTGGTATTGGTGTGTCTATGGTTTTGAAAATGGTAGTCTGTATTTTAGAGTGGATGTATCAAAGGTTATATTAGGGTATGAGGAGGTGCATCAGATTATCACGTGGATGATGTCATCAGTGATGTCATCAGTGATGTCATTTGAGATGTCATCAGTGATGTCACTGACCATGTCATGAATGATGTAATATGTGCCGTCATCAGCAGTGCATTGCGGGGGCGCGAGTTATAGTTAGCTCAACTAACTATAACGGCGGAATTTCTCTGGTTTTGTATGAGTGAAATGTCCAACTTACTATAACGTCCCTGAAACCCTTGGTTTTTTCAGTGAATTTCTATGGTTTTTTAAATGCTAATTTCTAACTATAACGTGTCTGAAACCTATGTTTTTTTCAGTGAATTTCAAAGGTTTTTAAATGCTAATTTCTAACTATAAGGTCCCTGAAACCTATGGTTTTTTCAGTGAATTTCAAAGGTTTTTTAAATGCTAATTTCTAACTATAACATAGCAGTCGCGTTTGCAGAGTGGTGGAGAAAGGTGAGCGTGGCCTCCAAACACCTTTTAGCAATCCCACTGTGTGGGATTTACTGGAGGTAACAGGAGGGTTAGTTAGCCCCCAACATCAACCTTCGTGGCCAACTACCCCTTTTATTACCTCCAGTAAGTCCCACACAGCAGGATTTCTAACTTGTTATATCAGGCCCTGCCCCCTCCCTGCACCACTGTGCAAACGCGCCCCCTGGCGCATTGTAAGTTGGGGGATTAAGTCCCCTTGAATCCTGAGGGTCCCTGGGGGCCAACTAGCCCAACAGGTACCTCCAGTAAGCACCACAGAGCTGCGTTGCAGAGAGGTGTTCTGAGGCCACACCCCTTTTTACACCATGCTGCAAACGAGGAAAATTCCAAAAATGATAACTTGCAGTACGGACTTCGTAGTGTATGCCATCGTATGTCCCTGTGACCTCTGCAACATCGGGTCAACGAACTTCCCAGTCAAAAAGCATATTTTAGAGCACTGGCGAGCGATTACCAATCGTGACCAAAGCTACAGCACAGCGAGACACTTTTCTAAGGAACATGGGCCTGACTGGACCAAAGCCAGATTTTTGGGACTGGATACAGTCAACCTCAACCCAAGGGGAGGTAACTGCCTAGCAGCCCTGCGCAAACTTGAGTCACGTTTTATCCTTCCAGCAGGCACTAAGTTCCCAGATGGCCTGAACCAGGACGAGGAATTGTATTCCCATCTGTAGATTTCATACGCTCACATGTACTCTTGCCTTGGTGGCCCAGTCATACCCCACCTCTTCCTTTCTCCTTTTAGTTTTTAACCACCCATTTCCTTGTATAGAACTAGCAGACGCAATGCAATTTGATTCATGTCTTTGGTTCATGAAAAGTCTTATCTGATTGAGTTTATTAGCTCACATGTATATACCTAAAGTATGTTGCTAATGTCATTTTGTTTCTTTGATCTTTACAGGGGAGTGTAGCTGAGAGTCACCTGTGAACCACACGTTTGTGTTAGAAATATGCGCACTGGAGACATTGGCGGACCTTCCCCTCTTGCTCCAAGTCACTTTTCTATGCATGTGCTAGGTACTATACCTATACTCTCACAAGTTACATAGTACTCACGAACAGCCAATACAATTGATGTTAATCTGGTTCCACGTGGCGAATCCATCTGCTACACACATTGCTTGATAAATACCTAGCAACCTCCATCACTATGGGCACTAGACCCGATACTCCACTTAAGAAACGCAATCCACCTACACAACATTTGCGACATCAATCGACACCACTATGGTGTGGTTTTACTACACTGATTTTCCAAAGACTTGCCACTCTTATGAATTTTCACATTTAAAAGAACTTTAATACTGCACAGTAATTTAATAACTGTTGTGTCTGCCTTTTCCTTGCTTTTTAAAAAAATTATCATTTATGTGCCTTAACATTTATTTTCTTTATGTCTATGATTGTAAAAATGTGCACGTACCTTTAAAATGACATGTAATGGAGGCGGAGGTCATGTGACCAAGACCACGGACGTGGTCGAAACGCGTCGTCCTTGTCTGCTGTGTGACAAATAAACCTACCTGCAATTGATCGTGTGGGCTCGTGTTAATCTTTGACAAGATTTTCATTCCTTTGGAAATATTCCGGCGGCGGTGTCCACCAACGAAGCCCCGACTCACAAGGAAGGGTATCCCATTTTCCGCCCGATCTTCAATTGGATTCCTTGTTGTCAGGAATACCCGCTGGTTGGATTGTTTACGTATGCGGCATTTCACCAGAGAAGCCATCGGAACTGTGGGTCAATTAAACCAAAGCCTACGGGAACAACAGGTGAGGCAACCGTGCGCCCCGGCGTGCAGCTCTCCTCCCCGATCTCCGACTGGCTTGAAAAATCAGCGAGGGAGACGCGGTGTGCATCGGCACTTCCGCCTGACTTTCCCTGCAGCAAAGCCACGCCGCAACGCGACCAACTAGAGTTCACGTGAGCCAGAGGGCTCCAGACGTGCGACCAATCAGTGAAGCAGGAGTGCAAACGGTACACTACTCCAGACATCTGTATAACCATGGCAGACGAGTTTATGAAGGGGCGTGAGGCATCGCCAAGGCAATTTTTTGCAAGACACAACCGAACATCCAGCCATCTGGGAACGCGAGGGCTGAAACAATACAAACGAACCTAAGACAGAAAGGCAATATTCAGGAGCGCTTGAGGCGCAAGGAGATTAGTAGATGGTGGGAAGCTACCTCACTACAAAATTACTTAGAGGTAAATCGCATACCCAAAGGTCTCCGAATTTTCATCACTCCCACACTATCTATACCTAAACCACAAGTACTGAAGGACTGGGTTGACAACACAACAGCGTGCTCTAGGAGGATGTTGGAAATCCTAGTAGCAAACGCCTGGGATGAGCAACGATGCCTTTTGGTGCAGATACAGGACATAATGGAGGATCTGAAAAAAGAATCCAACCAAAAAGAGGCAGAAAACATAATTAAATCAGTGGATGACCAAATGAAAGCCTTTGAGAAAGACGTTGTAGTCAGAAAACAGCGCAAGTTTGTGCGCGATGAAAGAGACTATGCATCAGGTCGCATCCTGACCTTCGCGAAAAAATACGACAAAGTGAGATCTGAACTTTCAAAGGATAAAGCCCTGGAACTCTTCAAAACAAGCAAGGAGGGATCTACAACCGACCTCAGCTCGGACCAAGAGTCGGTGGACAGTACGGCATCTAGCAGCATGGAACAGCAGGCTTTTTCCAAAGAACTACGCCTCCTACAGAAGGCAAAAGAACAATCAAACAGGGGGAGGCCGAAAGGAAAAAGACAAGGAAACGAAAGCAAAACCTCAAACGGAACATCAGGCGCCGAAAACTTAGGAACAACTGGCATGGGAACAAGAGGCCAGAAGACAAAGAAACCATAATGGAGGACACTGCACCCAAATTAACGGTAATGAATCTGACAGAAAGGGTTCTTACTAATGATGAAAAAAGTGTATTAGAATTAGGTTTGTCTTTTTGCCCTGAGATAGGTTTTGATTACGCACAAGCACGGGTAGACCTATATAAATTTGAGAGAAAACTTAAATTGTGTAAAATGCATGCTACCAGAAAAGACCATAGAGGGACTACAAGTAAACCTGAGGGTGACAAGGACACAGGATTAACCATTGATGACATTCCCACATTGCAAACCATGGCGACCCTTGAACAGCAGGGATCACAAAAACCCATCAGTGATTCCCTTGACCCCTTTAATCCCTCGCACACTGCTGGCATCTCTGTCCTCCTAGGGATTGACACTGGAGAGGCCGCCATCACTGACTTTAGAGCCAAATCCGGATATGTTCCTACACCCACTAAAGACAACATCGATGTCTTTAGCGACCTAGTAGCCCAAGACCTCCTTAAACTCCTTAAAGACACCACGGGGAGTAGAAATATGACCAAAACCCAATGGGAGGCTGTCACTAACCTACAGAATGATGGTGAGCTGGTAATCAAACCCTCCGATAAAGGAGGCAATGTAGTCCTCATGACAAGGGCTATGTACACTAGGGAAGCACACCACCAGCTGAGAGATTTAACATCCTACTGGAGGGTGGACTGGAAATACCTTTGAGACTTGAAAAATATGTACCATAACAAACTGCAGGTATGGCACGAGAGGGGTTTATTGACATGGGATGAGAAACAATTTCTCAAAAATGACACTCCCACAACACCAACACTATACCTCCTCCCTAAGATCCATAAGAATGCCACCGACTCACCAGGGAGACCCATTGTGTCCTCTAAGAACAGCCTCCTGGAAAATACCAGTACTTATGTCGACCACTTCCTCTTCCCTTTTGTGAAAATCTCACGTCCTATCTGAGGGACACAACTGATTTTCTACAAAGGATTAAAGATGTCAATATGGGACAATGATTGGTTAGTATGTTTAGATGTAGAGGCGCTTTATACAAGCATCAGGCATGATGATGGTTTAAAGGCTTGCCAGTTTTTTCTGAAAACACGTAAAGCAGAATTTCTGGAACACACGTTAATGCTCCTAGACATGATTGCAATATGCCTGAAAGAAAATGTTTTTATCTTTGAAAAGGAGCATTACAAGCAACTGCAAGGGACTTCCATGGGCACCTGCTTCGCCCCGAGCTATGCCAATCTTATGGTGGGCTGGTGGGAGAAGCAGGTGCTCTGGAACGACCAAACAGAACACTGGATTTACAATGTGTCAAAATGGCTGAGATATATTGATGACATTTTCTTTGTGTGGAAAGGGTCTGAGAGTGAACTTAATTTTGTTGTGGACTGTTTGAATTTGAACAATGTCAATCTGAAATTCACAAGACATTACAGTCAGAAATCTATTGACTTCCTTGATCTCAAGCTTTCTGTAGAAAATGGGAAAGTGAGCACCAACTTGTTTAGGAAGAAAACTGCAGGAAACTCTATCCTGCATGCAGCCAGTTCCCATTCTCCCAGCTTCAGGTGGGGAATTCTTTACAGCAAATTCCTGAGAGCAAAGTGCAACTGTAGCATCCCCCTATCCTACGAACAAACCAAACAAGAGATGAAAGAGAGATTCAGAGAAAGAGGGTACTCTAGAAAAGCACTACTTCAGGCAGATAAACGAGTTGAAAATCTGTCCAGGGATGAGATGTTCGACAAAGTAAAACCTACAAGAACACACAAAAACACCACTAAAGAACCGACTCGGTTCATTACGAGATACTGCAGTCAATCCAACTAAATACGTAGAATCCTCAAGAACAGATGGGACATCCTCAGACAGGATCCTGTTCTGAGGAACGAAATAAGCATAGCACCATCTATCACATACAAGAGAAGTACATCACTGAGAGACATACTTCTACATAGCCACGTCCAGCCCAAAGAAAACAACTGGCTTAAGCAAGCCAAGGGCTTCTGCAAATGTGGAAATTGTAAAGCCTGCAAAAACAATAGTAACGTGTCCGAGATTACTCTAAAGAGAACGAGAACTCATTGGAAAATTCCAAAAATGATAACTTGCAGTACGGACTTCATAGTGTATGCCATCGTATGTCCCTGTGACCTCTGGTACATCGGGTCAACGACCTTCCCAGTCAAAAAGCGTATTTTAGAGCACTGGCGAACGATTACCAATCGTGACCAAAGCTACAGCACAGCGAGACACTTTCCTAAAGAACATGGGGCTGACTGGACCAAAGCCAGATTTTTTGGACTGGATACAGTCAACCTCAACCCAAGGGGAGGTAACCGAATAGCAGCCCTGCGCAAACTTGAGTCATGTTTTCTCCTTCTAGCAGGCACTAAGTTCCCAGATGGCCTGAACCAGGACGAGGAATTGTATTCCCATCTGTAGATTTCATACGCTCACATGTACTCTTGCCTTGGTGGCCCACTCATACCCCACCTCTTCCTTTCTCCTTTTAGTTTTTAACCACCCATTTCCTTGTATAGAACTAGCAGACGCAATGCAATCTGATTCATGTCTTTGGTTCATGAAAAGTCTTATCTGATTGAGTTTATTAGCTCACATGTATATACCTAAAGTATGTTGCTAATGTCATTTTGTTTCTTTGATCTTTACAGGGGAGTGTAGCTGAGAGTCACCTGTGAACCACACGTTCGTGTTAGAAATATGCGCACTGGAGACATTGGCGGACCTTCCCCTCTTGCTCCAAGTCACTTTTCTATGCATGCGCTAGGTACTATACATATACTCTCACAAGTTACATAGTATTCACGAACAGCCAATACAATTGATGTTAATCTGGTTCCACGTGGCGAAACCATCTGCTACACACATTGCTTGTTAAATACCTAGCAACCTCCATCACTATGGGCACTAGACCCGATACTCCACTTAAGAAACGCAATCCACCAACACAACATTTGCGACATCAATCTACACCACTATGTTGTGGTTTTACTACACTGATTTTCCAAAGACTTGCCACTCTTATGAATTTTCACATTTAAAAGAACTTTAATACAGCACAGTAATTTAATAACTGTTGTGTCTGCCTTTTCCTTGCTTTTTAAAAAAATTATCATTTATGTGCCTTAACATTTATTTTATTTATGTCTATGATTGTAAAAATGTGCACGTACCTTTAAAATGACATGTTATGCGACCAAGACCATGGACGTGGTGGAAACGCGTCGTCCTTGTCTGCTGTGTGACAAATAAACCTACCTGCAATTGATCGTGTAGGCTCGTGTTAATCTTTGACAAGATTTTCATTCCTTTGGAAATATATATATATATAAATAAATATATATATATATATATATTCACTGAAAAAACCATAGGTTTCAGACACGTTATAGTTAGAAATTAGCATTTAAAAAACCTTTGAAATTCACTGAAAAAACCATAGGTTTCAGACACGTTATAGTTAGAAATTTGCATTTAAAAAACCTTACAAATTCACTGAAAAAACCATAGGTTTTAGGGACAGTTATAGTTAGTTGGACATTGCACTCGTACAAAACCCGTGAAATTCCCCGTTATAGTTAGTTCAGCTAACTATAACTCGCGCTCCACAATGCACTGCTGATGATGTCACATATTACATCACTCATGACATGGTCAGTGACATCACTGATGACATCACTGATGACATCTCAAATGACATCACTGATGACATCATCCAGTGACTGTGTGTTTCTGTAAAGTTTAAATATTTTTAACATATATAGGGAAAGGCGTATTGAAGAATGAGTGGGTGTATAAGTGTCTGTATGGATGATTTAGTAGGTGCGTGACTAACTCTATAAGTGAGTGATTAAACGTATCTTACTGAATGCATGGGTTAGTGACTAAACTGGGTGAATGTCTGTATCCGTCTGTCTGTTGCTGTGTAAGTGGCTGCATGGGTTTGTGAATAGCTACATGAGTGTCTATGTGAGTTATTGATTGGTTGTCTGAGTATCTGTATGGGTGCCTGAGTGTTTGTGTGGGTGGGGTGGGTGCGACTCTGTGCATAGATGTGTGAGTGGGTGATTCACTGGGTAGATGGTTTCAAGAGTGCATCTGTGATAGACTGTATGGGTGGGTAAGTGTGTGTAAGAGTGTATTAGTGAGTGAATGTATGTCCCAGTGTTACATGTGTGAGTAACTACATATGTGAAAGGCAGTATATATGTGTGTTGGAGTATATAAATAGCTATAAGTGAGAGTGTGTGATTGTGAGAGTGACTGTATGGATGAGGGTGTGCTTGCATCAGTGATTGTATAAGAGCGTAAGAATGTGCTAGTATTTGTATGAGTAAGTGAGCTGGTGTGTGTATAACTGTATAGGTGAGTAAATGGCAGTGTGTTTAATTATTTGCATGACTGACTAGGTGTGTGAGTACCTCTATGGATGAGTGGCGGTGTTTGAGTGTCTATATAGGAGTATGAGTG
Source organism: Calotriton arnoldi (assembly GCA_963921515.1). Classification (NCBI taxonomy): domain Eukaryota; kingdom Metazoa; phylum Chordata; class Amphibia; order Caudata; family Salamandridae; genus Calotriton; species Calotriton arnoldi. The sequence goes on from CAWUFW010012136.1 coordinate 347,415, forward strand.
CATATGATAGTCCTGTACTGAGTGACCGTAAGTATGAGTGACTGTACAGGTGAGTGAGTGGATATGTGTGTAGACCTAAGAATCAATGAGTGGGTATGTAGTTATTGGTGTTGGAGTGTCTATGGTTTTGCGAATGGCAGTCTGTAATTTAGAGTGGGTGTATCAAAGGTTATATTAGGGTGTGAGGAGGTGCATCAGATTATCACGTGGATGATGTCATCAGTGATGTCATCAGTGATGTCATTTGAGATGTCATCAGTGATGTCATCAGTGATGTCACTGACCATGTCATGAGTGATGTAATATGTGACGTCATCAGCAGTGCATTGCGGGGGCACGAGTTATAGTTAGCTGAACTAACTATAACGGGGGAATTTCACGGGTTTTGTACGAGTGCAATGTCCAACTAACTATAACTGTCCCTAAAACCTAGGGTTTTTTCAGTGAATTTGTAAGGTTTTTTAAATGCAAATTTCTAACTATAACGTGTCTGAAACCTATGGTTTTTTCAGTGAATTTCAAAGGTTTTTTAAATGCTAATTTCTAACTATAACGTGTCTGAAACCTATGGTTTTTTCAGTGAATTTCAAAGGTTTTTTAAATGCTAATTTCTAACTATAACGTGCCTGAAACCTATGGTTTTTTCAGTGAATTTCAAAGGTTTTTTAAATGCTAATTCCTAACTATAACATGTCTGAAACCTATGGGTTTTTCCAGTGAATTTCAAAGGTTTTGTAAATGACAATTTTTAAATGTATTAATTGTTATATTTATTTTTTTGATACTGATTTACTACATTTTTTTAAACTATTTATTTTTAGATATTTTATTTTTTAAATTACATTGTAATTACATTATACATTACATTACAAAATATACTTTCTCAGAATGAATTACTTTAGTTTAAATACTTTGCAAATAGGCAATAGACTTTTAAGTACAGTAGTTACAGTTGTTGCAATGGGCAACACAATTTCAAACACAATGCAACATTGAGCTCAATGTGAATTTCTAGTTAAATGCAATTAGTTACTTTATGGATTACTTTTCTAACCACAGGACTGGATCCTAGATTCAGTCCTGGGACATCTCCTGTAAACAGTTGAGTAAAAGCGTTTTGGTTACAGTAGTGATTTTTAAGGAATATTATTGTATTTTAAAAGTTGACACTTAGAAACGTTTTCACATAGAATCACCAATGTTATCCTATGGGAGGAAATTCACTTAGCAGGTAAGTAGTGTTATCGTTACTTTTTCTTACTCAGTGGTGGATCCTGGATCCAGCACTGGTGCATCTCCTGTAAACAGTTGAAAGAATGCGTTTAAGTCATACAGGCGATTTTTAAGGAATATTTGTAGTTTGTGAAAAACGGCACTTTGAAACTTTTCTGCGGAAAACCAGACAATGGATTCCAATGGAAGGAAATACAAGTTACTGGTAAGTACGGTTAGAATTACTTATCAGGGTCAGTGCTGGGCTAAAAGATGCAGCACTGGGTTCTCTCCTGATAACAGGTGAGTAAATCGGAATTCGCAGTTCTGCTGATTTCAGAGGAATATTTGTATGTTTCAAAAATCGACACTTTGAAACTTTTTCAGCAAAAAGCAGGCAATGATATCCTATGGAAGGAAATTCAAGTTACTGGTAAGTACGGTTAAAATTACCTTTCAAGATCAGTACTGGGCTCAAAGATGCAGCACTGAGGTCTCTCTTGATAACATGTGAGTAAATCGGAATTCGTAGTTCGGCTGATTTTAGAGGAATATTTGCAGAATGGTGAAGGAAGGGGGTGGGGCCTGAGGTGACATGTCTGCAAACACGCCCTGTGGCGCATTTTAAGTTGGAGAATTAATTCCTCCTCAATCCCGAGGGTCACTAGGGGCCAACTGGCCCACCAGATACCTCCAGTATGCGCCAGAGAGCTGCGTTGCAGAGAGGTGTTCAGAGGCCACGCCCCTTTTTACAACACTCTGCAACGCAGCTCCGTGGCGCTTACTAGTTGGCCCCCAGGGACCCTCAGGATTGAAGGGGATTTAATTCCCCATCTTAAAACGCGCCACGGGGCCTGTTTGCACACATGTCACCTGAAGCCCCGCCCCCTCCCTTCACCACTGTGCAAACGCGCCCCGTGGCGCGTTTTAAGTTGGGGGATTAAGTCCCCTTGAATCCTGAGGGTCCCTGGGGTCCAACTATCCCACCAGGTACCTCCAGTAAGTGCCACAGAGCTGCGTTGCAGAGAGGTGTAAAAAGGGGCATGGCCTCTGTACACCTCTCTGCAACGCAGCCCCCTGGCGCATACTGGAGGTTCCTGGTGGGCTAGTTGGCCCCCAGGGACCCCCAGTATTCAAGGGGAATTCGTTCCCCCTCTGCAAACGCGTCAGGGGCGCGTTTGCAGAGTGGTAAAGGAAGGGGGCAAGGCCTGCGGCCCGATCGTTTTTTTTTTTCCCCGAAGGGGGCTGTGTGGCCCCCCTTCCTTTTTCCTTTTTTGGGGCCCTGGGGACCCCATCCCCCAGGGCCTTACCCCTTTTTTTTCTTTTTTAAAACGGGAAGGGGGCCGCGTGGCCCCCCTCCCGTGGCCGATTCCGGCCTTGGGGACCCCATCCCCGGGGCATGGCCACTCTTTTTATTATTTTTTTAAGGAGGGGGGCTGCGTGGCCCCCCTCCTCAGGCCTCCTTTTGACCCGGGGACCCCATCCCCCTGGGCAGGCCATTATTTATTTTAAATTTTTTTTGGGGGGGGAGGGGGGCCGCGTGGCCCCCTTCCCGGGCCACTACTTGCCCCAGGGACCCCATCCCCCGGGGCTGGCCCTCTCCGTTGGGGACCGTGGGGGGGTCCCCAATGCCCCCACGGTCCCAGCCGGCTCCCCGCGTCCCTCGGGAGCCGGCATTGCTTTTCCACATGGGGAGCTGCTGACATGCAGCTCCCCATGTGGAAAAGCAATCTGCTTTGCTTCATTGAAGCAAGAGCAGGTTTCCCTGCTCTCGCTTCAAAGAAGCAAAGCAGTTTGCAATGACAGGACGGGAGCCGCGAGGCTCCCGTCCTGTCATTGCAAACTACAGTGTCCCGGGGATGAGCACCCCGGGACACTGCAGGAGCCAGCCCTGGGGGGTGGCGGTCCCCAGGGCAATCAATGGCTCCAGGAGGGGGGCCGCGCAGCCCCCCTCCCCACATCTGCAAAGCCCCGGGGAGGTGGTGGTCCCCGGGGCTTCGGGGTCCAAAACGGACCCCCATTTTAAATTTATTAGTGCCCCGGGAGGTGGCGGTCCCGGGCGTGTGGGGGCTGGAGCCCCCCACACAGGTGATTTAATTTAAAAAAAGAAGCCCCGTGGGGTGGCGGTCCCCGGGGCTGCGGGAGGGCTCAGAGCCCTCCAGCACCATTTTGTATAAAGCCCCGGGGGTGGTGGTCCCCGGGCTTGGGGCCTAGAGGCCCCCCATATAATTAATAATAAAGCCCCGCATGCCCCCGGGACTTAGCCCACCCGGGGGCCAACTAACCACGAAGCGCGGGAGCCCGCGCTCGTTTTTTTTATCGGCAGGATCCGCGCACCCAGCGCGTTTTCTGCCGATTTTTAAAAAATTTGGCCCTGGGGGTCCTTGTAGGACCCCTGAGCAGGGCTAGGGGTCAGGGTGTTTCTACCCTGCCCCCTTTTTGCGTTTTGCGCCCTTGTTTTTGTCTTTTCTTGTCCCTCGGTTCTACTGAGGAAAAAGATGGCTGCCAACACTTCCTGGTTTGAAGTGTTGACAGCCAATTAGCATGCAGCTCGTGGTCGGGAGGGTGCGCGGATCCTCCGTGTCTCTAAATATCGAAACATTTATTTTGGATTTTCTCAGCAACTACTGAACGGATTTACACCATTTTTAAAAAGGGTGCTTTCTGAACCAAGCACTACCTTTTTGCCAAATTTGGTGTAATTCCGTTGAGCAGTTTTTGCTGTAGCCTTGCATAAAGTTTCCTATGGGAAATCGATTTTTTCACCCTTATTTTTTTAATTTCTCCGCAACTACTGAACGGATTTACACCATTTAAAAAAAAGGTCGCTTTGTGAACCAAGCGCTACCTTTTTGCAAAATCTGGTGTAATTCCGTTCAGCAGTTCGGGCTGTAGCCGTGGCTAAAATTTCCTATGGGAATTAACATGGAGAAAACTGAGAAAACGCGTTTTGGGACCCCCCTTTTTTCTCTGCCCCCAGCTTTCGCGAAGATTCGTCAACCGGCGCAAGAGTTATTTCAAATAGAATGTTGCGGATTTCCTATGGATAAAGGTCCTAACTATAACTATCTACTGGCGACCGCCAGTAGATAATATATATATATATATATATATTCACTGAAAAAACCATAGGTTTCAGACACGTTATAGTTACAAATTAGCATTTAAAAACCTTTGAAATTCACTGAAAAAACCATAGGTTTTAGGGACAGTTATAGTTACTTGGACATTGCACTCGTACAAAACCCGTGAAATTCCCCCGTTATAGTTAGTTCAGCTAACTATAACTCGCGCCCCGCAATGCACTGCTGATGACGTCACATATTACATCACTCATGACATGGTCAGTGACATCACTGATGACATCACTGATGACATCTCAAATGACATCACTGATGACATCATCCAGTGACTGTGTGTTTCTGTAAAGTTTAAATATTTTTAATATATATAGGAAAAGACGTATTGAAGAATGAGTGGGTGTGTAAGTGTCTGTATGGATGATTTAGTAGGTGCGTGACTGACTCTATAAGTGAGTGATTTAACGTATCTTACTGAATGCATGGGTTAGTGACTAAACTGGGTGTATGTCTGTATCCGTCTGTCTGTTGCTGTGTAAGTGGCTGCATGTGTTTGTGAATAGCTAAATGATTTTCTATATGAGTTATTGAATGCTTGTCTGAGTATCTGTATGGGTGCCTGAGTGTTTGTGTGGGAGGGGTGTGTGCAACTCTGTGCATAGATGTGTGAGTGGGTGATTCACTGGGTGGATGGTTTCAAGAGTGCATCTGTGATAGACTGTATGGGTGGGTAAGTGTGTGTAAGAGTGTGTTAGTGAGTGAATGTATGTCCCAGTGGTACATGTGTGAGTAACTACATATGTGAAAGGCAGTATATATGTGTGTTGGAGTATATAAATAGCTATAAGCAAGAGTGAGTGATTGTGATAGTGGCTGTATGGATGATTGTGTGCTTGTATCAGTGATTGTATAAGAGCGTAACAATGTGCTACTATTTGTATGAGTAAGTGAGCTGGTGTGTGTATAACTGTATAGGTGAGTAAATGGCAGTGTGTTTAATTATTTGCATGACTGACTAGGTGTGTGAGTATCTCTATGGATGAGTGGCGTTGTTTGAGTGTCTATATAGGAGTAAGAGTGCATATGATAGTCCTGTACTGAGTGACCGTAAGTATGAGTGACTGTACGGGTGAGTGAGTGGATGTGTGTGTGTAGACCTAAGAATCAGTGAGTGGGTATGTAGTTATTGGTGTTGGAGTGTCTATGGTTTTGCGAATGGCAGTCTGTAATTTAGAGTGGGTGTATCAAAGGTTATATTAGGGTGTGAGGAGGTGCATCAGATTATCACGTGGATGATGTCATCAGTGATGTCATTTGAGATGTCATCAGTGATGTCATCAGTGATGTCACTGACCATGTCATGAGTGATGTAATATGTGACGTCATCAGCAGTGCATTGCGGGCGCGAGTTATAGTTAGCTGAACTAACTATAACGGGGAATTTCACGGGTTTTGTACGAGTGCAATGTCCAAGTAACTATAACTGTCCCTAAAACCTATGGTTTTTTCAGTGAATTTCAAAGGTTTTTTAAATGCTAATTTGTAACTATAACGTGTCTGAAACCTATGGTTTTTTCAGTGAATTTCAAAGGTTTTTTAAATGCTAATTTGTAACTATAACGTGTCTGAAACCTATGGTTTTTTCAGTGAATTTCAAAGGTTTTTTAAATGCTAATTTCTAACTATAACGTGCCTGAAACCTACGGTTTTTTCAGTGAATTTCAAAGGTTTTGTAAATGACAATTTTTAAATGTATTAATTGTTATATTAATTTTTTTCATACTGATTTACTACATTTTTAGAAACAATTTTTTTTACATATTTTATTTGTCAAATTACATTGTAATTACATTATACATTACATTACAAAAAATACTTTCTCAGAATGAATTACTTTAGTTTAAATACTTTGCAGATAGGCAATAGACTTTTAAGTACAGTAGTTACAGTTGTTGCAATGGGCAACACATTTTCAAACACAATGCAACATTCAGCTCAATGTGAATTTCTAGTTAAATGCAATTAGTTACTTTATGGATTACTTTTGTAACCACAGGACTGGATCCTAGATTCAGTCCTGGTACATCTCCTGTAAACAGTTGAGTAAAAGCGTTTTGGTTACAGTCGTGATTTTTAAGGAATATTATTGTATTTTAAAAGTTGACACTTTGAAACTTTTTCTCATAGAATCACCAATGTTATCCTATGGAAGGAAATTCACTTAGCAGGTAAAAACTGTTATCGTTACTTTTTCTTACTCAGTGTTGGATCCTGGATCCAGCACTGGTGCATCTCCTGTAAACAGTTGAAAGAATGCGTTTAAGTCTTACAGGCGATTTTTAAGGAATATTTGTAGTTTGTGAAAATTAACACTTTGAAACTTTTTTGCTGAAAACCAGTCAATGTTAGCCTATGAAGGAAATTCAAGTTACCGGTAAGTACGGTTAAAATTACGTTTGAGGATCAGTACTGGGCTGAAACATGCAGCACTGAGGTCTCTCCTGATAACAGGTGAGTAAATCGGAATTCGTATTTCGGCTGATTTTAGAGGAATATTTTAAAGTTCCAAAACTCCACACTTAGAAGAATTTACAAGTGAAACCAGTCAATGTTAGCCTATGAAGGAAATTCAAGTTACCGGTAAGTACGGTTAAAATTACTTTTCAGGATCAGTACTGGGCTGAAAGATGCAGCACTGAGGTCTCTCCTGATAACAGGTGAGTAAATCGGAATTCGTATTTCGGCTGATTTTAGAGGAATATTTTAAAGTTCCAAAACTCCACACTTAGAAGAATTTCCAAGTGAAACCAGTCAATGTTAGCCTATGAAGGAAATTCAAGTTACCGGTAAGTACGGTTAAAATTACTTTTCAGGATCAGTACTGGGCTGAAAGATGCAGCACTGAGGTCTCTCCTGATAACAGGTGAGTAAATCGGAATTCGTATTTCGGCTGATTTTAGAGGAATATTTTAAAGTTCCAAAACTCCACACTTAGAAGAATTTCCAAGTGAAACCAGTCAATGTTAGCCTATGAAGGAAATTCAAATTACCGGTAAGTACGGTTAAAATTACTTTTGAGGATCAGTACTGGGCTGAAAGATGCAGCACTGAGGTCTCTCCTGATAACAGGTGAGTAAATCGGAATTCGTATTTCGGCTGATTTTAGAGGAATATTTTAAAGTTCCAAAACTCCACACTTAGAAGAATTTCCAAGTGAAACCAGTCAATGTTAGCCTATGAAGGAAATTCAAGTTACCGGTAAGTACGGTTAAAATTACTTTTCAGGACCAGTACTGGGCTGAAAGATACAGCACTGAGGTCTCTCCTTATAACAGGTGAGTAAATCGGAATTCCTATTTCGGCTGATTTTAGAGGAATATTTGCACAATGGTGAAGGGAGGGGGCGGGGCCTGAGGTGACATCTTTGCAAACGCGCCCCGTGGCGCGTTTTAAGTTGGGGGATTAAGTTCCCTTGAATCCTGAGGGTCCCTAGGGGCCAACTAGACCACCAGGAACCTCCAATATGCGCCAGGGGCTGCGTTGCAGAGATGTGTAGAGAGGCCACACCCCTTTTACACCTCTCTGCAACGCAGCTCTGTGGCGCTTTCTGGATGTACCTGTTGGGCTAGTTGGCCCCCAGGGACCCTCAGGATTGAAGGGGATTTAATTCCCATCTTAAAACGCGCCACGGGGCCTGTTTGCACACATGTCACCTGAAGCCCCGCCCCCTCCCTTCACCACTGTGCAAACGCGCCCCGTGGCGCGTTTTAAGTTGGGGGATTAAGTCCCCTTGAATCCTGAGGGTCCCCGGAGTCCAACTAGCCCACCATATACCTCCAAAAGCGCCACAGAGCTGCGTTGCAGAGAGGTGTAAAAGGGGTGTGGCCTCTCTACACCTCTCTGCAACGCAGCCTCTGGCGCATACTGGAGGTTCCTGGTGGGCTAGTTGGCCCTCAGGGACCCCCAGTATTCAAGGGGAATTCGCCTCCTCTCAAAACGCGCCAGGGGCGCGTTTGCAGAGTGGTGAAGGAAGGGGGCGGGGCCTGCGGGCCGATAGTTTTTTTTTTAATTTTATTTTTTGTCTCCTGAAGGGGGCTGTGTGGCCCCCTTCCTTTTTCCTGTTTTTATGCCCTGGGGACCCCATCCCCCAGGGCCTTACCCCTTTTTTTAATTTGTAATTTAAAAAAACGGGAAGGGGGCCGCGTGGCCCCCTTCCCTGGGCCTGTATTGGCCCCGGGGACCCCATCCCCGGGGCATGGCCTCGTTTTTATTTATATTCTTTGGAGGGGGCTGCGTGGCCCCCTCCTCTGGCCATTTAAGGCCCCGGGGACCCCATCCCCGGGGCCGGCCATTCCGTTTTTTTTTTTTTTAAATTTATTTATTTTTTTGGGGAGGGGGGCCGCGTGGCCCCCTCCCGGGCCACTACTTGCCCCGGGGACCCCATCCCCCGGGGCCTGGCCTCTCGTTGGGGACTGTGGGGGTCCCCAATCCCCCACAGTCCCGCCGGCTCCCCGCGTCCCTAGGGTGCCGGCATTGCTTTACACATGGGGAGCAGCTAACATGCTGCTCCCCATGTGTAAAGCTATCGGCTTTGGATATTGGAAGAGAGAGCAGGTTTCCTGCTCTCTCTTCCAATATCCAAAGCAGTTTGTAATGACAGGACGGGAGCCGCGAGGCTCCCGTCCTGTCATTGCAAACAGCAGTGTCCCGGGGTAGGCACCCGGGACACTGCAGGAGCCGGCCCTGGGGGTGGTGGTCCCCAGGGCCATCAAGGGCTCCAGGAGGGGGCCGCGCGGCCCCCTCCCATTCAGTACACAGCCCCGGGAGGTGGTGGTCCCCGGGCTCTGGAGTCCGTAACGGACCCCCATATTAAAATGTTTAGTGCCCCGGGAGGTGGTGGTCCCGGGCGTGTGGGGGCTGGAGCCCCCCACACAGGTTTAATAATTTTTACAAAAAGCCCCGGGGAGGTGGTGGTCCTCGGGGCTGCGGGAGGGCTCAGAGCCCTCCCGCACCATTTTTTAAAAAGCCCTGGGGGTGGCGGTCCTCGGGCTTGGGGGCCCTTGAGGCCCCCACACATTAAATTATCCCTCCACCATGCCCCCGGGACTTGGGCCACCCGGGGCCAATTAACATCGAAGCGCGGAGACCGCGCTTCGATTTTTTTTGGCAGGATTCGCGCACCCTGAGCGCATCCTGCCGATTTAAAAAAAAATATATATTTTTTTGCCCAGGGGTCCTTGTGGGACCCCTGAGCAAACCTAGGGGGTCAGGGTGTTTCTACCCTCCCCCTTTGTGCGCTTTGCGCACTTAGCTTCTGTCCCTCGGTTCTACCGAGGGACAAAATGGCTGCCAACATTTCCTGAATCGGAATGTTGACAGCCAGCTGACAGCCAATTAACATGCAGCTCGTGATCGGGACGGTGCGCGCAGGGTGCGCTCAGGGTGCGCGAATCCTCCGTGCCCATAGATATATATGTACTTTTACTTTTTGATTTTCTCAGCAACTACTGAACGGATTTACACCATTTAACAAAAGGGTTCTTTCTGAACCAAGAACTACCTCTTTGCCAAATTTGGTGTAATTCCGTTCAGCAGTTCGGGCTGTAGCCGTGTCTAAAGTTTCCTATGGGAAAATGCATGGGGAAAACGCGTTTTGGGACCCCCTTTTTCTCGGCCCCCGCTTGACGTATCACCCCGAGACTTTCAGGGTAGGAGCGGACCGGAGCGCCCCACGAAGTTTGAAAATTTCGCGAAGATACGTCAACCGGCAAGAGAGTTATTTCAAATAGAATGTCGCGGATTTCCTATGGATAATAGGTTGTAACTATAACTATCTACTGGCGACCGCTAGTAGATAATATATATATATATATATATATATATATATATATATATATATATATATATATATATATATACCAATAACATAAAACCTATTAAAAAACATTATATTACAAATTAAAACATTAAACTATTTAAAAATCTTTAAACTAAAATGTACCACTACAGTCAGTGCAACAGTAGGGAAAGTGTTGGATAGCGGAGGGGTAAAAAAATTACTTTCCCACTCCAGTGAGTGCAACAGTAGGGAAAGTGTTGGATAGCAGAGGGATAACATTTACTATTCCCACTCCAGTCAGTGCAACAGTAGGGAAAGTGTTAGATAGCGCCAGGGTAAAAATTACTATGCCCACTCCAGTGAGTGCAAGAATAGGGAACGTGCTGGATAGCGGAGGGGTAAACATTACTATTCCCACTCCAGTGAATGCAACAGTCGGGAAAGTGTTGGATAGGGGAGAGATAACATGTACTATTACCACTCCAAACAGTGCAACAGTACGGAAAGTGTTGGGTTGCGGAGAGGTAACAATTAATATTCTCACTCCAGTCTGTTAAAAATTAAAAACAAACAAAATATTAAGAACAAAAATATTTAAAAAACAAAATAAATAAAAATATATATAAATATGTTAAAAATTAAAATACAAATATATTTAATAATACAAATTTAAAAAACATAATATAATGTGAAATGCGTATGACAAATACCTACAAATATTATATTACATAAAATAAAAAATAACTATCAAACAAATAAATATTTTTAATTAGAAAATATTTAGAAAAAAACATTAATTATTACATGAATTTACTTTTTTTATTTTCTACCCTATAACACCACACAATTCACAACCCACATCTAAATTAAAAAAAAGTACTTACATAATTAACATAATTAATTATCAAATAAAGAAATATTAATATTTAAAAAACAAATTAAAACTCATAAACATTTATAAACTTCCCACACGTTAGCCCTATAACCCCCACAAATGACAGCTAAAATTAAACTGTAAAAAAATAAATTACACAATTAAACCTTATTTTCAATTAAAAAACTAATAGTAATTAACAACTAATTATAAAGTAAGTAAAATTAATTTACTCCCTACCCTTTACCCCTATAAAAGTAAAACACAAACACAAAAAAATATAAACAATTACCCTAATTGAATATCAATGAATTAATTAATATTAATTATCAACTAATTATTAATTAATTAAACATAAATTACTTCCCACCCTTTACCCCTATAAATCCCACAACCCACACCCAAAATTAATTACACAATTTCCATATTTAATTTTCAATGAATTAATATTAATTAAAAACTAATTATTAATGAATTAAACATACATTACTTCCTGCCCTTTACACCTATAAACCCCACAACCCTCACCTAAAATTAGTTACACAATTTCCATAATTAATTTACAATTAACTAATTAATATTTATTAACAACTAATTATGAATTAATTAAACATAAATTACTTCCCACCCTTTACCTCGATAAACCCCACAACCTGCACCTAAAATTAATTACACAATTTCCATAATTAATTTTCAATAAATTAATTATTATTAATTAACAACTTATTATTAATTAATTTAAAAAAAATGATTTCACACCCTTTACTCCTATGAATGCCACAACCCGCTGCTAAAAAAATTACAATTACCGTAATTAATTAGCAATTAATTAATTAATATTAATTAACAACCAATTAATAGTTAATTAATAATACATTTCTTCCCACAGTTAAAAGTACAAAATCTCAATTAAATAAATATTAATAAATACAAAATAATCATTAATTTATTATAATTAAATTACTTCCCACCCTAGTCCCCTATAAACCCACAACCCGCTACAAAACTAAAAACTGCAAAATGTAATTGAAATAAAATAGATAACTACTAAAAATTTAACACATTAAAAAAACATAAACAATTCTTATACAAAAAATACATCACATACATTTAAAATATATACTAAAATACATAACACTAATTAAAAAAATTGATATTTTAAACAACTATATTTTTGTAAACGATATTTCTTACCTTAAAATCGATATTCTTGCCCACGATATTCTTGCTGTCGATATTTCTGACTCACGATATTTCGGACTCAATATTTCTGTAGTTCGACATTTTCAACTCGATATTCTGTCTGCACACTCACCAGGCCCTAGGGCCTACATGGACTCTATGGGAGGCAGGCAAAAATAAAAACAAGACATTAAATAATTGCGGGTGATTGATCCACCAGACTTAGGCCCCATGTGGAATCTATGGAAGGCAGGGGGAGGCAGGACAAAATGATTTAAAAAACATCAACACATTGTACTACAATCAACCGCAAGCATAAATAAATATATCAGGTAAAATTAACAAAAATTAACAAAATTTAATAGGCCTCTTCTTTCAATGGTTCTAGGAAATGGCTTTTAAATGTGGAATAAAGGGATTGAAGCATGCACTGGCTGGCCAAAATGGTGGAAGCTAGCTCACCTACCACAAGACCACTGAAGAAGAAGGCATGGAGGACAAAGACAAAATTGCCACCAAACATGCACACACTAACTGGCTCCACATAATGGTGGCCATGGCATGGCCAGCAAATAAGGAAGCATAGAGAACAAAAACAAAATCTCCACTGTGACCAAACACACACTCACACACACACACACACACACACTGGCTGCACAAAATGGACACTGCCATATGGCCAGCAAAGAAGAAGCAGAGAGAAAAAATAACACACGGCAGCCTAGGGCAAAGAAACACATGGCTCCACAAAATGGCCACCACCACATGGCCATCAATAAAAGGTCATGAAGAACAAAGAACACGACAGCCTATGGAATTGGTGAGAATATATACTGGAAACAAAAAAATCAACCAAATACATCAAATAGTAGCTGGTGTCCATCAGCGCCCATGAGGACTCTATGGGAGGCAGTGGGAGACAGGCATAAACCAAAAACAAAATACTTCAGATAATTGCTGGTGAGTGACCCACCAGGCCCTAGGGCCTATGGAGACTCTATAGGAGGCTGGGGGAGGCTAAAAAAATTTGAAACAATGATTTAAGAAAAAAACAGAAACACACTGTACTACAAAAAGCCACAAGCACAAATACATATATCAGGAAAAAAGAAACAAATGAACAAAAATGTCAGACCTCTTATATCAATGTTCCTAGGAAACAGCTTTTAAATGTGGAATCAAGGGATTGAAGCATACAATAGTGGCGCAAAATGGTTGAAGCCATCTCATCCACCACATGACTACTGAAGAAGGCATGGACGACAATGACAAAATGGCCACCATACACACATATACGATCCAGCTCCACAAAATGGTGGTCTTTGCATGGCCAGCAAATACTGAAGCATAGAGAAAAAAAACAAAATGTCAACCATGACTACACACACAAACTTATTTTTTTTAATTTATTTTCGGGATTTGTAGAGTACAACATTATTCTCCAGAGGGGAATCACAGCACTAAGATGCTCCCTATCCTCATAACTGTGATACTGAGATACATTTTAGATAGCTAAAATATTTACATTGAGCTCTGAAAAACCATGTTTTAAATTTTTTCTTAAAGCTAAGGTGGTTGTAAGTAAGATAAAGTTCTAGGGGTAGATATTTCCATTGGGCCGCTGCCAGGTGTGAACATGAGCGCCCATCAGAACTGACGTTTTTCATCTGCTTGGTTTTGGCAAGTGCAAGATTCCCTAATCTTAGATCATGTTTTGGATTATAGAATCCCACTTTGGCTTGTAGAATTTCGGGTCTAGTGTTATATAGTGCTTTGTGGGCATGGCAGGGAAGTTTGGCTCTTTTGCGCATTGGCAGTCAGTGAAGGTTTGATGGCAGGCTGATGCCGCAATGTATCTGTCCTTATTGCAGAGAAGTTTGGCTGCTGCATTTTTTGTATCACCTGGAGTCGGGTGAAAAGGTAGTCTGCCATACCCACATAAAGGGCATTGCCATATTCCAGTCTAATAGTGATTAGAGCTAGGAATATGTTTCTTCGCTAATCAATCAGGATCCAACGGAACAGCCATCTCAAGTGTTTGAGGATACCAAAGCACTTGCCACAGGTGGAATTGACTTGCCCCTGCATGGAAAGTGAGTTGTCGATAAGAACCCCGAAATTTTTTGCTACGTTCTTAGGCTTTGGAGTGGATTCTAACAAGGCAGGCAACCATGAGGAGTCCCAAATCTGGTGGGCCCTGCCGAGAGTAAAATCTCTGTTTTGTCTGCATTTCATTTTAAACAATGATCCATCTTCCAGTTTGCTTCTTCAGAGAGGCAACTTGTCAGTTTACCTCGGGTTTTGCCATGTCTTTCCCTATTGATATGAGCAGCTGGGTGTCATCTGCATATGAGCAGACCTCAAAGCCCAACTTTCTGACAATTTTCGCTAGGGAGGAAACGTATTTGTTAAAAAGTGTTGTTCTCAGGGAGGAGGCCCCAGGAACTCCACATTTAGATACATGGGGCATGATCGGAAGGTGCTTAACTGAACCGGTTGTGTTCTATTCCTTAAAAATGAGCCGGACCAATGTAGGGTTTTGGAGTGAAGTCCACTTTCATGGAGTTTTTTGATCAGTAGGCACATACTGTCCTGGTACCACCTGATAATGCCCAACAATGCAGGAGCGAAGATATGCCCAGTCCGCTACCCCTGCCCTGGCAGCTACCACCTGTATCACACAAAGAGATAGCCGCCAGGAACACAGGGAGAAGGTGGTAAAAGAGGGTAACCCAAAGGGTCGTCACAGGAGCTCCAAATTCCCTGTTCTAACTGCAACTGGTCGGAAAGGGGCCCACGTACTCTAAGAGGAAACAAAAACAGAAACATGAATTAAGAGTAATCCCAATTGCCATCACTCATTAACATGCATGGTCAGGCACTGCTTAGCGCAGGAACAGATAAACTCTTACCCGTACTACGAGCACAAGTTGTTCCTCTGGCTAAGAAATCGAGAAATAGGAACTCCACTTCAAAACGAAGGAAAGAAAGCAAAAAACTGAGTCCAAGGATTTTTAGCCCAAACGGGTTATAAAAAATGACCCAAATGCTTTAAAAGTACTGCGAATGACCTAGATAGGTCATTAAACATCCAGGAAATACTCCAAGGGGCTAGTGCAAGGATCAGGTACCCGCTTACCCGATGTGCGAGAACTCCAATGCCTGACACTGACCGCGATTCCACAGCTGCGGTACAAGAATCCACAAAGTCCGGGAAAAGAAAAGTAAACAAACGAACAGAAGTCTCCACTCCACTCGCAATCCTGCGAGAGGCTGTAGTCCCAAGGGAAGAAGCTGCAACAAGACGCTGGTCCGACGAACAGGAAGTTGAAATGCTGAGGCGAAGTCCTTCCGGGTACCGAGACCGGGGAGTGAAACCAAGCAAGGATTAGCAGCTGATGGTCATTTTTATGCCCCCTGCCTGGGCGCCAAACTCGCGCGCGCACCAGCAGTCCTGACCATGAGGATAAAGAGAGGACAAAAGGTAGGGAAAGGAGAGGGAAATATGTACGGGCACCCAATAATCCCTAACAGTATCCCCCCCCAAAGGCCTCCCCACAGGACGTGGCTTAGTAGGATGACGAATATGAAACGAACATACCAATCGGGGAGCGTGAACATCTCCCGCTGGTTCCCAGGTACGCTCATCAGGGGAATAGCCCTTCCAGTCAACAAGATAATATAACCTCCATCTCCTACGTCTGGAATCCAAGATAGCATTGACCTCAAACTCCTCATACCCATCTACTAAAACAGGAGGGGGGGCGGCAACGCCTGAGTAGACCTGATGTACGGTTTCAATAGGGACGTGTGAAACACAGGATGGATGCGATAATCCGCTGGCAACTCTAGTTTCATGGTGACAGGGTTCACTATACTAAGAATACTAAAGGCCCCACATACCGTGGCTGTAATTTCCGAGACCCACCCAACCTCAAATTCTTAGTTGCCAACCATACTTGATCCCCTACTACATAGGAGGGGGCAGGATATCTGTGTCTATCAGCTTGCTTCTTCATGCTGAGCTTGGTGACCCTTAACTGTTCCTGTGCTTTATTCCAAATTTGAACCAGGGAAAGACTTAAAGTGTCCAATGCAGGTACATGGCCCGTGGGTTGTATTGGAATAGCCTTTGGATGAAATCCCATAGAACAAAAGAAAGGAGTCATTCCTAAGGCTGTGTGCATGCTGTTATTATATGTGAATTCCGCTAAAGGGAGCGCCATAACCCAACTACAAGTCAAGGAAGTCAATGAACACCGGAGGTACTGCTCCATAGTTTGATTGGTACGTTCCGTCTGACCATCCGTCTGAGGATGGTAAGCGGATGACAGACGCAACTCCATTTTCAAGGAGAGGCACAGCTCAGTCCAAAAATGAGACACGAACTGCGCTCCTCTATCGGACACAATGGCATTGGGCAACCCATGTAACCTCACCACATGATTTACAAACACTATGGCCAACTCACGAGCTGTAGGCACCTTTGGTAAAGGTATAAAATGTGCCATCTTAGTAAACAAATCCACTACCACCAGTATGGCTGTATAACCGGAGTCAAGAGGGAGATCTGTAACAAAATCCATACTGATGGTATGCCAAGGAGCAGGAGGAACAGGCAAGGGACACAACAACCCTAAAGGACGTGTGTGCGTAGGCTTGTTAATAGCACAAACAGGGCAAGAAGCTACATACACTTGGACATCATGCCCTACTGTCTCCCACCAAAACCAACGTAAACAAAACTCTCTGGTCTTATTCATTCCAGGATGACCCACTAAGGATGAAGAATGACACCAAGTAAGGACTTGTTCTCTCAATTCAGGTGGTACAAACAACTGTCCATCATGATACAACAGACCATCTTTGACGGTAAAAAGTGGGTTCGTCAGCCAGGGGGTAAGGTCCACGTTCCCCACTTGTTCTTTCACTGAGGACAAGAAATCTTCTGCTGAAACACAACCCACAATTCTCTCTCTGGGTATCATGGATCTTAATTCAGAGCCCTGCACTTCCCCCATCTGACTCACATGTATACGAGACAGCGCATCAGATTTCAATTGTTGTGCAGCAGGTCTGTATGTAATAATGAAATCATATTCATTGAAGAATAATACCCATCGCATCTGTCTTGGGGTCAATGCTCTAGCAGAGCAAAAGAACTCTAAGGGGCCGATTACGATGGCGGGCGATGTTAGTACCGCGGTGCCGGCGGTGCGGAAAAATGCCTTTTACCGCCCGCCAGCAGCGGTCCTCACGGCCGCCATATTATGAAGGGCAAATATGCCCCATTTCCCGACCTCCGCGGTGCAACGCCGACCGCCATGAAATTGCGCCCGCCACCGCGCCGGTGGGAGCCAATGGAGACTCACCGCCGTGCGGAATGACGTCCCATCCGCTCAACAAATTACGATGCGCCAAACAACCCGTCGAACCGCAGGGGAGAAACCGCCCTTCCAGACACGGCAGAATCTCGACAGCGGAGCGTGAAACGAGACTTCCGGAGCCCTCCACCTGGAGCCGAACGCCATGGATCCAGCACTACACGTCCTCCCGGTGCTGTACGTGATACATCACCAGGCCAACATCGCCCGCCGCGGACGCCGCCGCAGGTACGTAAACAAAACACAATACAACACAAAACAGAACACAAATTTCACGGGCTGAAACAGGGCACCTGGCCACACCAGACACACTGGTGTGGACAGGAACACATCCATCAGTGTACCCACACATGTCTCAGCTGGCACCAATTC
The DNA here is from genome assembly GCA_963921515.1 of Calotriton arnoldi. NCBI lineage: Eukaryota > Metazoa > Chordata > Amphibia > Caudata > Salamandridae > Calotriton > Calotriton arnoldi. Next base: position 365,358 of record CAWUFW010012136.1, read on the forward strand.
ACACCCTACATCAAGCCCACCAAAGTACCGCAAACATAATGTAATGTGTTGCTGACGACACCGCAGCGGTGAGCATGCGGGAAATCCATTGCACAAAGCAGAATGCATGTACAGCAACGGACAGGCCAGAAAGACCACAGGCCACCACCACCACCCACCACCAACAGCTCCGCCGCACACAGCAAGAAACATGCCAATCCCCCCCTGTGCACCCCCATGTCCAACACCAATCGAGCTAAATCCACACCCAGCAGCACACAACTAACACCTAGGGAGACAGACACAGCAGCATTTGGTGTAGATCAACACACAGCACAGAGGCACAGGCCCAGGGCAACACACACACACACCACACCACCACATACATGGCAAGAAAGCAGAATACAAGCACAAAATGAACATACACACAAGGAACATACAGACTACTGGACACACACCCTGCCAACTCACACAGACATACCCCACACCGACACACAGCCACATACACAGACTACATGCCACCAGCAATGGAGCACAACATAGAGGAAAGCAAAAATGATGTGCACACAAATGGGAGGGCAAGGAGACAACCAACAACCAGGTGAACAGACACATGCAGGACAAGGAACCCAGAACAACATCCACACCCCATCCAAGCACATGGCTGGCACAGTGAGTGAAGTCAAACAACAGTCACCTCAGTGCAACAACTCAGGGAGACAGCAAGGTAACCCATGTATAGGGACAGGGATGAAAGGAAGGACCTCAAGTCAAACAGTGAACAGCAAGTACACATGAGTATCACACAGGGCACATTGGCACACTCAATGACTGCCAAACACAAGTAGGAGTCCCCAAACATACCCCTCATATCTGCAGCACCCAATCCCAATGCCAGACACACAGAAGGGCCTACATAATGTCCAGACAAGATACAGACAAACAATCAAACCCCCTGGGGGCATCCACAAACATCACACACACACAGGGATTTCAGTACCAACGTCTGCACCAAAACAAAAATGGCAAACACAATTCAAAACAGAAACACATACAGAACCACAAAAATAACACACAGCACCTGTGCAGCCAAACTAGGGGAAGGCAATGGGAGCACACACACAACAGGAGTGCACCACCTCATCAGTCAGGAAAATGCATGGGCTACATACCACAACACAGACAAGAAGTGCACCATCACAGAACAACACAGACACATCAAACACACAACAGATGCACAACACCACAAAACACATAGCAAACACAGCAGTACATCAGGGGATGTACACTAGGACAGCACAAGGCAACATACACCCACAGCACTGAATGCACAACAAGCAGTGTGTGCACACAAACACACAACAGTCCCACACAGCCATGAGTCACACGCCAGTAACACACACATCAACACACACGACAAAGCCACAACCAACACACCGTACAACCCTTGACCACCCAAATGCACACCATGTAAGTAACCGTTGTGACTAGGATGACTGCCCATCACAACATGACTACACATCTACACTGCTAGGCATACATGAAAGCAAGAAAGCACATACATGTTGAGCCTGGTCAGCCTGCCTGCAATCCTGTGTATATGACCCCTCTATGTGTTTGCAGTGCCCACATACCAGGATGCAGTAAAACATAGCCAACAGCAACAAGGAAGGAACATGAGTCTGGTATGTCACAGAAAACAACATCAATGAGCCCACAAGTATCCGAGTCATGAAGAACTGAAGTCCCCGTCACCCCTGTAAAATAAATGATAAGTCAAACAAGCCAGTTGCACAGTTGAAGTGGCACACAGAGCATGTGGCACAGTAAATGTGAGACATACAGGAAAAGCCTTATTCAGTAAGGACAATGACACAACTGACAACATGAGCAACTGTTTTTATTCACAAATAGCACTGATAGGAAACAATATCAGACAGGACCAAGGCACAAGATGCAGAGCCTGAACATGAGAAGCTGCACAGGCAGGGGGCAAACTGCAAGGCCAGTGGCCAGTTCAAGGTGCAGACAGAGACAATGAGAAGCTGCACAGGCAGGGGGCAAACTGCAAGGCCAGTGGCCAGTCCAAGGTGCTGACAGAGTCAATGAGAAGCTGCACAGGCAGGGGGCAAACTGCAAGGCCAGTGGCCAGTCCAAGGTGCAGACAGAGACAATGAGAAGCTGCACAGGCAGGGGGCAAACTGCAAGGCCAGTGGCCAGTCCAAGGTGCAGACAGAGACAATGAGAAGCTGCACAGGGAATGTGTGTCACCAAACTCCGCCATGGTCAGCAACACAGTCTGGTGTGACACGATGGGCAGCACAGGTACCGGTGTGGGAGAGACAGGTCTGTGACATTGATCAACATTCAGAGCTGGCTGTCAGTCTGACTGGGAGCTGACTGTGTGTCGGGCACAGTTGGACCACTTGACTGGGGAGTGAGACTCCCAGCTGAGGAAGAGCTATCAGTGGCCTTGGACGCTGGAGGGCTGCTTGGACCAGGTGGTGTAGTGGCACGTGGAGGTGGACTCAGGCCGAAGTGGGACACAGTGTGGGAGGGAGACAGTGGAGGGGTGCCTTTCCACTTCTTGGGGATTCTAAATGGCTTGCCTGTCTTCGTATCAATGGGAAGTGGTGTGGACACAAACGGCACACTCAGCACCAAGGCTGCCACAGGTGCACACGCTGGACCTCCCTTTGGGGATGTGCTGGATCCAGAAGGACGCTTAGCCTGGCATTGCCTCTGCCCCTCCATCCCCTCTTACCCTGTGTGCCCCTACAGTGCCCTCCTGTCCCTGCTTCACTGGACTTGGAATGGGAGTAGAGGTAGTTGGTGAAACAGCCTTGGATACCTTACTATGTGTAGCCTTGCCAGGCCCCACCTTCACAGTGGGCATGGAGAGTGTCTGCATGCCTTTGCGAGACGTTTTTGGGACCACAGAGTCTGTGGCCGGGGATTGCTCTGAGGCTTGTGACCCTGAGTACTTCCTCCTTGAATCATGTGCCTTTGCAACGCCTGACGGGCTCTTCCCTTGCGCTCTGGGGTTGTTTTTCTCTTTGTAGGGGAAGGTGTCTGTGACCTTGACCGCTTGGGCTGCTGCTGCTGTGTGCTACGTGTGCAGTATCGTGAAGTTGAGGTGTGTGAAGCGTGGTCACCGTCGTCAGACGTCGCCACTGGCATGGGGGTGGACAAAGGGACTGGAATTGGACTACGAGATTGAGCCAGTTGAAGCCGCCATTGTGGAGGACATTGTCTGGACAGTGCGGTGCAGCCCACCCACGTCTGAATGGATGCCCTCCATGAAAGCTAACACCTGTGCCAATTTTCGGTCGTGGTCTGACAATGCATTGAGGAGCCCTGTCTGCCCCACACACAGCTGGTGCATAAGGTCCACACACTCTGCACTGATGGCAGCAGGGGGCACAGGGGCAGGGGCAGCGGTGCCTGGAATGAAGGACACCCTTCCCCTCTTTGTGGTGCGAACACGGGCAGCAACAGAGGAAGTGGCTGGGAGGGTGGGCACTGCACGCTGTGTGCTGGAAGATGTAGCAGACTCTCCGTTCCCTGTGTCATCCAAGATGACTGCGCCACCGCCGTCATCAGATGATGTTGAACTTTGCGTCTCGGGCTGTGATTCCTCCAGCATACTCCTATCCCCTCCGAGGCGCTGGTCACATCTGTGTCACTGGGATCCTGTGCAGCTGTTGTGCTTGTTTCACCACCACTGGTGTCCATCCCCTGTCCCTCCGTGCCCACGGGAGATGCTGCATAACAGAGAGACATGTAGGGTCAGCAAAGTGACAGCAACAGGACAAACATATTCAAGCAAAGCAACACTGAGGATGACAAAGTCTACATGTTGCAGGCCACCCCGTGCAATCTCACCATGCAGACACACATCACTACCTCAAACAGTGCGTACAAACATCTAAACACGGCACAGCTGAGCCATGTGATGGGCAGACAGCACAACATCATGCATGTTGGGGCATACAAACACTAACACCAATGGACCAGGCCTGCAGCACACCACCCACAATGCCATTGAAATTCCCAGGATTGGAAAAACATCAGTAAGTGCATGTATGTAATATCCGTGACTGCCACACCCAGCACAGGGGCCACTTACAACCCACTGCATCACAGTAACCACATCACGTACACCAGCGCAGGTACAGGCATGGTACACATGCAGCCACTCACAGACAAAATCAACCTTCACAGAATACTCACCCCTAGCTTGCTGTTGATGCTCCTTCAAACGTGTGTCCAGCTCAGGCTGTGTCACAGCCAAGATGCGGCACATCAGTGGTGTCAAGCTGCGTCGTGACAACCTGCCACTGCGAGGAGTATCCCCAGTGTCATCTCGGCAACGTTCTTTGCCAGTCGTGATATGTCGTCCCACCTCTTGTGGCAGTGGGTGCGCCGGCGGTTCGACACTCCCAGAGCCCGCACCTTGCTTGCAATGGACCTCCACACGGCCTTACGCTGGTGTACCTTGAGCTGCAGGTGTGGGAGACAAGAGGGGGAAAACATCAGTGACACACTCTCATGGTAAAACCTCTCTCTCTGAACAGTGGCATTACACGGACTCATCTCCACACGGCAGATATGGGTCATTGATGTACACTCATGTCAACCACACACGTATCACACTCTGTACAGTCAGTGATGTGTCCTTGTCACATTGGGCGTGGACAGTCCATGCCAGGTAGAATCACACAGAGATGGACAACGAGGACCCACACAAACAGTCACATGAACAATAACTGTCCAGAAACATGCATCACCAGATAGCTGTCACACCATATGGATGTGTACACAACACATGTCCATCCACCCTTCATGTCCATGCATTGAATGTGTGGGTTGCATACACCCCCTTAACAACTAGGAAACAGCATGTCAGCCAGTGCATTACACAACCCCACACTCTCAGGCACATACACCATCTGATCGACTACATGTGTGCCCCCCTTGCACTCACACCCCCATTGTTGGAGACTTACCACAACATTTGGGCCACCATATAGCCGTGGGAACTGTGTCAGCACCTCGTCCACCAGGACATCCAGCTCCTCGCTTGTAAATGGACTGGCACGGATCTTCTCCGTCCTAGCCATCACTGTGGACATGAGACGTCAGCGGCGGCAGTGGGCGGTGAGGGGTCCCAGGCAGCAGTCCCTGGAGGCAGCAGCAGGTGAGGGGTCCCAGGCAGCAGTCCCTGGAGGCAGCAGCAGGTGAGGGGTCCCAGGCAGCAGTCCCTGGAGGCAGCAGCAGGTGAGGGGTCTCAGGCAGCAGTCCCTGGAGGCAGCAGCAGGTGAGGGGTCCCAGGCAGCAGGCTCTGTGAGCAGTGGAAATGTGGTGCTCCCTTCCACACATATATAGGGCCCTGGACTCGTTTCAGTGGTCATAGTCTTCTGCCATTGGTGTTCCAGGTCAGCCTTCTTCAAAGCATCCAATGACCGCCTCCGCGGGGCGGAGCACGCCTACCGCGATTTTTGAATCTGCATCATGCCACCGCGATAGCGGTCCCCATTGGCTGCAAGGGCATGGTTCATGGCGGTGACACACCGCGGGGTCCTGGCCGGCGCTAGCGCGGTGGTGCATCTTACAAATGCATCCTATCTCCGCATCCGCTGGGGGCGGAGCACGCCTACCGCGCATTTTTAATCTGCATCATGCCACCGCGATAGCGGTCCCCATTGGCTGCAAGGGCATGGTTCATGGCGGTGACACACCGCGGGGTCCTGGCCGGCGCTACCGCGGTGGTGCATCTTACAAATGCATCCTATCTCCGCATCCGCTGGGGGCGGAGCACGCCTACCGTGATTTTTGAATCTGCATCATGCCACCGCGATAGCGGTCCCCATTGGCTGCAAGGGCATGGTTCATGGCGGTGACACACCGTGGGGTCCTGGCCGGCGCTACCGCTGTTTGATTGCCATAGAGTGACATGGGTGACCGGGATGTGGCTGGTGGAGCATGACAAACGCCATCTGCAGCTATGTGGAGGGCCATCACTAACACCAATGTGTCATGTGCAGCACATGACACACTTGCGTCAGTGGTGGGCATCGACACAGGTACAAATGGTGGTTGGCATGCTCCGCCACCCAATTCACGGACAGTATGTGCGTCCGCTATGGGGAATATGCAGCACCACATCGTACACTCTGTGCGTCATTGTGTTTATGGGGCACGTTTAAGGCACCTACGGACAGTTCTTGTTGTGTGTGGATCAATGGTCATTACTGTGCTACACACAGTGGATACGTACAGTGGCACATGGCACTGGATAACATTGATATGGTCTCCTGTCACAAATGTCAGCCACTGTGTAACGTCTCACACCAAATGGAACACTGTACTCCATTATGTCGATCAATATTTACACACAATGTCGTATCTGCCACCCATGCTGACCACTATCTCACACCTGAGCCCATGTGTTTCACTGAAAACCCAGATGAACTCATTCATTCAGCATGACTGTCATCATTGGAAACAGATGTCACCCTGTTGTGTTATTGCTAAGACCAATTACATGCCGCATGTTATGTCTTTGTACACACTGGCAACTCCTGCAGTGTATGTCCACATGTACAGTGGGGGGGCTCGACCTGCTAAAGGATGACAAGTACTTCAGCACCACACCTGGCATCCGTTGCATTATTATTGTTTGTCACTTGTGTAGACGGCCAGAGCAGATGTCTTTGCTACATGTCTGCCACCTGTAACCACAGGGACCTATGTGGTAGTGTCAGGTCTGTGCTCATGTTGTTTGGACTGTTGTATGTGAATCAGTGACATGTACATTTCAACAATGGTGCTTAGCTACACTATGTTTTTGAGTGTTGTGCTGTGTTCCGGTGCTACTCACCTGCCACCAGTGCATGTCCATTGTTCACATCAGGAATGTTGCGTTGGCAGATGGACGGCATGCACGGTTGTGGATTGTGCTAACTGTATGGAATATAGTATGCGACATTTGTCCACAGGCTATGGGTGTCCAGTTTTGCCCGTGCAATGTGTGTGCACTGATTAGCGGGAATTGTCTGCAATGTTGGATGGTCAGCACAAGTGGCACACGTGTGCAGTGTGTTGCCACCAACACTAGTGTATGTGCATGCTATGGGGTGCTAGCCATCCTTGCTCACCATCTATTCCAGCACTGTGTGGGTGGATCACATCTGCTGGTGTATCAGGATGGTGTGGGCACCCAAGACAGGTGAGATGTACCTTGACTGTTGTGCCTGTGACACTCATCCAATTCCGACATTTGGTCAATGTGAGGTACCAGTGTCCCACTACTCATGCACAGCCAGCATGTTTGTTAGATGTGTGATATTGATTGTATGCTGTGTTGGGCCTGACAGCCTGTGTGGAATGAGGGTCAGGATGCATGTCCCTTGGGACATGTGGTGTAAAATTACATCCACTGTTGTCAGGTGTCTGAGCCAGTTGTCCATATGTAATGCATACAGTCTGTTCATGCATAGACTTGTTGGCATACTGGCTTGGCATTGTCCATGTAGTGTTGTATGTTTGTGTTGTGGCACTGTTGTGTCTTGAAACAGCTGGATGTGTATCACCATGGTATGTGTTGTGGTGCACATGTGTCCTTGGGCAGTCCCTCCTTGATGCTGCATGTAAATGTCCAAAATGGGGGAAGATTAAGGGTGCATACAGGCCCTGCTGATCACGTCCCTCATCTATTGTTAATGTGTGCCACATTGGCTATCTGTGTGCTTGTAGAGAGTATTGGGCAGTGGGGTAATGGTGGCCTGTTACAGTGGTACACATACTCTGCACAGGCGTGACATCATCTGTCACTGTCCGACTTTGTATTCAAGTCAGCAGCAGATATGGCCTGTGTACTGATGACATTGGCACATGTATGGGTTATGGGATGTGAATGTCATTGAATTTGAGTGTGTTCGAAGTGGCACTGAGTACAAAGACAATCCCAATGATCAATCCACGTTGTGTTGTTGATGTGTCCCCTGCAATTATTGGCCAAGGAGGTGTGGCAGGTACAGCAGCAACGTGGAAGCCAGCATTGTCTCTGCTTCACACATGTCCTGTGTCATGTACACCCAAGGCTGAGTCCACCTCAGCTCGATATGTGACTCTTGGCATTCACATAGACAGTGTTCGTATTGTGTCTACTGACTGTGCACATCCATGACAGTTGTACAATTAATCTGTCTCATGTTGGGACAACACTGAATTGCACTGTGTGCTTTCAGGGATGACAGTCAATGTTAGCGCCGTGACAGGACAGACTTTATGAATTTGTGCTCATCCTAATTTATGTTGCTATGACGTGTCCCCTTTCATCTCACCTAGGAGGCGACCTAATGTGTTTCTGTACCTTCACCCTGCTGGCTAACATGGAGGATACCGACATCATAAGGCGATTCCGTCTGGATCGGACAAACCTCCTGGAACTTTGTGCGCTATTGGAGCCACACCTGCTTCCACGCAGGACATACCCAACAGCACTCACGCCAACGGCAAAGGTGATGGCATTCCTACATTTCGTGGCTACGGGATCCTTCCAGCAAACTGCGGGCATTGCAGGGGGATGTCCCAACCAACATTCAGCATGGTGCTACGTGATGTCCTGTTCGCTATGATGCAACACAGGGACCAATTCATACATTTCCCCAGGCGGCATGAGTTGGCGGATGTGAAGGGCGAATTTTATGCACTTGGACACGTTCCTAATGTAGTTGGTGCAATAGATGGCACACATGTTTCCCTGATTCCACCCCAAGCACGGGAGCATATTTACCGAAATAGGAAACATTATCATTCCATCAATGTGCAGGTGGTGTGCCAGGCAGATATGGTCATCTCACACGTCTGTGCAAAGTTTCCAGGTTCAGCCCACGATTCACACATAATGCGCAACAGCATTTTACCACAGCTGATGGCCAATCTGGCGCCGGAGCGGGCATGGATTGTGGGTGAGTACAAAGGGTCGAGTCGTGTGCTGTTTGTGTGCCATGCTGTCCTCGGACACATGTCAGACACTCAATCTGTATGTGTCTTTCACACTTAGGTGACTCTGCATATCCCAACGGACCTTGGTTGCTGAGTCCACTTCGCAATCCCAGGACACCAGCTGAAGTGCGCTACAACAATGCCCATGGGAGGACACGTCGGGTCATTGAGCGAACATTTGGACTCCTGAAATCGCGTTTCGATGCCTCGACAAGACCGGAGGGGCTCTGCAGTACTCACCCTTCAAGGTGTGTCAGATAGTGGTAGCATGCTGCATGCTACACAACCTGGCTGTGCGGAAGGGGATCCCCTTAATCCAGGATGATGATGACCAGCCACAGCCCCCACCTGCAAACACCCAAACGTCAAGTGACGAGGATAGTGGAGAGGAGGAAGGTGTTGGACAAGCGCCAGCAGCTCATCAACAACTACTTCACATGATGGTCAGTGGCAATGTCAATACTGGCTGTTGTCTGATGATGTTGTGCTTGGTGAATATGTGTATGTGAGTTTTGTGACTACAGCATGTTGCTGAGTCAGTGCTGGCTGCAGGTGTGTATGGCAAGGGATCTTTGACACAGCTACTTGATGTCTATGTTGGTACAGTTGCTCCTTGTGACATGTGCAGATTGTCGTACCTTGATGTGCTGTGTTGTGTGATGGTTGTTAGTCCACCACCTGAGTAGCAACTGATGTTCTGTTGTGTTTTCCTAGGTCCCTTCAGCCTCTACTTGCTCTGCGGAGTATCCCTGCTCCTGTGACATTGTAATCATGGGTGTGAGTTAACATACTGTGATGAACATGGAACAGTGACAACTAAATTGGTGCGTTATTAGTGTTTATTTACAGTGGATACATGTGATCTAGATGTGGATATTGACAGATTTGTGAATGGTGAATAACAGATTTGTCAGTGATGGTAGATGAGACAATAGAGTATACACTAGATCAGTATGGCAACACAGTCCAACAGTCATTTGCCATTCCCACGCCATTGTGTGTGGGGACAGTCTGCAGGGTACACAGCAGGGTGAAGAGGGGTGCCATCATGGCTGGCTACTTGACTGGCTTTTGCCAGGTGCTTTGCCACGGGATGCTCCCAATGATTTTTTCGGGCGGCCCCTTGCTCTTTTGGCAGGGGGGACACAGGTGCATGGCCAGTGGTGTCTGATGAGTCCCCATGCTCGCTGGACACAGGGGAGGGTGGGGGTCTGTCATCCTGCGGCACAACGGAGGGAGCTGTCGGTGTTGGCGGTGCCGCATGCCTGTCCCTGAGGACCTCCACTAGCTGGCCCAGGAGGTCCCTGATTTGGCCCATGAAGGCCACGAGTTGGCCCATGCGGTTGTCAATTGAGCGCAGCATCTGTTGTTGCTCACGGGCATCCTGCTGAGCCTGCCTCAACTGTCCCTAGGCGTGTTCATAGGCCCCCACAACTCTGTGAATGTGTGCCAGTGATTCTGTGGCAGGGTCTTCTTCCCTTTGGGTCAGCCTTGTCCTCACACCTGGCCTGCTGTCACGGCCCTGTTGCCTCCTCCTGTGGGCACCGGCCTACTCTCCCGTGCCTCCGCAGTTGTTGTGATCTGGTTGGCCTGTGGAGCAGGGCGAGTGTTGCAGGCAGCAGTGGTAGTGGTAGTGGTGGTGGAGGTGGTGGTGGTGGCACAGGTCGTTGCAGCAGGGCTCTGCGTTGTTGTTGTTGCTGAGGGTGGTGGGGCTGTGGGGTCCTGGGACACATTCCGCCCTGCCACACCAGATGGTCCGGGTTGGTCCTCCTCCTCCTCATTATCCAGGGAGTCTGCATCCGAGGGGAGATGTTCGGGAGCTGGTGACTGGCTGTGCTGGTTGAGGTTGTCGTCCTCTGCAGTCAGTTGTTGGTCACCTGTGGGACAGGAAGTAGATGGTAATTGCCTTACACACCTCAGGGTTGCTGTGTTTGATGTCTCTTATTTACATGTTATGCTACACACAGTTGCCTTTTTCACACATTGTATGTCTGCACAGTGATGTGCCTCATGCCATGAAGTGGAGTTACATTCATCATTTCACAATGGTGTGACCTGTGATTGGTTAGCATGCCACACGTCTAGTATTGGTGATTTCAATGTGAGGTTGTCATCTGACAACTGGCATGACTACAAGTTGATGTTCAGCATCTTTGCTGATCACTCTGCCTGGCAGACATTACCTGTGTGCATGGACTAGCCATTGTCATCACAAGCATACCGTTGACATGTCCTGTGCTTGTATTTCTTTATACAGCAGACCATGCTAGTTTGGTTTTCCCATGGTCCTTCATGATCAGCACCCATGTACGCTACAGAGGGAAGTCTGGGTGATGCATGTCAGAGGCCCGTTTTCTTGGACATATTTGTTGAGAGTCACAGTTCTGTTTCTGTCACAGTTACGTACGCTGAGCTGTCTGCATCCTGTCAATGGCTGTGCTTTACTTTTCTATTTTTGGGTGAAGTAGAGCCTCATGTTGTCATGTCTCCCAATGCTTTTGTTGAGTGATGGTGGTGTGCATGCACTGTCTGATTACCTGTGCAGTGTCACTTTGGTTTTTACTTACAGACACATGCTTCTGGGTGGGGTGCCCCATCCTGCTGAGGGGTGGGAGAGGGGGCCTGTTGTGTGTTGTAGTGCTGCCTCCAGATACACATTCCCCAACCCTGTGAAGATGGCTACCTACCTGTTAGGTGGTGGGGGAGCGTTCAATGGCTGACACATGCTTCTGGGTGGGGTGCTCCATCCTGCTGAGGGGTGGGAGAGGGGGCCTGTTGGGAGTTGTAGTGCTGCCTCCAGATACACATTCCCCAACCCTGTGAAGATGGCTACCTACCTGTTAGGTGGTGGGGGAGCGTTCAATGGCTGACACATGCTTCTGGGTGGGGTGCTCCATCCTGCTGAGGGGTGGGAGAGGGGGCCTGTTGGGAGTTGTAGTGCTGCCTCCAGATACACATTCCCCAACCCTGTGAAGATGGCTACCTACCTGTTAGGTGGTGGGGGAGCGTTCAATGGCTGACACATGCTTCTGGGTGGGGTGCTCCATCCTGCTGAGGGGTGGGAGAGGGGGCCTGTTGGGAGTTGTAGTGCTGCCTCCAGATGCACATTCCCCAACCCTGTGAAGATGGCTACCTACCTGTTAGGTGGTGGGGGAGCGTTCAATGGCTGACACATGCTTCTGGGTGGGGTGCTCCATCCTGCTGAGGGGTGGGAGAGGGGGCCTGTTGGGAGTTGTAGTGCTGCCTCCAGATACACATTCCCCATCCCTGTGAAGATGGCTACCTACCTGTTAGGTGGTGGGGGAGCGTTCAATGGCTGACACATGCTTCTGGGTGTGGTGCTCCATCCTGCTGAGGGGTGGGAGATGGGGGCCTGGTGTGTGTTGTAGTGCTTTTTGTCTGTACACATGCATCCCAGTTGGTTTTGTTTAGCTTTGTGCTTTTTCAGGTTGAGTGGTGCTTACATCTGTGTGACCTGTTTTGGGTATTGTGGGTCAGACGAATGTCCTTTGGCCTAGGGGTTGTAGGTTTGAATTTGTGCAAGACAGTACATGGCAATGTGATGTTATACATTGGTTTGTACTTACCAGCTTCCAGTCCCCGCGGATTCCTTCAAGACTCTCTGGATGTAGGATTCCAAGGACCTTCTCCTCCCATGGACTGTATGGTTTGGGTGGGATGGGAGTGCCTCCACCAGTCCCGTCAGCCAGCTGACGGTTCTTGGCCCTCTTCCTCTTCACCACGGTCTTCAGGTCATGCCACCGCTTCTGTATTTCCTGCTTGTTGCGGGGGTGGTCCCTACTGCATTGACCTTATTGACTATCCTCACCCACATTTGGGTTCTTGTGGCTAATGGGGTGTGTTGGACCATGTTGCCATAGAGTTGTGGTTCAACTCTTATTATCTCATCTACCATGACTGCAAGCTCTGCATCAGTGAATTTTGGCATTTTGTGTGGTGCCATGGTGTGTGCTGTGCAGATGTTCTGTGGTGCAGTTGTGTGGGTGTTGTGGGTGTTGTGGGTGGTGTAGGTGGTGTGTGTGTTGTGGTGGTGCTGTGTGCAGGTTTGCCTCTCCTTTGTTCTCTGGGGTTGGGACCTTCAGTTGTGGAGTGTAGCAAAGGATTGTGGTCAGGGAGGGGCTGGTTTTATGCTCGGCTATGGGGGGGTGGCAAGCTGGTATGTTGCTGTCAGGTGTGTTGTGTGTGTTGTCCTGTGATTGGTTATTTTGAATTTCTGGGGCTGTTGTCTTTGGGCACTTTTGGTTTGTGTTGGGACAGGTCTACTTCAGTGTGTGCATTGGTTTCTTTTTTTTTCTTTTTTTTTCAACGTCCGCCATTTTTTTTGCGGTTCCTCCGCAGCGGTTCCTCGGCAGCGGTGGCTATGCTGCGGCCCTTCCGCCGCCTATCGGATTCGTCACTGTTCGCGCACGATGCGGTCGGATTCATAGGTGGGTACCATGGTGGTAGCAGGGATGTCATAATGTCACGGGCGGTTACTCCGTGTGCATGGCGGCGGTTCTTGGCTTTTCCGCTGAGTATCCGGCCGTTAAGGTCGGATTTTGAGCTGGTCCGGCGTGTGCGGGCGGTTTTTCGTTGTCTCCCGCCGCCGCGAACTGATTATTGTGGCGGTTCATCGTAATGTGTGCAGCGTTTTTCCCGGTGGCCATGCGGGCGGTTTTTTGCCGCTACCATGGCGGTTGGTATGTTTTTCCGACCGCCATCGTAATCGACCCCTTAGTTCTTATGATCTGTATAAATTGTAATGGGGTGTCGGGCCCCCCACAAATGATGTCTCCATTCTTCAAAGGACAACTTAATGGCCAACAACTCCCTCTCTGCCACTGTGTAATTGCGTTCTGCTGGCAGCAAGGTCTTAGAAAAGAACGCAATTGGATGCATAAACCCTGTTTCCAAATCCCTCTGTGAGAGAACACCACCCACTGCACAGGTTAATGGCACAACCCAATCCGTGGTGACTTGATAACAACACTGCAAACAATGAACAGAATCTAACGTCACCGTTCGCCTCACCCAATCAATCCGAGGGTTATGCGTCTGCAGCCAGGGTACACCCAGAATGATCCCAAAGGAAGGAGCATCAATGAGATCAAAACTTATGGTCTCTGAATGTCCATTATCGCATAACAGACACAACGGTTCTGTTTGACGAGTTATGGACCCTGAGGACAACTCAGTCCCATCTATAGCTCTTACAGGTTCCGGTTGTTCTTTGTACACACATGGAACAAGCAATCTCTCAGCGAGTTGGATATCCATGAAATTCCCGGTAGCCCCAGAGTCGAGCAGCACAGACAAAGTCGATCTACTGCTATTAGAGAATACCAAACAGACAGAAATGGAAAAATGTCGTGGAACCCTCTGAACAGCGACAGGGATCACATATGACTCATTAAAGACGACCTCTCCCATAGGACTTACTCCTGTCTGTCTACCCACAAATGCTACAGCCTTTCTTGGGGGCAAACTAGATGGTTTCACTGGACATTCACGGGCAAAATGTCCATCCTTTCCACAATACAAACAAAGATTCTGAGCCCGTCGTCTCCCTTTTTCCTCACTCGACAACGGACCCCTCACTCCACCTATTTCCATAGGTTCAGGGCCCTGTTTCAACTCCACGGGGCCTTTACTCTCACTCCTCACACTCACAAGGCGGGAGGTCTGAAACCGATTCCTTTCCCCACGTCTTTCAGACAGCCGATGATTCAACTTAACAACGAGATCGATAAAAGCTGTACAATCTTCCGGGGGATCCACCACCTGGGATACAATGTCCTTCAGCTCTTCACTCAAACCCTGATAAAACAAGGAAGTTCTTTTCGCCATGGGCCAATGCGTCTCCGAAACCAGACGATTAAAAGAGGTAACATAAGACAACAAATCCTGTTTACCCTGTCTCAGCTTCAATAGTTCAGCATCGCTAGCCTGCATAAATGCATGCTTCGCAAACAAACAACGCATCTGCTCCTTAAAGGCCAGGTAATTGTACAGCACAGGATCATCGCTATCTACCAAAGGAACAGCCCACATAGCTGCCGTACCTGCTAGGTAAGAGATAGTAAAAGCCACCTTGGCAGAATCATCCGGAAACGCAGTGGGACGGCACATAAAATGCAAATGACATTGATTCATAAATACACTGTATTTATTACAATCACCCATAAAGCGCTCCGGCACGGCCAAAGGGACAGGAGTGGGTGTGGTGACAGTAACAGCTATAGGGGTACTACCACTGGCCCCTTGCCCTGACGTCCTATCAAACTGAAAAGTGTCAGGTTATAGTATAGGTCCCTGCCCTGTCAGGGAAGGACCCCTACCCGGACCCCAGGACTGATCCCGAACCCTGAATGTATTCAACTCCTGACGTAACCCCTGGTTTTCCTGCCTCAAGTCCTGTACCTCAGTCTGAAGGGACGTGATAGCTGTCATTAGATCCTGCATAGTAGGGACCCCATCCTCCCCTGTTCTATTCACACCCTCGAGATCCATCTTCGCTCGGGCAATGTATCAATTTGTGGGCTTGGTTTTCTGTCCTGGTACCACCTGATAACGCCCAACAATGCAGGAGCGAAGATATGCCCAGTCCGCTACCCCTGCCCTGGCAGCTACCACCTGTATCACACAAAGAGATAGCCGCCAGGAACACAGGGAGAAGGTGGGGGTAAAAAGAGGGTAACCCAAAGGGTCGTCACTGGAGCTCCAAATTCCCCTGTTCTAACTGCAACTGGTCGGAAAGGGGCCCACGTACTCTAAGAGGAAACAAAAAACAGAAACATGAATTAAGAGTAATCCCAATTGCCATCACTCATTAACATGCATGGTCAGGCACTGCTTAGCGCAGGAACAGATAAACTCTTACCCGTACTACGAGCACAAGTTGTTCCTCTGGCTAAGAAATCGAGAAATAGGAACTCCACTTCAAAACGAAGGAAAGAAAGCAAAAAACTGAGTCCAAGGATTTTTAGCCCAAACGGGTTATAAAAAATGACCCAAATGCTTTAAAAGTACTGCGAATGACCTAGATAGGTCATTAAACATCCAGGAAATACTCCAAGTGGCAAGTGCAAGGATCAGGTACCCGCTTACCCGATGTGCGAGAACTCCAATGCCTGACACTGACCGCGATTCCACAGCTGCGGTACAAGAATCCACAAAGTCCGGGAAAAGAAAAGTAAACAAACAAACAGTAGTCTCCACTCCACTCGCAATCCTGCGAGAGGCTGTAGTCCCAAGGGAAGAAGCTGCAACAAGACGCTGGTCCGACGCACAGGAAGTTGAAATGCTGAGGCGAAGTCCTTCCGGGTACCGAGACCGGGGAGTGAAACCAAGCAAGGATTAGCAGCTGACGGTCATTTTTATACCCCCTGCCTGCGCGCCAAACCCGCGCGCGCACCAGCAGTCCTGACCATGAGGATAAAGAGAGGACAAAAGGTAGGGAAAGGAGAGGGAAATATGTACCGGCACCCAATAATCCCTAACACATACACACTGGCTACACAAAATGGCCACGACAACATGGGCAGCAAAGAAAGGCCATAGAGATGAAAGAGCACATGGCGACCTATGGCAAACACAAACACAGCCTACACAAAATGGCCACTGCTACATTGCCAGCAAAGAAATGGCATGGAGAACAAAGAACACAGTTTCCCGGTCCTGCCTGGTACACCTTCCCCCCCCTCAGGAAAAACATCTTGTAGCATTGCAGGCAAGGGATTGCAAAAATATTATCAGCAACAGGTACATGCAGTCAAAAAAATCAATAGTGTGCTTTGTACATTTAATCCACAACCGTTCACAATCCTCTTCATTTTTTTCAAGAGATTATAGCACCGCAGCAGTGAGAATGTGCAACATAATAAACATCAAAAGTATACCAAAGTCCTAGTGCTGGGAAGACTACACCCCAAACCGTAAAACCACATCACAGTAAAATGGTAAACAAACTAGTATAAACTTAAATAAATCCACAAAAATGGAGAAATTGGTATTTAATGTAACCCTAGGCCTCCACCATCAAAAAAGCGCAAACATTCCTATTTCCCCTTAAAAAAACAGCTAATCCCAGATGGGCCCCTTTACTCTAGCCCAAGCCTCAGGCCGCTCACTAACTAAGATACAAAATAAAATTAAAAAACATGAAAAGGAACAAAAATACTGGTGCATGCCCCCTGAAACAACAAACTTTATTTCCGTAGTTATGCATTAAACTAACTTGATTTCTCCCATTAAGATTTCAATGGTGTGGATAAAGCAGGGGTTGCAGACATAGAGATGGTGTGATGCTTTCCCTCCATAATCCAAGTCAAGTGACCAAGAGCTGGACAGACCAGAGGGAGGAGTCTTCACGATAGGAAGTTGCTGTTGTATGTACATAAGCCTCCCAGTCTCTACTCTCTATAGGAATTCCTTACCTTTTTGAAAAAAAGTGCAATCCACACTAAAAAAATACCCAAAAGGTACATTTAGGTAAAATTTCAACTCAAAATTGTATTTCGAGTAGATTTTCTGTCAGCTCGAGTAGAAATCTACTCGAAATGCTGCCTCCTAACCACTCACGTCAAAGTATTGCAGTATGCATTCTTGAAATGACTGCTGAACGTTTGTGTTTGCCAACAAACGTGAATGCTTGTGCTCTTGCGTTATTTCAGTGCTTCTTGAGGTCCCAGCGGTCTGATATTCTCCGAACAGGAGAATCATTTATGCGACATGGCATCATGGCATTACAATCGGTAATTGCACATCACAAGAGTAACGGAATAACGGAATTACTGAATTACGATGGAGTAAATGAAAATATGGCCTGGCCTAGTTTTTAGTCAAAGTGTGAGGTTTGACAGGGCTACTAGGTAAGAAAACCTTGTGAGATGCATGCAAGCCAAATCACCTTGGACTCCTTTAGCTTTCTAGTTTCAGAAATGTGCAGGGTTGGTAGGACAGCTAAGATCACCCTCAAAATCCACAGCTATGCACATTGAAAAACAGGGTTGGTTTCTGAGAAAGAAAATGTATGTGTCCCAGTTCTGTTTTCTGCTCTTTCCTGTCACGGTCACTAGGCCCACTCATGAAAGTGAGGTACCATTTTTATCAGGAGACATGGAGAAACACTGGATGGTATGAGGTTTGTGGATCCCCACGGATTTTGGAGCTTTGCCTCACAAAAATGTGAGGAACATTTGTGTTTTTAAGCAAAGGTTCAGGTTTGCCAGGGCTTCTGGGTACGAAAATATTGTGGGATGCACATGAGGCACACCACCCTGAACTCCCTTGGCATCTGTTTTTCAGAAATGTGCAGGTTGGGTAGGTTTCCTAGGTGCATGCCGAGCTAGGGACCAAAATCCATAGCTATCCAATTGCATAAAAAAAGGTTTGGTTTTCAGTAAAAAAATTGTATGTGTACATGTTGCTTTTTCAGCCCTTTTCTGTCTCAGGTCTAGGCTCACCCACACAAGATAGATACCATTTTTATTGGGATATTTGGGGAAATGCTGAGTGGTAGCAAATTTGTGACTTCTTTCCATAACTTTCCAGCGCAGTTATTTGAGGAAAAACTTTGTTTTTAGCCAAAGTTTTAGATTTGAAGGTGCTTCTGGGTAAAATAATCCAGTGAGAGTCACACAAGTCACACCACCCTGATCTCCCCAAGGGTCTAGTTTGTATAGTTTTCAGAAATGCACTGGGTCGGAATGTTTTGCTAATTGTCAGCTGCGGGGCCCAACATCTACTTATTCCCACTAATTGCAAAAAAGAATCGATTTCAGTGGAAAAAGTTGATGTGTTCATGTTGTCTTTTGGGCCTTTTTCTGTCAGGGGCACTATGACCACCTACTCATGTTAAGTACTATTTTTATTGAGAGTCTTGGGAGAATGCTGGCTGGTAGGAAATGTGTGGCTCTCCACATATTCCAGAACTTTCCTTCACTGAAATACGAGGAAAATGGGTGTTTTTAGCCAAAGTTTGGTGTTTGCAAGTACTTTTGGGTAAGAAACCTGGAGAGAGACAAGCAAGTCTCACCACCCTGGACTCCCATGGGTGTCTAGTTATCAGAAATGTGCAGGTTCTGTAAGTTATTCTAGGTGCCGGCTAAAATAGGGCCCAAAATCCACAACTACCCAAACTGCAAAACAAGGTTCAGTTTACAGTGGAAAAAGTAGATGTATCTGTTTTGTGTTTTGGGCCTTTTCCTATAGCGGGTGCTAGGCCCAACAACACAAGCGAGGTGCCATTTTATTGGGAGACTTGGGGCACAGCTGCATGGTTTGATATTAGTGACTTACCACAGATTTCAGAACTTTCCATCACAGAATTGTGTGTTTTGAGCTGCATTTTGAGGTGTGCAAGGACTTAATATCTGGTGAGAGCCACACAAGTAATGCTACACTGGACTCCCGCAGTGTCTAGTTTTCACAATTGTGCAGGTTTGGTAGGTTTCCCTAGGTAGTGGCTGGGCTAGGGCCTCAAAATCCACAGCTAACCAATTTGCAAAAAAGGGTTGTTTTTCAGAGGAAAAGTTGATTTGTGCATGCTGCCTTTTGGGTTCTTTTCTGTTGAGGGGACTAGGGCCCTCCACACAAGTGAAACACTAATTTTATCTGGAGTCTTGGGTGACGGCTGGGTTCTAGAAAATTTGGGCCCCCCACATATTCCAGAACTTTCCATCACAGAAATATAAGGAAAACTTGTGTTTTTAGCCAAAGTTTCAGATTTGCAATGGCTTCTGGTTAAAAGAAACCTGGTGAGAGCCACGCAAGTCATGCCACCCTGGACTCCCCGGATGTCCAGCTTTCAGAAATGTACAGATTTGGTAGTTTTCCCAAGGTGCCAGCTCAGCTAGGCCCAAGATCCACTGGTACGCAAATTGCAAAACAAAGGGTCAGTTTTCAGTGGAAAAAGTAGATGTGTCCATGTTGTATTTTGGGCCTTTTCCTGCAGTGGGCAGTATGCCCACCCACACAAGTGATGACCATTTTTATTGGGAGACTTGGGGTATGCTGGGTGGTAGGACATTTGTGGCTCTCCCTAAATTCCAGAACTTTCCATCACAGAAATGTGAGGTAATGTGTGTTTTTAACGAAAGGTCGAAGGTCGCAAAGGCTTCTGAGTAAAAAAACTTGGTGAAATACACACGTCACACCAGCCTGGAAACACTTGAGTATCTAGTTTTCAGAAGTGTCTGGATATGGTTGGTTTTCCTGGGTGCGGCTGAGCTAGGGCCAAATACCCACAGCTACCCAGGTTGTAAAAAAGCATAAATTCTGCAGGCTAAAATATAATCTCTCCAGGTTGCATTTTGGCTTGTATTGTGTCGCAGGTGCTAGGCCCAGTCACATAAGTGGAGTACTATTTTTCTCAGGAGACATGTGGAAACACAGAGTAGTAAAACATTTGTTAATGCTAATTGGATTTATCTGCATTTGTGCCTTCCAAATGTAAGCTAGTGTGTAAGAAAAAGACATTTTGCAAAATGCCATCTGAATCACATGCTAGTATTGGTACACACAAATTCAGAGATGTACAAATAACAACTGCTCCTAAACTCAGTGAGCCCAGTTCACAAAGGTAAACTTAGACGTTTGGGGCAAACTTGAACCAAACGCCTAAGTTTATGATTTCGGGAATTCACAAAGGGCATTTACGAGTTCTATATTTATGTCCGCACTCGGGGCAGAGCTGAGCACTATATTTCTGTCCGCAGCTCTGCCACGAGTGTGGACATAAAGATAATACTTGTAAAAGCCCTTTGTGAATTCCCAGAAGTGTAAACAGAGACGTTTGGTTCAAGTTTACACCAAACGTCTAAGTTTACCTTTGTGAATCGGGCTCAGTATCTGGTGTACATTTCAGAATAATATACGTTTCCTTCATACCCATTTTTCACTGTATTTTGCCACATGAATTGATCTTTTCTTGATACACAATGTAAAACCATAGTAAGGTGCAGCTCAGTTGTTTACTGTGGGTACCTTGAGTTCTTAGAGAACCTACAAACCCTATATATCTCCACAACTATAAAGGTCTGGTGGACATAGCGGTATATTGCACTTGTACGCTGACCACCACAACAAGAATTTACAGAAGAAAACCTTGTCACAAATGACTGTGAATCCTACTCGTTTTCAATTTTCTTCATTTCAACAGTTAGTTTATTTGGGTTTCTTTGGGAAACCCTTGAGAGATCTACACAAATGACCCCTTGCTGAATTCAGGATTTTGTCTATGTTTTGAAAATGTATAGCTTTCTGGATTCACCCATGGGTTTCACACCTTTTCCCACCACAAACGGGAAATCGGTTTAAAGCACAAAAATAAGGCAAAATGGGCAACCTCTTACAAAAAAACAATTGGAAGAATGTGTTTTTTGACACAGCTCTGCATGCTCTTGAAAGCTGGGAAGATGGGGATTTTAGCACAGTAAACCTTTTGCTCATGCCATTTTTAGGAAAAAAATCAGACACGTTTTTGCAGAGCAGTTTTTCCCCATTTTTTCCCCCTAAAAACAAATATAGCTCTATACCCTCTAGGGTAATCTTCAAGCCCTGGATACCCTTAGAATTCCTATGAATTTGAGAAAAAGGGCACAATTTTGGTGTGGATATCTTATGTAGGAAAAACTTTATGGAAGTCTAAGAACGATGTCCCCAAATAGCAAAGAAAAGGGTTCAGCGTTGGGGTGGAAAAACCCCAGCAGTTGAGGGGTTAAAGGGGCACACCTCAGCTAGTTTCCTAGAATATCATCTTACAATATATATACTATAAGTAAAAATGAGCAAGAAACAAGTCCAAAACTTTTTTGGGTTGTTACACAAATAACTAGTCAGAAAATAGAATACACACCAGGACTCACATTTCAGAAAGGGAGTATAGTGGGGCAAGGGAAAACACAGTGGTGTATGCAAATTTGGGACTCGACTGGAGTCAGTTGCTTATATTATGAACCGATGCCATATGTATAAGCAAAAACTCGAAGCGCTTTACATTATAAATTCCATGGTTTGTCCTCCTCACATTGGGCAGATTTACAAGCCCCTTGCGCTGCCAGTACGTCACTTTTTGTGACGCACTGGCAGCGCATTTCTCTGCCCCATATTTACAAAGACCGAAAAAGCCACCCTGCGTGGCTTTTCCTGTCCTTGTAAATACGGCTCTTTACATGCAGCATTTTGCGTGAAAGGGGCGTTCCATGGGTGTTGCTGTGGGTGTTCCCACGCAACACCCATGGAACCAGACACATTTCCAGATTTACGAGGAATCGTAAACCTGGAAATGCGTCAGTATGCTACGCCAACCTAGGGGTGGCGTAGCGAGGTGCAACGAGGAGAAATGTTTTAATTTCTCCTCGTTTTTTTCCTCTTTCAATGCGTGCTGCATTCTACAGCACGCATTGAAAGAGGAAAATGCCTGTAGTGATTGTTTTTGTGCAGGAAGGTGCCCCTGTCTGCACAAAAACAATCTCCCATGACGCAGGTCTCCTTGCACCATGGTGCAAGGGTGCCTGCGCCGGCGCATGGCAGCTGTTTGTGCGCCAGCGCAGGAGAGAGCACAGGAATGCGACATATCATTGTAAATATGTCGCATTCCTGTGCTCTGAAAGTGCCGCAGCGTGGCGCAGGCAAAGGGCTTGCGGTGCCATGCTGCGGCACTTCCTTGTAAATCTGCCCCTTTGTTTCCACCTGCCCCTCTTCTTGGACTATCCAGGTGAGCAAAGGACGTGAACAAGTTTTATACTTATGAAGGCGAGATGCTGTGCTCAGTATGAGCCACCTGAGAAAGGGAGGTTGGACTTTTAAAAGCATGGCTAAAGTCAAAACAATCGACAATTTGAAATGGAGGAGTTGTTTGTGTCTATCTCTGTAGGTGCAGTAGAACAGGGAAAATGATATGATATGGAGAAACATACTGTGACATCAAAAGTTAACCCCAATAACGAACACACCGTTATATGGTAATCGCAATATTATCCTTTGATGAGTGTCAGTATACTAGCTTTCAACTTTAGTGGAACACTAGTACACCGCAGGTACCCGCTTACAGGTATTGGTACAAATGAAAATAATATGATGCTAATTGCATTCATTAAAGTATCTGACACATGTTTCTCAATTCCCTTGCGTTACAAAAGTCATAATGAATAAAAATAATGAAAATAATCAAAACGTGGTGCACTTAGTCTCTACACCAAATATGCCACAAATAATAGAGGAACCAAATAGCTTTTGACATATTAAAAAAGAGATTTAGGAAAACTGTGAGCTAATGATGCAACCGCCACTGGAACCACAACCAGCGGCACACAGTAGGAAACTTGCATCTGGCTAGGAGCTATCAAGGGTAACAGCCATCACAAATTGATTATCTTTCAGCAACACACTGTTGTTGCCATCAATATTTTAACAAAGACCCTGGAGAAAAGTTAAACTGACCGTCAAGGTAGGAAAATGAAAGGCAATCATCATAAACAACGGGGAATGTTCACAATATTACTGCAACACATCATTTGTGCCCAATCAATATCAGTATCCTTGGCACAGAATCGCATGATGCTACTGCCTAAGAAAAGCAGAAAACAATTACAGTCAACGTCGCCGAAATGATGGAACGGAATTTTTATCACACACAACATCAAACACATTGACCATGCTTTTAACAAAGACGGGGCAACACATATCACTGACACACAGGCAGCGGGCCAAACCATCATATTTAGTGCTGCTGATGACCATGAGACCTTGCAAGGGTGCAGGTGTCATGCGAGGAAGTACAGTGAACTATAGACCACAATGAAGCAGAAAGATTCAAGATGTGTTGTATATTCCTTCAGGTATGTTTGACATTGGCTTCCTGCATTTGATTGTATGTGCTTGGCTTGTAATATTGATTTGACATAGATTAAGGAAGAAGGGATACTCAGGAGAAAAACATATGAAGGGTGAGGAAAATGTGTAAAAATTTGCAAAGATATGCAAGAAAGATGTTTTTTTTTTTCATGGGGGCGTAGCATTTTAAGAAGGATAATGTGACTCGCTAAATTATCCAAAAATTCTCAGATGCAGATTTTCTTCTGTAGAGCAGTGATGTATTGATGAGCAGGAACTACTGTAAACAACGGAGTAATACCTTTCTTCTATGTCTGTGGAATACATATATCTTACAGAGGCAACATTTGTGCCACTGTGGTTAAGGTTAACATCACCTTCCACTTTTTTGCATTGTAACTTATCAATCAATCAATCAATCACAGAATTTGTAGAGCGCACTACTTACCCGCGAGGGTCTCAAGGCGCTGGGGAGAAAAAGGGGGTGCTGCTACTGGTCGAACGACCAGGTCTTGAGTAGCCTCCTGAAGGTCAGCAGGTCTTGGGTCTGTCGTAGGCTTAGTGGAAGGGTGTTCCAGGTCTTGGCGGCGAGGTGGGAGAAGGATCTGCCGCCGGTGGTAGTTCTTCGAATGCGAGGGACGGTGGCGAGGGAGAGGTCGGCGGAGCGGAGCTGGCGGTTGGGGATGTAGAAGAGGAGTCGTCTGTTGAGGTAGGCTGGGCCAGTCTTGTGGAGTGCCTTGTGTGCGTGGATGAGGAGTTTGAAGGAGATTCTCCTGTCGACGGGGAGCCAGTGCAGGTTCCTCAGGTGGGGGGTGATGTGGCTGTGGCGTGGTACATCGAGGATCAGGCGTGCGGAGGCGTTTTGTATGCGTTGCAGTCGCTTGATGAGCTTGGCCGGGGCTCCCGCGTAGAGGGCGTTCCCATAGTCAAGTCTGCTACTGACGAGGGCCTGGGTGACTGTTCTTCTTGTATCTGTCGGGATCCACCTGTAGATCTTGCAAAGCATGCGGAGGGTGTTGAAGCAGGAGGAGGAGACTGCGTTGACTTGCTTGGCCATGGAGAGCGTTGAGTCGAGGATGACTCCCAGGTTGCGTGCGTGGTCGGTGGGTGTCGGGGCTGCTCCCAGCGTCGTTGGCCACCAGGAGTCGTCCCAGGCTGAGGGGTTGGAGCCGAGGATGAGGACCTCTGTTTTGTCCGTGTTCAGTTTTAGTCGGCTTATCTTCATCCAATCGGCGACGGCCTTCATTCCTTCATGGAGGTTGGATTTGGCGGCGAGGGGGTCCTTGGTGAGGGAGAGGATCAGTTGAGTGTCGTCGGCGTAGGAGATTATGTTGAGGTTGTGCTGTCTGGCGATGCGTGCGAGCGGGGCCATGTAGATGTTGAACAGTGTTGGGCTGAGGGATGATCCCTGGGGTACGCCGCAGATGATCTCGGAGGCTTCGGATCGGAATGGTGGGAGGCGGACTCTCTGGGTTCTGCCGGCGAGGAAGGAGGTGGCCCATTCCAGGGCCTTGTCTCGGATCCCTGTGTCGTGGAGGCGTGCGCGTAGAGTGCGGTGGCAGACAGTGTCGAAGGCGGCGGAGAGGTCCAGCAGGATGAGGGCTGCGGTCTCACCGTTGTCCAGCAGGATCCTGATGTCGTCGGTGGCGGCGATGAGGGCAGACTCAGTGCTGTGGTTGCTGCGGAAACCCGATTGGGATGGGTCCAGGATGCTGTTTTCTTCGAGGTATCGGGTTAGCTGTTTGTTGACGATCTTCTCGATGACCTTGGCTGGGAACGGAAGCAGGGAGATGGGCTGGAAGTTCTTGAGGTCTCTCGGGTCCGCCTTGGGTTTTTTGAGTAGGGCGTTGATCTCTGCGTGTTTCCAGCTCTCTGGGAAGGTCGCGGTCTCGAAGGAGAGATTGATGATGTTGCACAGGTGGGGTGCGATGGAGCTGCTGGCTTTGGTGAAGATGTGGTGCGGGAAAGGGTCTGACGGGGAGCCGGAGTGTATTGTGCTCATGGTCTTGATGGTGTCATCGATGTTCACGCTGGCCCAGGCTGGCAGGGGGTCGTGGTCGATGGTGTGCGGGGGTCTGGTGCATCGATCTTAGTTGGGGCTGTCTGGGTGTTGAAGCTGTCGTGGATGTCGGCGATCTTGCAGTGGAAGAAGGTGGCGAGGGAATCGCACAGGGCTTGCGACGGCGGGATGTCGTTGGTGTTGGAGCTGGGGTTGGAGAGTTCCTTCACGATGTTGAAGAGCTCCTTGCTGTTGTGTGCGTTGTTGTCGAGGCGGTCTTTGAAGGAGATTCTCTTGGCGGACTTGATGAGGTGGTGGTGGTTACGGATGGCGTCTTTGTGGGCTGCGTGGCTGTCCGGTGTCTTATCACTGTGCCATTTCTCCTCTAGTTTCCGGCAGGTACGCTTGGAAGCTAGGAGTTCCGAGGTGAACCAGCTGGCTCTTTTGGTGGTGTCACTGTAGGTGAGTTTTTTCAGCGGGGCGAGGGTGTTGGCACAGTCGTCCATCCATCGTCTGAGGTTGCAGGCAGCGTCGTCGGTGTTGGATGGGTCGGAGGGAGGGCTGAGAGCGAGGTTTGCCCGTAGTTGGTCTTCGGTGACTTTGCTCCAGGAGCGGCGTGGGATCTGTTGGGTGCGGTGGTGTGTGGTGGGTTTCTGGAAGGTGAAATGGATGCAGCGGTGGTCGGTCCAGAGGAGTTCCGTGGTGTGGCTGAAGGAGACGTGGGAGCTTGAGGAGAAGATGGGGTCAAGCGTGTGGCCGGCGGAATGGGTCAGTGTTGTGACGAGCTGGCTCAGACCGAGGTTGGCGAGGTTGTCGATCAGGGTGGTGGAGTTGCTGTCGTTGTTGTTCTCCAGGTGAAAGTTCAGGTCTCCGAGGAGGATGTAGTCGGTAGAGGTCAGGGCGTGCGTGCTGATGAAGTCGGCGATGGAGTCGCTGAACTGGGGTCGGGGCCCAGGGGGTCTGTAGACAAGGGTGCCTCTAAGGGTGGTGTTGGGGTCCGTGTGGATCTGGAAGTGCATGTGTTCGGCGGTGCTGAGAGTGTCGTCGGTGCTGGTCGAGACCCTAATGGTGTTCTTGTGGACGATGGCGATTCCTCCTCCTACTGCGTTGATGCGGTCTCTACGGGTGATCTTATAGCCGTCTGGGATGGCTATGGCGATGTCGGGGCGAAGGAGTCGTTCATCCAGGTCTCTGTCAGGAAGGCGATGTCTGGTGATGATGTGTCGAGCAGGTCCCAGAGCTCGACGGGCGTGTTTGCGTGCGGAGCGGGTGTTCAGTAGGATGCATCGGAGGTGGTTGAGGTCCTTCTTGGCGGGCGCTTCGGTGGCTCTGAGGCTGGTGTAGCTGCAGTTCCGGCAGGTGAAGGGACCATGGAGTGCGTTTCGGGCGGCCTTGAAGCAGTTGTGCGTCCGTCCGGGGTTGAGAGCGTGGAGTGTGGTGGCATCGTATCGGCGTCGGTCCTCGAGGCTGGAGCGGGGGGCGCACGGCCCAGGGGTTCAGGCGCTGGGCGCGGTCCAGGCACGGATGGGCGCAGACGGGCTTGCCTTAGGCGCGCCTTCGGCGCACCAGTGCGCGGCCGCCATATATGGGGAGGTGGGAGGGAGGAGCAGCTGGGAGGCGGGAGGCAGGGACAGCGAATGGGCAGTCAGGGGCGGGGCCGCAGGGACGCAGCGGCGGGAGTGGAGAGAGGCAACGAGGGGTACAGAAGGCAAAATGGACACAGGGAAATGGGGGCAACGAGGGGAAACAGAAGAAAAAATGGACACAGTGAAATGGGGGCAGCGAGGGGAACAGAAGGAAAAATGGACACAGTGAAATGGGGGCAGCGAGGGAACAGAAGGAAAAATGGACACATTGAAATGGGGGCAGCGAGGGGAACAGAAGGAAAAATGGACACAGTGAAATGGGGGCAGCGAGGGGAACAGAAGGAAAAATGGACACAGTGAAATGGGGGCAGCGAGGGGAACAGAAGGAAAAACGGGCACCGAGGCCACAAGCAGAGGGGCGAGCTTACCAGCAGCAGCAGCGGGCAGGACACCACAGGCGGAGCTGTGTGGCGGGGAGCGACCTACCTGGCAAGGTCAAGGGTCGCTCTCCTCACGCGCAGCGGCCACCATATATGGGGAGGTGGGAGGGAGGAGCAGCTGGGAGGTGGGAGGCAGGGGCAGCGAATGGGCAGTCAGGGGCGGGGCCACAGGGGACGCAGCGGCGGGAGTGGAGAGAGGCAACGAGGGGTACAGAAGGCAAAATGGGCACAGGGAAATGGGGGCAACGAGGGGAAACAGAAGAAAAATGAACACAGTGAAATGGGGCAGCGAGGGGAACAGAAGGAAAAATGGACACTGTGAAATGGGGGCAGCAAGGGGAACAGAAGGAAAAATGGACACAGTGAAATGGGGCCAGCTTGGGGAACAGAAGGAAAAATGGACACAGTGAAATGGGGGCAGCAAGGGGAACAGAAGGAAAAATGGACACAGTGAAATGGGGGCAGCGAGGGGAACAGAAGGAAAAATGGACACAGTGAAATGGGGGAAGCGAGGGGAACAGAAGGAAAAATGGACACAGTGAAATGGGGGCAGCGAGGGGAACAGAAGGAAAAACGGGCACCGAGGCCACAAGCAGAGGGGCGAGCTTACCAGCAGCAGCAGCGGGCAGGACACCACAGACGGAGCTGTGTGGCGGGGGAGCGACCTACCTGGCAAGGTCAAGGGTCGCTCTTATCCCTACCTTGACCAATGTGCACCAGACTTTGGGAAAACTGAGTACAAAGGGGCAGATTTACGAGCCCCCTGCGCCACCAGTACGTCACTTTTCGTGACGTACTGGTGGCGCAGGGGGCTGCTCCATATTTACAAGGAGAGGAAAAGCCACCCTGCGTGACTTTTCCTCTCCTTGTAAATACGGCCCCTTCACACGCAGCACTTTGCGGTGAAGGAACGTTCCATGGGTGTTGCTGTGGGTGTTCCCACGCAACACTCATGGAACAAGACACATCTCCAGAATTACGAGAAATCGTAACTCTGGAGATGCGTCTGAAAGCTACGCCACCCTAGAGGTGGCGTAGCGAGGCAGCACCGAGGAGAAATGTTTTCATTTCTCCTCGTTTTTACCTCTTTTAATGCGTGCTGCATTCTGCAGCACGCATTGAAAGAGGAAAATGGTTGTAGTGATTATTTTTGTGCAGGAAGGTTCCCCTTCCTGCACAAAAACAATCTCCCACGACGTGAGGCATCCTTGCACCATGGTGCAAGGGTGCCTGCGCCGGCGCATGGCTGCAGTTTGTGCGCCAGCGCAGGGGGAAGCACAAGGATGCAACATATTCTTGTAAATATGTTGCATCCCTGTGCTTCAGAACTAACGCAGCGCGGCACAGCAACATGACTTGCTGTACCCCGCTGCGTTAGTTCAACGTAAATCTGCCCCAAAGTATGGAATTTTAACCTACCTAAATTTGACGTAAATTAGTCAAAGCAAGATTAAGCTATCAGTGGTCCCAAAATAGAAGGTCTTCTGATTTAACAGGGAAAACTGCAATTGTCAACTTTAACCATGAAACAAAAAACAAGAAAAGCCAAATGGAAGGACTGCGGTCAAGGGCTCATTGAGTAACACTTTAACTCGAGAGCTGCTCTTCATCTGCCCGGAGAGAGACCCTGATATTGTTTGCAGCTTTCTAGCATTACTTTTGATGGAGCAGGGTTTTGCGTAAATAAAACCTGCTTGGATTAAACCCTCAGTAACATATATTAACAGTGTGCAGGGAAGATTTTTATTAATAAATGCTAAAACATGGGGAAATGCTTTTGCGCATGCGTAAACTAATGTGTGTACTAATGCATGAGACTAGGCCGCAAATTTTGCTTCAATAATAAAAACGAATGCTGCTTTATGTACGTTAATAATATTTTGCTAGGAATAACATGGGCTGTGCAGGGGTTAGTGCAAAGTGCTGGGATGGTGTGCAAAATGAAATTACATTTCATGAAAATAATAAATGTTTGTGTTCTGTTCTCGTAGAAATACAAGTATGGGCCTACTTTCCTGCATGCCAGTTTTGGGTTAATTCTCGCTGAAAGAAATAAAATGATATAAAAAGGGTTCTGAATGAGGAGAGAACGCAAGAGCATGAAGAATGTCCTTCATGATGCATTGACGGTCTGCCAAGGTTACGGAAGAAGGAAGATACTGATAACCAAGTAGAACAGTACAACTTCCTAGTGAGATGGCAGAGGTGAACAATGGAAGTGTAGAGATTCGCAACATGAAGAAAATATATTATGATTGTATTAAAAAATGTTTCTTGAAAAGGATCTGTCGTCATGTTAGAAAAACTAAACAATAAGTTAGTGAATAGAATGATCACGCTGAGAGTGGTGTGACAGAACACCCCCAATATTAGCCAATGAGGGACAGAATTCGGTTGAAAATGAAACAAATGTGGGTTGGACATTTAGGTTTTAGGGTATAACTGAAGGTCCCTGGTGGTAGTGGTTTGGGACGGCTGGTGTTTAGCTTGCGGGAGATCGTTGCTGTTGTCGGTTTGCTGTTTCCAGATAGAGGCCTACCTGTTTTTCCTGACTCCTGACTTAATCTTTACCATTCATCTCTACTCGAGTGGCCTTGCTGCCCTAACTGGCCAGCGGGGTAGTTTTCCGATTCTTACTTGGGTTAGTATAGATAATCTACTGAATTTGCATATTCATTTACAAATGTATTTGTCTCTGAAACTTTTCTCTCTTCGCCTATCCACTCCTCAATGCATTGTTTATTTGATATGAGTTTGAATTTATACATTTGCCAATGTTTTCTCTCTGTGATAATTCATGATTTTGCATTCGTATAACTGTACTTGATGAGCATTATTTACTTACATTATTTTACGATAAACAACATAAAACTACACATTGAGTCTGTTATTATTTAGTAATATAGATGCTTAGATAGTACATATTATTGACATCAACTACTCAACTTTAGGTCCATCGACACATTTATTTGTTAGGAGAAATGCAGGTTTCTGAAGTGTATTTAGTGAATTAGGAATAAACTTGCATCACACTGAACCCCAGCGTGAAGGGATTAGTTGGGTAGTGTAAATGGGCCTATGATTGTGAAAATTATCGATCCCTGATCGTTGGATCACTTTGCTCCTACAGTGTCAGCGGTAGTGGGGCACCTGGTGACAATGTGGCGAGACACCTGATTGCCAGGAACAGCCATAAACTCAGAGCAGCTTTCATGCTCTGCAGATCCAAGAAGGCACCCATTCGAGGATAACACTGCTGGGCGGCAGTGGCCTCACAGAAGTTAGGCCTACACCTGGGCCTACAATAGGTGCTGCAGGGAGCTGCGGTAGTCAGGGACTTGTGCGAGCACCCAGATACGACTGTAGCAGTTCAGAGAGAGCTCCAAGTGGATGTACGGATTGTTGCCTGGAGCTGCAATTTCCAGACATGATCCATCTTGCGTTTGTAGCATAGTACGGGACCCCTGTCCCTTAGATACAAGTGTGGCAATGGTGGACCCAAGGGTAGAAGGGTGTAGCTGATTTGAGGCCCTGCTCCTCTCTCCCACACTTGATACATTACCCAGCCATAGAGTGTGATCCTAGGAGAGATGTGTTGGCCTGATACTCTAGGTGCAGCTGCCTGGACGGTAGAGACAAGCAACAGTGACCTGGACTGGGTGTGCAACCTCTGCATTGAGCAGCCTCTGAAGATGGTGGTTTTGAGATGGCATTATCACACAGATATGGGATTCCACCCTTACCCCCTTTGTGCTAAAGGATGGGCCATAGAATTAATCCGGACTAAAAGTGGCAGCACCAAGTAAATAGGCTACAAATTGTTGGTCATGGTGAACCACAACATTTTTAGCCATGCCACGTCACTGTGGCAGTAAACTGTGCACGCAGGCCCTGCAGTGGCAGAGGCCTGAGACAGGTTTGAAAGGCTACTTTGGTGTGTGGTGCAAGCAGGCCCTGTGTATATGGGATACCACTGTACAAGGGACTTGCAGGTAAATTAAATATGCCAAACAGGTGTAGATCAATCTTACCAAGTTTACAAGAGAGAGCACATGCACTTTAGCACTGAACAGCAGTGATAAAGTGCCCAGAGTCATAAAACCAACCAAAACAGGTAAGAAAAAATACAGGAGGAAGGCTGAAAGTTTTGGGGTGACCCTGCAAAAAGGGCCAAGTCCAACACAAGCTGATGCCATTGAAGCCCCCACCTTTAAGAATTGTCTTTAATGATGACCACAGATGTATGTCTGATGCAAAGGATGGCCAAATCGGGCCATAAGGGCTATACTGCCCCTCGCTTGTCAGCGATGTAACGAACATGCTGATAGCCTGTTAAAGTGATGATGAACTTGGCAATTGTGTGGAGTCTACTGAGATGGCAGAAGAGTATTGGGAGTAGGCTTCAATTATGTTTAGCTTTCAAAAACTGCATATGTCACCATGTTCATATGTCATCATGTTAAGGCTTTGAAACTTTGTATTGCTAAATCCACATGGGACCCATGCCTGTGTCACACACAGATCATAAACAGTGTGAACCACAATTTTCAGGCATTCTCACATTGTAACACACATAAAACGCTCACTGTTAAGCCATGTACAAACAATTAGCCCTTAGCAGTATCTGCCATCATATGTTTAGATAAAAGCCATGAAATGCTGCATCCACCAATCATCACCTGTTGACCACAGAATCATACCTATATTCTTGAGGGAATATGAATGAAACATTGCTTGACTAACTCAAGATCCCTTATATGCAAACGTGTAGATCTCTGACAAAGGATTATGTTGAAGAGGATAATATCATGTGCAACAGATGCACCTTTGCTAAGCAAAGTGGCATGCGGGAATATGGAACTTGCATGGGACAGGGGAGCTGGTATTTTACAATGTTAGTCTTTGTCACAGAGACTGTTGTAATAATTACATGATGCATTTTTAAGTGCATGATGTAGTGGACATATGTGCTCCTGGGACTTTTGTTCTCTCACCATTTCTTTTCAGTGGGCAATCAAGAAGGGCGGGGGTATGATAGAACCAAAAGGAAGACTGTCAAAGAGCTTGGAAACTTGGCAGGTATATGAAGACAGACCAGCAGGGATAGTGCACCCACCCAGGTAGTGAAAATGTCACTGACTACAAGATGCTGGGAGTAATATGAGTCTACTACAGAGGGAATGGTAGATGTGGACACCAGGAGGTATCTAAACGATTGTTTTCCTCCTGGGCAAGTACAGGAAACATCACTGGAAACCCAGGACCAAGCAGTTGTTAATTTGACATTGTCGAGGGTGTAGAGACAACGACAAGATGACACTTCAAGAGAGACAGATGAGACTGTATTGCGATATGTGGATATCTTTTGCTTGGTATACGCATATGGACATGAGCCATGGTAGTGTCTACTTGGTAATGCTATGGATGCTTACTATGTGGACTGACTCTTTGATGACAGCTGCTCATGAACAGTCCCTGAAGGTGTCTGTGGACATGAGACCCTTGACACAATAGCTGCAGAAAAGAGTAATGAAAAACTGTATAGATATGAAAGTGTAGCTCAAGGCATCCATGATAGGTGTTATACCTAGAGTACATGCTAAATGAATTTAAAATGGATAAAGCTTATTCCTTTCACATCGACAAAATGATAAAAGGACAGACGTTTATTAGAAAAGAGAAAGGGGTGAATGAGATGCAAATGGCAATAGATGATAGTATATGAATTATGGTCACAGACTTACATGACAGACTGATGGTAGATGACCCAATTGCTATTACAGGATGGCTCTTGATGTGGTGAACTTGGTAGGGCATAGTGTAAACACCAGGGGCCCTTTGGTCGCTGAAAATTTGGCGAGGGACATACATATAACGAATATTGAATTATCCCAATTCCAATACTGTGAGGTAAAGGGAAAATGTTAGGGTTAGGCAGTGACCAAATATTTACTGAATCATGTGCTATTTGACAGCTCCATGGAGAAAGGTGTAAGTTAGAGTTAGACATTAATGTGAAGTGACAGTCTGTTATGTGCTGTACCAAAAATATATAATTCTATGGTTCCAGTAATTGGAACATGGGTGGATTGAGTGGGTGACATGAGACATATCCATATACTTATCATAGAAATTGTGAAAATGAAGTATGTGTTTTGTGATGTAAGTGTTCTCATTTAATCTTATTGATTGTAAGAAGTATTTATTATCACTGTTCCCTCCCTCTCCTCCTTTCCTGATCTCTGCCTCTCATTTCCCCTACAATTGGTATAGCCCTTCCTCGGAATCCATCATTTATTCAGTCGGAGATGGATTTGCAAAAAAATGTTCTGTGTGAGGGCTTTGGTTACACATCTGATGCTGGTTGGCAATGAAATAATGTCTTTTGGAAGCAAAGGCATTGGAGCCATTTCCAAGGTTATTAATAAACAGAAAGGCTTTGTACGAGAGGGTTTGGCATCAGCACATATAGGATAACTCCCCAAACATTTGTCAACATCAGAACTCATTTTTGGCCACCAAAAACTTTGAGGCAATAATTCAAAGGTGTTCTTATATCCCTTGTGGCCAGCTTGTTTAGAATCATGGCAGAGTTGGAGTACAATTTTCTGAAGATTCTTCTCCAGAAGAAAAGTGCCATTTCATGAACGAATAATCCTTTCTTATTCAAAGAAAATTGCTTGACTTCCTGTTGGCTAAGAGATTGTTGAGAGTAACGGACATTCTCCAAAATAGATGTTAAAATAGAAAGTATGTGCTCTGAGAAGGGGACTCAGTCTCATCCAGACACCTGCAGGAAAGTGCATCCACTGCTTTATTTGAAGAACCCAGAATGTAGCTCAAATTGAGGAAAGAAAATTATGCCCAAAGGGCCTGAATTCCATTTCTGCATTGACTGATTTTGGGTCTTGAAGAGTCTGATGCTCAGTCCTGATTACAAAGGGATGCCTGGCCCCAAAGTAATAGGTGTTGCCATTCCATGCAGGTCTCTTTCATAGCCAACAATTCTCTTTCTAAAATGAAATAATTCTGTTCTGCAGGAAACAAAGAATGGGAATAATAAAATCTTGGTGTTCTAAGGAGTCATCCTCTTGTAATTATAAAAGAACAGCCACGAGAGCACTTCCCAAAGCATCGGGTTCCACAAAAATAATTGTTTGCTCGGATCTGGATAATGAACTGGGGCAAAGGAAAAGGCTTTCTTTAAGGTCTTAAAAGCTTCTTCAGCATGAGTATCTCAACAAAATGCACCAACCAGTTCTTCCTTCAAAAGTCAAGATATCTCACTGGAATATAATAAAAAATCTTAATAAATTTCTGATAAAAAGTAGTGTTAGACCCGGCATCTATTGGCATGTTTCCCCTCGCTTCACTCTGCTGCCCTGGTCTCACCGACGATGTCACTGCCCGCAACACCCGTGACCGCATTGTGGTTTGGGGGCACCGCTCGTAAGTTACATGATGCACCACCCCATCCCACAGTGCCGTCTGGGCCAATTGATGCCAGCTCCAATCAACCGATACTGTTGCTTGCACCATGATCTGTCTGCACTGCCATGAGTACTGCCTCACTCCCTACCACAGCTCTGGTCTCAACGATGCCGCTGGACGACCGTCACCGAGCGGCAGCCTGCACTGCGACTTGAGGGCACCGCACGCTGCACCGCAAAGGCTTTACATCGCAACCGCGATGGTTGCCATGACCGGCCCACACCAACATGATCACCCACAACAGAAAGGTACTGTTTACGAGTCTGACAAAACCACGACCGACGCAATTGTTGTACGGAACTGTTGTATTCTGTTGTTCTCAGCACTGCGGTAGCACCGGACAGAGCTACCAACTTCAAGGGACTGCATTTTAAGGTTATTCTTGCAAAGTGCACATTTTTAAGTACTGTATGCTGGACTTTTATCGTTTTGGTCTTGTTTTGAATATTTAATGAATTGGATATTTTTCAAAACCGGTGTGGTGTCCTTTTGTAGTGTTTTCACTGTAGAACTGTTGGTTATGTGCAAATGCTTTACACACTGCCTCTGAGATAAGCCTGACTGCTTGTGCCAAGCTACCAAGGGGGTGAGCAGGGGTTATTTCAGTAGAGTATCCCCTTATACTGACTAGAAGGAAGGGTCCCTACTTGGACAAAGGTGCAAACCATTGCCAACTAAAGACCCCTATTTCTAACAATTAGCAAATCTAAAAAAGCAGTGAGTGAGAGGATGGCCAATACAGAACAGTGGAAATCTTTTTAGGATCTATCTCTATTCCCTAAGGATTCAATATGAATCAAAAATACTCATCTTCCTGGCCTTTAAGAGACACTTTTCTGGTTAAGAGTTCAAGTGATTCTTTCATAGTCTGAGTATCACTTCCACCACATGATCACTATGTTCTGACAAGGTTTTAGAAAAATGAAAATGAAAATGTCATCTTGATAAATGATTACAAATTAATTCAGGATTTCAGAAAAAATACTATCCATGAATCTTTGAAAAATCGAAGAAGCATTGCTAAGCCCAGAGGGTATTACACTATATTCAAAATGCCCGAATGGTGTACAAAAATCTGTTTTCAATTCATCCCCATCTTTTACAAGTAAAAGGTGATAAGCTTCTTTGAAGTCTCACTTAGCAAACACATGGGAGCACTGAACTGCCTCCAAGATGTCTTTAATTAAAAGAAGGGGACAATGGTCTTCAACAGTGATTTCATTTAGTTGCTGGAAGTCAATACAAGAACTTATTCATACTTTTCTTTGGCACAAAAAAGAGTGCTCCAGCGGGAGAGGTGGAGCGAGAAATAACCCCATTCCCAAAATGTATGTCCTAGTGTTGACCTACTTTATGGAATTTTGGCCCCCAGTTTAAAATTGATGGCAGAATTACAGGGGTGATGAAGAGGTGACTGTTTAGGTGTGAAAGATCCAAAGATGTCCAGGAATTTGTGATGTTGCTATGGCACGGTAGCCATTGTCACCACACTTAATTTTCCCCCTTTATTCTCACAAAAAAAATGTTCCAGAGATTCCTTAGGAGCAATTAGGCAGTTTTGATTAAAATAAAAATGGATCTCAAAGAAATAGTCTCAGTAGCCCAACTGAGATACAGGTTATGAAGACTTAGTCAAGAAAAGACCAAAATAAACAAGAGATTGGGAGAAGCAATTAAATCAAAAGTCAGTTTTTCTTGATGGCTCACTATCTTCATTAGGAGGTTAGGAGAATGCCTCACTACTGGACCAGATACTAAAGGAGTGCCATCAACTGTATGAAGTACTTTTGCTTTCTCTTTTGGTACTCTAGGAATCTGATGACTCTGGGCCCAATTGGAATCTAAAAATTCTTGTTGCCCCACAATCCAGTAGGGCCATAGTTATCACCTTACTCTCTGGTCCAAGGTGCAATGTAGTGGGAAGTAAGAATAACTGGTTTGCAGATTCCAGAAGAAATCTCAACATTGATACTTGAGGAAGACAATTTACGTCCACTCTCTCCTTCCTCTCTAGTTTGGAAACTGGCATTTTCTGACGTCCTGGAAGGACGAGTCAGACATTCCTTAATCAAATGGCCATTTTCTCCACAGTATAAACACAATCCTTTTACATTATTTCTTTTTTCTTACTTTCTGGTAAAGGCCCCTGAATAGACCCAATCTCCATCGGTTCTTCTGTGATTCCAGGATTCCTAATGCCATCAGTTCTGGGTACACCAAAGACCTGCCAATTGGATATAGAGCATTGTATTGTTTACTGCGCCTCTCCAGCTTTCGTTCCTTTAAACGAATCTCAATATGCAAGGCATTTTCTATAGTTTCTTTTACAATGGTAGGACGTGGGACATGGACCAGCTTGTCCTTAATCCCTTCTCTCAGCCAACATCAGAATAAGGTAACAAGAGTTTTCTCAACCCGCTGTGTTCTGGCACTAGTCGCCTAAAGCCGGGTACAGAAGCAAATACTTCATGGGATCCTTGATAAATATCACACAAGGCTTCTTCTGACGAATTTTCCAGGTGAGACCCACAACACATCTTCTGATATTTCTCCAAGAAGAGGGGATAATTATCAAGAACTAGGTTGGCGCTGGATACCAATGTGCACAACCCAAGAGAGAGTGTTCCCAGTGGGACAGCTAATTAAATAGCCCACCTTGGTTTTAGCAAATGAACAGTCATAGTATCTAAAGACTCTCAAACATTTTCTGAACTACCATCAAAATGTATCGTCCCACCAGGGATTATTTCAAGGTTTTATTCTCATTCTGCAAGGCATCCAACTGTATATTTAATTGTTGAATAGTTTCATGGATCTCTTGTGAAGGATGTATACCTATGGATGGAACTGACACTCGTTAGCGTCCCAATCTATTGATCGCCGGTTGTTTCAGGAGTGTCTAGGTCCAAGAGACCTTGACTCCAAAGAAAGTTCTAACCTGCTGATGGAGATAAACTCCTAACAGTGGGTGCTTTTGGAAAGAACCCAAATCTGGTGGAGGAAAAGTGAATTTCCTCCAAAGTAGAACTCCAGAAGGGCAGGGCTCAGTGGAGAGAACCAAAAAACATCAGGACAGAAATACAGGGGACTACTAGTTAGAATAAAACAGAGCAAAACTAAGAGCATGCACAGAATTAAATAGCAATTGCAACTCAATATTCCAGTAATCCTCCTACCCTTATATCCCTTAATTAGATATGGAAGAAAACAAACGACCAAAATAAGCTATTGCTGAAATAATGGTTTGGTCAGACAAGGTAAAACAGTACTGACAGGCCATCATCTTTGATTGGGAAGCATTAGATCTTCCAAGATGGCCCTCCAGCTCAGGATGCCATGGAAGCTTGCAAAGCTAGTAGGACTTATACTGCGCCCATCCATCAGTCTCGCAACCAAAACCCAGCAGCCCGCAAGCAGAACCACCACCCTCCACCCTGTAGGCACCAGGCCAAGATCAGTATCCTGCATGCCACAAGGAGGAGAACCTAAAGAAGTGGCGAACGCAAGCTCCCAACACATTGACTATTATCAATTGTCTTTGATATTGGCTTTTAAGGGTCTGCCTTCTGTCTGGAGTCTGAGACAAATGGATAATGGCTGGCACTGGTCTGCCTTCTGTATAGTGTCTGAGTGAAGTCCATTTTCACTGCAGGCAAACCCTCAGCAGAGGAGGTGGTGACAGGTTGGTGACTGGCTGAGTGGCTGACAGCACATGACCTGCAAAGGAGAAAGAGACAAGATGTGAATGGGCTTATTTGATCCCTATTAATCTAGGGCCCTATTCACATAGGTAAACTGACACGAAAGTCTAACTTTACGACTTTTGGTATGCACAAAGGTCATTTACGAGTAGTAACTTTACGTCTGCACTCGGGTGGAATCTCTGCAGTGGGGGTGAAATCTCCACAGTCAGGCAGAATCTTCACAGTTGTGGCAGAATCTCTGCAGTTGGGGTGGATGAAGTGTAATCACATACACCTACTGTCAATTGATACCACCTGCAAGACCTGCACTACAAACCAAATAAAAGCAGCACACAATCGAAGTCCAGGTTTGGCCACACAGAGTTCCTGCATGCCTGCTCAGCACCTTGCCTCAAAACTGCTACCCCAGAGGAGGAAGAAAACTATTCTGAGTAGGAGACCACCATGATCTTGGAGTTCATTGTGAGGCACCACTAAAGGCTCCATGGTCTCCCCCCACAGCACCGGTGACACACAGAAGGCAGCCCTATGGCGGCATTAGCCACTGCAGTCACAGCGTTGGGGGAGGATGTCTGCACTGTAATTGACATCAAGAAGAAGTGGCAGGATGAGAAGAGGTGGGTGAAGGAGCAGTACGCCATGATAGATTGTGCAAAAAACATGGTGAGTCAGACCCCAATGTGTCTCCTTTTGTACATTGCACTACAAGTCCCAGAAGCCTTTGTGATGGAAATGGCAAATCCCATTTCCTCAGTCCCAAACAGGGGACCAGCATTGCTGGTGAATTCACCTAACACTGGTAAATGGCAATAGAAAATGTGCCCCTTCCACTTAGCATTACTGTTAGCATGTAGATGCAGTGAGGCCATTTGTGATAAGTTGCACATGTACATTTATTGATTGCTGACTTCCCTGTTGCCCTCTATTGCCACATGCAGCCAGAGTACAGTCATCCAATGTAGCAGAGGTGCCTGCATCTCCTGGGAGGCAATACCATGGTTAAAAGTAATCCATACCACCATCACAAACTGGTATGCAAAACTGGCCAGGAGAGGTTTCAAACTCCTATATTGTTATCAGACAACCCATGGACATATTACATATATTCCATCATAAGTGCCAGACCTGTGAACTGAACTCAGAAATTTTGTGCATCACATGTAGCAACTAGAATGCTAACTAAAAATGCACATATCTTTGTAGGCCCAGTAACATTGTCTCGGAAATCAGTCCCCACAGTGACATCTGCTACAAGGTCCGGTGTGACATCTGGTTAGGCACCAAACACTGGGCGGATGCGGGATCCTGGTAAGTAAACCCAAAAATCATATACCCAAATGCTCCTGATCTTAAAATTGGATTTAATGTCCACAGTATGTTGTTTGTGTCTAACATCACAGTTGTCACTCATCTCAACATGCCCACATATGGCACATTACATTATACCAAATCACACCATGTTG
This sequence comes from Calotriton arnoldi, assembly GCA_963921515.1. Lineage (NCBI taxonomy): Eukaryota > Metazoa > Chordata > Amphibia > Caudata > Salamandridae > Calotriton > Calotriton arnoldi. Next base: position 405,867 of record CAWUFW010012136.1, read on the forward strand.
GCTAGTGAAATGATGACTCAAAATGTACGGCAAGTGAGTGCAGTACGTACCTAATTTACTATATTGTTTCATATGAATAGGAGTAGCCACAACTGGAGTGAAAGTCCATGACGTGAAAACTCTCAAGCAAAATCCCAGCACCCAAATTGTATGGAAATTGATGTGGATGAGGGTCGAACTGATGGCAGTTGGATTGCGGATGGAGAGTGGTTTTTGGGCTTGTAAAGTAGATGTAGAGGAAGTGAAGCATTTACATCTGGTGGCTGAACTGCACAACGTAAATCCAGTGAAGGTGGCTACCATCTGAGCTTCTCCACTTAACCACAATGTGTGATTCTAGCCAAAGGTTGATTGTCAGCTTGCCTCCTCTTCTACCATATTCACATATAAGCAGCATGTTAAATACATGATTTCAGGATGTGTGCTGTACAATACCTGTACAATGAGCTCCCAATCCAAAATGGCCATTGTAACTCCGGGAGAGGAAAGCACAAATGTGACCCAAATCTTGCTTGAGAATTAGACATATCACATTTTAAGTCTGTAATGCAATGATATGATCTGATGTTAAAAGGAGAAACAGGTCTGCATGTTGAGGTACACTCCTTTATAAATGTGGAAAGACCACATCATACTTATGATGCATGATGGCCCTAACAATGAAGGTGCTTCTAAAGGTAGGCAATGCAGTACACCCTAATGACCTCCTTCTTTTAAATAACAGGAACCTTCTAATACACGTTTGCCTGTTAATGCCATATCTCGTTGATGGCATTGCTGTTTTGAGTTAACAGCTGCCAACTGCTGCTGGTGACCAGGGGCGCACCTGTAAAGGTCAGGAGAGCCACATGCAGCACAGTGGCCATAAAATGCATATCACTGGTCTATACCAATGACATATACATGTTAACTCATTGCTATCATCCAGTTTACTTGAATATGGACATATTTGTCCCGTAACAGCTGCTGGCAGGATTTCCTCAGTGCTGCAGACAACACCATCCCGGGTTTGCGTAGACATCCTGGCATCAGCAGTTAAACCCACTCACATCTGTCCGTTAGGTAAGCGTGCCATATAGTGCTTCAAAATATGGATTCCCAAATCATCCACAATGACAAAATCCTTAGGGAAGGACGTTATGAGATTTAGCCCTTTCTGTATAGCATCTGTAGCTGGTGTGTAAAAAGTTTCCTACATAATCAATCAGTGATGTGTGTGTCACGTGTGCCTGTTTGCATATAAATCATGCAGATCATTAAGTATGGTGTCACTTCCTTCTCAAGCTGCTCGATCGAGGACCACATTTTCTGCTACACATACGAGGAGCCAGGTTCAGCAGCTGACGTTCCAGGGATATAAAACAACACAGAACTGTGGCTGGATCTGGTGAGATTTTGCTTTTGCATTACATATCTGCATTCAATATCTCAGTGCTACGATGTAATCAATCAAGTGTAGGTGTGCCCAAGCCACATCACATGTGCATCATCTGTTGATGCAAAGTTCATTTGAATCAACCTTTATGTTGCACCATATAATATAATAGGACAATTACTTATCTTGTTGCAACCTCTGTTTTCCATGTGCTGAGGATGATGAGGACATTAGACCTTCCACCAGTGGCGGCTGACGAGCAATTGAAGGGGAGAACCCACTTCTCTTACAATCAGCCATTTCAGCTGCCAGTAATGCGCAAGAGGAGGAGAAAGAGGAGTACAGGAGGAGGTGGAAGATTTGGAGGAGGATGAATACTATAAGGATGAGGAGTCAGATTTCCTGGCCATCATAGTAGGCCCATCAAAGGTCACCCCAACTCTGCACAGCAAAATGCCTCATACTCCAACCCCCAAGATTGGCAGTTCCCAGCACTCAGCTAACTAGCCACAGCTTCCACATACCCCAACACAGCCATCACTCCCTCACAGCTCTCACATCCAGGTCTGATGTGTAGGTTCCCATACACACTCCTCCCAAGACAGTGCATCGCAAGCATTTTCTGCATCATCTGAGGGACATACCTCCCGTGGTGAGGTGCAGGTATCCCCTGATCACCAATCTCCTGCCCACAGCCTACCATCTGCTACACCCCCGTAGGTTAACCTGAAGGACATATCCATGGCTGTCCCATGCGGAGGGGGCCATGGTGGCAAGTGGGAGGAGGAGTTCTTCCAACAGCAGGCTGATATGAGGCAGGACATTAGTGCCATAGGGGCTACTCTGTCAGACATGTCAGAGACACTGCAGGACATGCGCCAAATCCCTCAGGTGGTGGTCAGACTGACCCAGGTGTTGGACAGAATGGTCAAATATTGTAAGACATGTACAAGAAAATAAATGACATTGTATCCATCCATAGGGAAGAGAATGCAAGACACCATGCCTTGGACATGAAGGTGATGGATGCCATGCTGAAACTGATCCAAAGTTTCCCTTCAAGGTCAACGCATGTAGAGGAGGCAATACATATACCTGCAGCACATCACACCCTCCCACCGGTATCACTACCTGCACAGGCTCCCTGCAAATGTTCACAGCCACAACCACCCTTGCACATGACCCCACCGCACATCCATCATCACCCCTGTCCAGGCTCCTCCCCCACCCATACAGCCACCATCACTTCCTGTCCAGGCACCTCTCCCACCTGTACAGACAGATACACCACACCAACCTGCACCTTGGCAACACAGCAAACACCCTTACTCACAGCGATTTTCACCACCACATTTGCAAAGTCACATGCAAGATCCATCATGATCACTGTAAAATATGTTATCCACAATATATGTTAATAAAGACAATTTCCTCACGAGTCAAGACTAAGTTGTGTATAATGTGTTGATGGTCGATTGTTTACCCATGTGGTTGCCTATAGATGTGACGATGAATGTGTGTGAGTGAGACATGTAAAAGTGTTAGACCATCTGTGTAACAAGCTATCACATACAAAGCAATTAACTACTCCCAAGGTATATTTCTATACTTTGAATATATCATTTACAATGAAGTAAACAAGATAGAGATAGTTTGATCCAAAATATAGTTTATATATAATTGAGTGTTGTAAAAAATTAAATTCCAAAAACAGTCCGTTGGGAAGGGAGAAAGGAAACTAAATAATATTCTTTACTTGGAATGGACAAGGGGGCTTGGAGGAGGTTGGGCAAAATAAATAAAACACACCAAAAAGTGTCAGGAGAGCCAGTCTATAGACAAGGGGCAAAGAAAATATCCAAATTCAAAATATTGTCCAGACAGTCAAGTGTTCTCCTGGTCATCCGCTTTTGCATGATGTGAAGATCTTCTGCGTTGAATACAGGCTCCTGGCTGGCTGATGCAGTACCAGACACCACACAGGGTTGGAACACATGAGGGGTACTGGGGAAACATTGTGGGATGCTGTACAGGGTGACACATTGAGGGTGGTTTGGAAGGGACATTGGGCAAGGGCAGGCAACATGGCTGCACCCAAGGAAGTGATACTGGCATTGAGGGTGGCCATGGATCTTGCATGTTCCTTTCGGAAGCTACACAGTTTATCACAGAGCTGCAGTAGGATCCAGAAGGACATATCTGGCTGCCCCTCACGTGCCTCCATCATTTCCTAGGATGCAGCCACAGGAGTGGCAATACAGGGAGGGGGTTTGGGTCTCACATGAGGAGTGTGGAATGCGTCAAGATCAGAGCCTTCCTCGGGTATTCCTGGCAGCCACTTGGAGTGGCAGGGGATGCAGCTGGAGGCGCCCATGGAATGGGGGGCCTGTATAGTCAGTGAGGGGTTGTTGGCAGGCCCAGGTGGTGATAGGGCCTGCACCATGGACAGCGCAGCAAACAAATGGTCTTGACTGCCAGTGTGAGAGTCTATTTACTCCCCCCCTGGCCACAGGTGTCCAGTTCGGTACCCCCCATAATGCCCTCAGCCTCCGGTCTGTAGCGCTTGTGGTAAATTCTGCTTCTGTCCCGGTGGGCGCATTACCCTTGCCTTCTGACGTTGTTGGTCCCTCCTCCTGTTCTTCCTCTTTAGTGCTGGAAAAAGACTGTGGCTGCAGTCGCCCCAAGGATGTCCTGCTCTGCCCTTGGTCCTGCTCGTCTTGGCCAGCTGGGCCCACTGAAAAAGAAGATGAAACAGTACATAGTTGTTGTACACGTCAGAACGACACATTTAACTACATGAAGCAAGTGCAGACTTGGTCCCCCTTTGATCTCACTGTCCAATTACAAGTGACTTGGAACCTAAAGTATGTGTATGCTCTCTGTGATGTCCTGATTCGACTCACATATTGACATCTTTCTTGAATTTGGAAGGTGTACACTTCTGTACTGACCAACCCTCACCTTCAGCATTATTGTAATCAGTCAGAATTATTGTATTCGATTAATACAAAATGAATCATAAATGTTCAAATATACATCACAGATAAAAACTTTAAAAGAGAACAGTTCATTCATAGCAGCAAGTAAGCGATTTCCTGGTTTCCAAAGACATACATAAAAAGGAAGCAACACTGTAACAGGTTAGAGGGTCAGGCAGCATACGTAAAAAAATAGGGCCGGGCGACATTGTCTAAAATTATGCTTGCGAAAAAGTGGAATTAAAAACGTTTTCCGATGATTACAATAAAATTTACAGAAAAAGATGTGCAAATCAGTTTGATGTGAGAAATCATCACATGGGCAACAAGGAGATCATTAGTAGAATAAATACCAGCAGGGTGGCCCCACATACAGGAAATGTAATTAAGGCGAAACCTTAACAGAATAATTCTGTGCTGAGGGATTGTTACAAACTCCAAATAGGAGGGTATCCCCTCAACCTGCAGTGGGCCTTCAATGTATTCCCTGACAGTCGGTTTATTACAGTGTTCATTTATTCTCGCATCATTAGCAATGGTTATAAAACGGGTCTTTAAAGCTTTTTTCGAGACAGAGGCACATTTTCCTGGGAATTCAAATAAACTCCCTAGATCTAGGGTATGTAGAGTGTTTTTCACATACTTTAACCATTGAATATCCTCTTTATATTCTAGGGATAAGCAATCCAGTATTATTTGTTGGGTAAGGGACACAGTATCTCTGCGCCATAGTGAGTGCCATAGGAGAATGGGTTCTACATTTATCAAATCAGTTATATAGGACTTACCTAACTCTTCGTGTAATTTGAAGTTGGAACAACTAATAGGGAGACTCATCATTGATTTCCAAAAGCAATCCTCTACTGTTTGTATCCCCTTCACATTAACATGGCCCCACACTCCCACACAATACGCAGCTACTGAAATAGATTTTGCCCCATAAACCTTTCTTAAAATATCCGGGTTTCTTGTTCCCAACTTTTTTGAAAATGAGCGAATTGCGTTTGTACTCTTTTCAAGCATGATCACACGATTCTCTACCATATTCATCCAGGATGCCCTATAGTCAAAAGTTACCCCTAGATACGAAAATAACTCTGTCTGCACCACTTTATGATTAGAAATAAAAAGGACGGGGATTTTTCAGCTTTTGACCTGCAGTTAAAACAAATGACTTAGATTCGTTTGTATGAAGGTCCAGACTTTTCATAAAATCTACATAGGTATTTAATAATTTCTGTAGCGACCTACCCATTCGCGCAATTAAAACTGCATCATCTGCATATAATAAAATTGGGATGCACATCTTGTTTATTCTAGGAATGTCTATGGCTGATTCTAGCAGTTTGGACTCCACCCCATTTGTATATAACGAGAACAGAAAAGGGGCGAGGACGCACCCTTGGCGAACTCCTCTAGTAACTGAAAACCATCTGGTGCACTCACCCTGTAGACCATATCTTACACATGCTTCAGCTTTCGAGTACAATTGTCTTATAAAGGTAATCATTTCCTGGTCTACCCCCATTTCCCTCATGATCCTCCATAGATGGCAATGGGATAGGCAGTCAAAGGCTGCGCTAAGATCCATGAAGGCCAAATATAAATTACCTTGCTTAGTGTGGGTGTACTTCGCTATAAACAGACTCAGGTTCAGGCATTGATCTTGAGTACCTCCACCTTTTCTAAAGCCATATTGTGCCGGTATCAAGATGTTGTTTGTCAGTGCCCATGCCTCCAATTTATTTAATAGCACTCTGCCCATAAGTTTTGCCATGCTGTTGAGGAGGGAAATTGGTCTATAGTTTCTGGGGTCTTGTTTCTCTCCTTTTTATAAATTGGTACTAAAACTGCTTTATGCCAGGAAGCAGGAGGTCCCTCTTTTGCTATGGCATTAAATGTGTTAGTAAGCAAGGGTCCCCAGAGGTCGGGCAATCTGTAAAAAATCTATTGGGGCACCGTCTATCCCAGGTGCATAATTACTGGTGCATTCTGCCAGAGCTACACCTATCTCCGCATTATTAAAAATAAGGGCGATACTAGAAGATAGAACAGGCTTGTAATCTTTGTTTCCTGTCATTGCTACATAGTCATCTTCCAATGCCAGTCTACAAAAGGAGATGGGAGACAGCCAGGGTGGATGTATGCACATCTAAGCATGATTCCGGGTTGATCATGTGATGTGTAGTCTCAGCAGTCTTACACTTACTAACAAATGTCAACTGCTGTGTAGCATTGTATGACATAACATAAATGCTGGTTTGTGTGGACCTATCCAAACAAGGGCTTGGATATTAACTTTGCTAAGAGGTGACTCTAACTATTTGATATTCCCAAGCAATAGCAGACACTCTACATGGCAGGTGCCACATTTCACCTTTCACGACTGTTTAGTTTGTGCTGTATACTAGTCAACACATGTGGCTAGTTGTGAAAGCTACCTTGACTGGGCAAATGCCAAACGAGCCACTGTTGGGAATATGTGTGTATGTGAACCCCCTGGAGAATTTGGTATCACTTTAGCGTGAGACAAGGATCTCAAAGTCAGTCTTTACACCATGGCAGATAATAATCTGTCTTATTCTGAAACCAAACACAAAAGGCATGCAAGGTACAGCATCCTAAACCCAAAGGCCTCTCAACCGCACACGAGACAGTGTCTGTGCCATCCCTTACCCAATTCACACAGAAGTTATAAGGCCCTTGGGTCAAAAGTAATTGTGCTGCCAGTGCTGTATTTTATTCAGAATGCAAGTGTGAGCGTCATTTCCCAGGTGGGTTCCAAACACTACAAGTCCCAAAATGCACTCTGGTCAGTGCATTCTATGTGCTACAATGAGGCATTGGCCTTATAATAACTGTTGCATTTGCACAGATTACATGAAAGGAGACATGGGACACCTGATGGTACAGCTCTGTCATCCCTCACATCATACTATCAGACACATACTGCAGTTAATGCAGTTATCAGGTCTCTGCTGCTCATGCTCTTCCAGCTGAGCATGGAGGGTCGGCCAGACTGCCCTAAAGACCGTCCTGTACAGTGGTAAGAGGCGGGCTGGTGCACTTGGGGCTGGGAGGATTTGGCCCAATATTTCCTGGGCCTTTAGCTGGGCGCATCCTTTCAGGTCCTCCCAGCGCTTACAGCATGTCCTGCCCTGCTGATCGTAAATGCCCACTGCACTGCAACACTCCATGATGGTGGCCCAGATTCTGGCTCGCACTGCAATACTCAGCTGGTCCTCCGGCACCCCCAAACAGCTGAGGATACCTATCTAGCACCCCCTCAGTTAATTTTTCCAAATCTCTTTCTCTGAAAGGGGGTGCTTCCTCCTCAAGTCCCTCATCCATGTTTCGGGCAGTATGGTTTCACTGAGCAGCAGGATGGCAGAGGATCTCATTGGGTGCTGAGGATGACTCAGAATGAACATAAAATGGCTGCCAGCAACTTCTTGTTTTATATTTCCTGAGTGGCATTTCCTGTGTGTCATTTCCTGTTTGAAATTGTTGGGTCCTGGTTCGTTTTCTGAATATCCGGCCTGTTTTCAGATCCTTCGGCTCGAAGCGTACTCTCCGCATGCAGAGCGGAGACTCCGAAAACAACCCAGAACCCAAGAATTTCAAACAGGATTATTGGGAAACTGTATTAAATATAAGAGCAGGGCATGAAAATCAGTTCTGGTAGGGAAGAGGGTGTGGCAAAACATTACATCACATCCCAGCACAGTTTGCCCCTTTGCATCATGGTACGGCCAGTCCACAATTCACTTTCCCTTCAGAGTTGACTGTAGTGTTACACCAAAGTCAGGGGAAGCAGTGCTGTGTATCCCTAGACACATAGGACCTCATTTACAAAGTGGCTCATCACTCATAGTGGAGGCCCCTCAGTCATGGGGGAGTCGTGGAGGTTTGGGGAAATTCCTCCACTATGAGAATTTAGAGCCCCTTTGGGAACCAGGACCATATGTGTGTTTCTGGATTTCGTCCTTCAACAGTAGGGAGCAGCACTCCAGAAACTCTTTCATTAGAGGGAGGTGCAGTCAGCAATGTTATTTTAATTTGGAGTTGGCCAAACCTCTAAACATGAATAGCACCCATACGACTACACTGCTGCACCCACCTCCACCAACATGGCTGCAGGACCTGAGGCCAAGGCCACCACACAATATATGATACTGATATTTACATACTAGCTGAGTGGTTGCATGATAGGTACCCTCTTCATTATGTGGGGCAGGACGAATAGCTGAGTGCTGCGGCACTCAACAATGTTAAATGGCCGTTAGGGTCATTGTCCACATTGCTAAGTTGGCATGAGCACGGCTGACATGAAGCTGCTTTTGCGCACGTTACTACATGACTTTTGTTTTGCAAGACTCTGTTTGTGCCTTTCACATGAGAACTGTCTGCTTTCTGCGTTCTCTGCCTGTTCTTGGAGTTTAGTCTGAACACGATGTGCAAGGTCGATAAACAATGCCCCTTGTTATTCTGTTCTGGTCAGTCCCTAGCATCTAGACAAAGCTTGCTAACGCAGCTGCGCTAACGGAAACTCGTGCTTTGATATTGCAGGGATGCATGTTGTTCTGACACGCGCTTGGAGAGGGTCTTTTCCAGGGAGAAGAGCTATGCGGTTCCTATGATGTAAAGCTTCCATCTAGGCACTAAGGTAAGGGGTCTGCTGACAAAGCCCAGAGATCTTCTTTTATATAATAGACACCTTACCAAGGGGAGGGTGGTTAGGCCTTATAGTCCTTTTTCCACTGTCTATAAATAATGACACCCCCTTTATATTCTATGGAATTGTAACAATGCTAATTGTTCTAAGTTTATGCATTTCGCTGCTGGTAGTGGCTCGTATACTGCATTATAGAGCACGATAGATGAAATAAACATTTTGAACTATAACCGTGACTCTGACCATTCTTATTGTGGACAAGTAGGAGTGAGCGAGAGAAAGGGTATGTCTTGCTATTGCGATTCCTGTGATAGTCGGGAGTGTTGTGTTCTGGGTTGTCTAATCATTTGTAGCTTCGTGATTTTGGAGGAGAACGAATGAGAAACTATAGCTAGTCGGTTTTGGGATTTTGGGTACTAAGGTGATAGATTGGTACACCCTCTTATCACCGAGGTCCTGTTTTCCTGCACATAGTTCTGTGTAGGTGCAGAATCCACGCAACATGGCGCCGCCAACGTTTGGTCTGGTTCTTATCTCCAAGACTCCTGAGTAGTGCTTGTGCTTGTCCACAATCCCCTCACATCTGTTTCCGGACACGGTTGTGATGGTGTAGTCTCCTATATTGATGTTTTATAGGTTTTTCAAACTTGAATTTAAAAAGGTCTTTCTCTTTCTTAGTAAACCCGTTATTGCGCTGCCACGCATAGGTTGTTCTTCTCTGCTATTGATTATGGCGGTTGTCATTGCACCGCCTAACCAAGTAGAAATCACGGCTTATTTGACTCAACATGGGGTCCCTAATGCTGGTGTTGCGTTCATTTTTGTTGTAGAAGCGGATGCAGCTTACCGCTTCGAGGTGTTTTATTCTTGGGTCACCTTTCAGGCGGTGGATGGAACAGATAATTTGTTTCACGAATATACGGCCACGGCCCTTCCTCAGAATTATCGGCCTTATAGGTCTCTTGAAGTTTTGCTAACGGCTTGGCAACACCAAATATGGTTTAATGGCGCTCTTCCTCACCCAATAACGCCGGTCCATTTAGGCCCTTTATCGTTAGATAGGGCCACGTGGCCCGTTTTGGCTGGGTATACTCCACACCCAAATTATCTCACTGCTACAATCACGGAACTCCGCGTATTACACACTTCATTAATAAGTATACATAGAGCTGTTACACAGTTCATGTAGCGCAACTTCCAGATGGGACCACCTGGTGTTGCTGCGCAACCAGCTGGACCTGGTGGTGTCACCATCAGTCCTGTTATGGTTAATTCAGTGATGGGCAAGCGTCTACAGAATAAGGATAAATTCCCATATTGGCTTGCAGAAAAATTTGGACAACTCGAAGCTGTTTATCCGAATACCACTCCTGTGGAAAAACACAGGATCCTAACCATAAGTTTACCTAAAGGCTTAGTTTCCGAGTTAGCTGATTGTAACACTTGGGGTAGAGTGTTTGCAGTGGTATATTCGATGTGTTTTGGCACCCCCTACATGACCGTACTCCCTTCTTTGATAAAGTGTGTTCAGGATGAACACGGAGCTGAGGCGGCTCTGGAGTTGGGGATGAGACTGGTGGGGGTGTTCGACATTGTTGCTGATATGATCCTTGCTAATGTTAAGGGTGATGCTGTAAGCTTACAAGTGGCTAATCGCTTGGAGGCTGTGGCAGACGCAGACAAGCAGCGTGAATTACCAAAGATTATTGCTAAAGCTTATAAAACCTTATGCTGCAATAGTCTGGGAGTTAAGCCTTTACTCAAACGCAAACGCAATCTCAAACTCAACAAAAAGCACAGACTGATAAAGATGGGCGCCCGTTCTTTCCTAAAAGGAACTGGAGAAATAAAAACAGGGGCAGCAACAGCAGAAGCAAGGTTCGCGTGCTGGTTCACGACACCTGAGCCTTCTGAACGTACTTTATGACTTGCGCGACAGCGCGAAAATTAAGACTCCTGATAGATTTCTAATCCCAGATCAGCGCTCTCCTCGTTCTTTACAGGTCACATCGGACTCTCAAGTCGGTCATGGGGAATGCCAGGATCGTGCCAAAGGTCCGACCACACAACAGGGATGAGATCAACCTCAACAGTTTAACGTTAAAGCCAAACAAGAGGATCTGCCTCGTTTTAGACCCCGTTTCAGAAGAAGAAAGTTGCTGCTTTAACTGCGAAGTATGCCTCGGACGGTGAGAACGCGACTCTAGACTGGACATGGGCAGTGACTCTGCTTGACAGCGGGGCAGAGGTTACCATAGTGTGGGAGGCACTGCATCCCTGTCTGGAGGAGACAGCAAATGATACATTCATTACAGTGGAAACAGCAGATACCCGGGTTGCCCTCCGGTTAGACTCCTATGAGATTGTCTTCCAAATTGAAGGTGATATACAGCATCCAATCAGAGTGGTTTTCTGGGAACATCTCACCTCCTCATAAGACATTTTGTTGGCGGAGGCAGATTGGCCTCCACCATTTGTGCTAGCCACTTCTAGAGGGGAGGACGTGATACTTCCGGAGTTTTTCGTGTTACGTCCCTGAGGAACATGCAAAGGCTTACACAGCTGAGTGGGCTTTGGCCCTTGCCCCAGCGGTGTACCGTAATCAGGTGGACTGAGATATTGATTCACCGGCACATGAGATACCATAACGGTATATGCCACAACCACAACCACAGTATCCAATCAGACGTGAGGCTAAGATTCCCATTTGTGACATTCTAACTCAGTTGGAGTATCAAGGAGTGATTGAGTCCTGTGTATCACCGATGAATAATCCTCTTTTCCGGTATCAAAACCTGACTTTTCATATTGCATTGTATTAGATTATCGAAATTTGAATAGTCATTGTCGTACTTTTGCGGTACAGAACACACACAGCTCTGCGCTAGTGAACAACCTTGTTCGTAAAAATACAAAACTACACTGGACACATCCAATGGTTTCTACAGTCATAATCTGGCTCCTGAGAGCCGTGACTTGACGGCATTCACCGCCGTCGGAAATCAGAAAAAATTACCCGCTTGCCTATGGGGTATAAAAACAGCCCCGGGGCTTTTGCTGCGCGTGTTGTGTCTTTGTTGCACGACATAGATCCTGATGCTTTCTCGTACGTAGATGATATTTATCTGACGGACGACGAACCTATGCCGCATCTTGTCCGAGTCGACCGTATCATTTTATCGTTTGCCGACTACGGATACATATAAAATTTTGCAAAATCACACATCGCTCATTATGCGGTGCTCTTTTTGGGCTATGAGCTCAATAATGAAGGTCGGGGTTAGCCCCCCACTTTCTGGAGAAATGTGCACAATTGCAACCTCCCTCTGCGCTGAAGAAACTTCAGTCTTTGCTGGGATTTTTAAATTTCGGGAGGACATACATCCCCGATTATGCCCAGCGTATCAAACCGCTTTATGCGTTGATACAACCAACATATTCTTCTGCCAGCTGGCTTCCGGAACATACCACTATTCTACAATCTTTGCAATCTGATATGCTTGCAACTAACTACTTGTTGATGCGTGATAATACCACAAACCTGGTGATACGTATAGTGCCGGGGACGGTGGGTTTCACTTACTTGACATTCAATGAGGGGGACACAGTACCTATTGCATACAAATCACATTTGTACACTGCGGCAGAAATGCGTTTTTCGAATGTTGAAAAAGTTTTGACGGCGGTCCAAATGGCGATTCTGAAAGAACGCTCACTGGCGCAAGGAAAACGCATTCTTATGGTCACGCCTTTTCCTGCCTTAGAGGCAGTGACTAAGGCAAGTGTACCCAACTCTAAGGCACTACATCCCCGTTGGATACAATGGGCTACTTCTTTGAAATCATCTGATGTCATGTTTATCTTTGATCCTGCACTTCAGACACAGGAGTTTTTACAGTATGAACACATTTATCCTCCTCCGTTGTCATTGCTTCCTTTGAATGGGTATTCAATTCAATTCAATCTTTATTCGATTTAAAAGAAAATCATAAAAGATACAAATTCCAATATTTCGCACATGTCAGGCAGAGGTATGACAGGTATATGGTACGATAAAATGGCCAAGGCCCGATCATGATGTAGTAAAGTTGCTATCTAGCATCTGTTTCAGATTTTGTTGGAAAATATCAAAGATAACAATAAAATACAATCAATATATAAAACAGTGCAAATTAAGTTAAAAGAAAAGAGCAAAAACAGCAGCATGAGATTTATAAAGTGTGAATGCTTAGGTTGTTTCCTCCTTTTCCAATTAGTCACTTCTTCTCAGTACAAATGGCCATACGCCTCTTCTACCTAGGGTAATAAAGTGCATGAGCAGTCATATAGATAACAAAAATAATACAGTGCTAAAGCGTCGGCCATATACCTGGTCTAATTAAAAACGGTAGATAAAGTGCATAATCAATCATATGTTTAGTAAGGTGCTAGAGCGTCTGCCATCAGCCATGTACCTAATCTATTTGAAGGCAGTAAGGTGCATAGTCAATCATATGTTCAATAAAGTGCTAGTGCATCTGCCACACTGTCAATGTCAAGCACAAAATGTACGTTAATGTAAACAACTGATTTTATATCAGTATGTGGTTCTAAAATCAATGATTAAAATAGTCGATTGTGATTTAAAGTTTCAGTCCGCTTCTCTTACATATTAAATTTATAGCAAATAAATATCTACTAAGACTAGAAACAATTTTCTGCAATGTATCTGTTTTTATAATGCGCAATGCTCCTAAGTGAAGCCTAAGTCCCATATTGATGCAAATTGGCTTGATCCATTTTTTCCGTAGAATCATATATGCTGGGCAAAAGAATAATATGTGCGGATCGTTTTCTACAGCGTTTAATGTGCAGAAGGGGCAGGTAACCTCCATGTTGTTAGGATTGTTACTCATCCACTTGGATGTATTACATCTGATCTGTAATACATCAAATTGAAACTTCATATTTAAAGACTTTGCTAATTGGGGTTGTATTTCGTCCAAGTAACCCTCAAACAAAGGAGCCGGTTTTATAGTTAGGAACTGCGTGGTTAATCTTCCCACATTAGGGTTATGGTGTATACTGTACTGAATGCACTCCCAGTATGAATTTTTCAGAATTCTTTTTGAATGAGATGTCAGTGATTGGGGGTGATACCAGTAACTATTTAAACTTAGCTTATAAAACCAACTACGCACATGTCGGAACCATGGAAGTGTTACATTGTGATCAAGAAGTATTATCCCAGCTTTGTAGTGTTTAAGCTCTTGTGTGGTCCACAACCGAACCCAAAGTAACAAAGGGCTTAATGTGGCCTGGGGCTTGATTCGCCTAAGGTTTAAGTCTTGAATAATGGGGATCATAGGCGTACATGCCGGGAGCTGTAAAAGAATCCTTATAAATGTATTCTCTTCTACAGTGAGTGTAGTTTGGTTATTGATGCCCCAGAGTTCTGCGCCGTAGAGAGTTGCTGTTTGCGCCTACACTTATAAACTTCTAGGGCCGGCGATAGTGCTTTGGATGTACTTTTTGATGTTTCTTTGTGATTGCCATAGAGTTCTGAACCAAGATTGACTTACACTTAAGCATATGTGGCTTTCATGACAATTTGGAATCAAGGGTGATGCCCAGATAGTTGAAGCTCGGCACATACTCCAGTTTTTGCTTTCCGACTATAATGTTTTTTTTTAATGATTTATGCGGGTTTAGGGCCATATATTTTGTTTTGTTTGTATTAATTTCTAGGCCTTTTCCCAGGTAGATAGCACCAAAGCAGTCCAAAAGGTTTTGCAGACCATTGGGTGTTTGTGATAATAATATTGTATCATCTGCGAAGAGTAAGGCAGGTACTGGCACCCCTCCTAACTTAGGTGAGTCATGCTTACATCCCTGGAGATATTGCACAACATCATTGACATATAACGAAAAGAGGGTGGGTGCCAATACACAACCCTGCCTTACTCCTCTTGTTATTGGAATGGCTTCAGTGAGTTCGCCACTGGGTCCCCATCTGACTTTTGCGTAGTTATCTGTATGAAGTCGTACTATTTGACAGAGAAGGTCATCGGGGACACCCTGGTTTTTTAGGGAGTTCCAAAGTAAGCCCCTGGGAATGAGATCTAAGGCAACCTTCAGATTTATGAAGGCTATATCCATGTGGCCTCCCTTGAGTTTGACTTATTTCCATATTATACATAGTAATCTGAACACCTGGTCTATTGTGCTTATTCTTGCTCTAAACCCGGCTTGATATTGGGACATAATATCGTTTTCTTCTAGCCAGGTGTTGAGCTTGGTTAGTAACTGCTTGGCATATATCTTTTGTAAGATATCAATTAAACTAACTGGCCTGTAATTGGCTGGGTCCTGACGATTTCCCTTCTTAAAAATGGGTATTATTTCAGCCCCCTTCCATGTTTTAGGTATTGGTGAACCTGCAGCAACGGCATTACAAAGTAAGTTTACATAGGGTGCCCAGACCTTGATGTCATGTCTCAACAGGTCACCTGGGATCTTATCCGGGCCTGGAGCTTTCCCTGGTTTGACCGCTTTTATTGCTGTCACTGTCTCTTCGAGAGTGAAGTAGGGGACGCTATTTTGTTCATACCTGTCAGCTACCCCAATACTTGTTCCATTGGCGTATTCATCAGTTATCAATGGTTCGCCAGGTTCCGAGTATAGGGTTGTGAAGTGATTTTGGATGAGTACAAATGTATCATTTATACCAATGGCTCGGCTCAACTTGTTGTAATTTGGCAGCACTTAAGTTAAGCATTAGCTGAAGACAGCCTGTATTCAGAGGCTAAATTGTCCGCTTTGTGGAATCCATTTTGTATTTCTGGCAGCCATTTTGGTTGCCATGTGCTCGCCATGTGCTCTGTCCTACCTTCCTGTTAACTGCTCTTGAAATCTGCCTAGAGACAAGTTATATTTAGTTCCTTTTGCTTTGCACATGCTCATTTGAGCTTGCAGCTGTTCCGAGTTTATAAATGTCAGGATGTGTCTACTAGAAGTAGAAACTGTTAGCTCCACCCATATGTCGACTGTGCATTTCTTGTATGACCTTATATGTACCTAAAACCAGCATTTGTGTTTGTACCGCCTTCATTTGAGCCCCTGTGTGGGTATAAAAGGACCAAGGTCCTTCCATTCAGTGTGCTACTTCATGCATTACTGAAGGGTGATGTGTGAATGTAACTCCACCTCATGAGGTTTAATAAACTCTGTCTTTTCTATTTCAGTTTCTGTGCCAACTTCTTCCTAAGTGTCTGAGGACTCTGTGCAGAGAAGGGAGAACCCCTAAGCACTGGTAGGCCTTGCTGAGGCTCACTACTACAAACTGGCCACCGGTTCCAAACACGCTTATTCAGCGGCTTGCACTATTGTGGCTGGTTCGATTGTCAATGGAGAATTTAAGTCTTCCATAGTGCATACTCAGGCTCTTGGAGACTGTACAGCACAATTGGCAGAGCTGCTTGCTCTTGTTTTCGCCCTTGAGTTTGCCGATCCTAATGTGAATACTCTCATTGTATGCGATTCTTACTACTGTGTTCAATCTTTTAATGACAACTTATTCTTTTGGTATCAGAATGACTATCGAGACTCTAAAGGCAATGCAATCAAGCATAAAATGCTTTGGGTTCGAGTGGCAGACCTTAAACAACGTCTGCCCCTCACGCAAGTTATCTATACTCTTGGCCATCAGCGTGTGGGAGCACATGCTCTTGATAATTCTTTGGCTGATGAAGCGGCCAAATCTACAGTAGCCATGTGTTCCGTAGCAGCAGTTACAAGGTCCATGACTAAAATAGATAATGATATTCTGGCAGCAGTAGCTGCTACAAAGGAGGGAACTGATTATCTGCAGGGTTTCCCTTCGAAGTACTCTTATCATCTATCTCCCAAACAAGTTCCTTATGCTAAGATTCCATCAGTTGGGGATCAGCTGATTCCCAACATGGACTGCAGACTTGCTTTGATCATGGCCGCACACGAGTGCATGGCTTCTGCACATGCCAGGGTATCTGCGACAGTCTCTATTTTACAGCAACATTATTGGTGGCGTGGTTTATATAAACAAACCCGTAATTATGTGCTTTCTTGTGACATTTGTCAACAAATCAAACCGTCTACGGTCTCACGCCCACCACAAACACAGCTATGTATTTCTAATCGACCATTTGGCTGTGTATATCTTGATCACTGTGGTCCTTTCTCTTTTGATACTGCGTATAAATACATTTTTGTTGCAGTTGATTCGTGCACTAGATTCCTTTGGGTTTGGCCACAACGCAGTGCTGACGATCGAAATGTCATCAGGGATTTGCGTGTCTTTGTCGGGATGTTTGCCTGTGGCACCTTCCATTCAGACCAAGGTCCAGCGTTCGCCTCTAAGGCGTACAAGGACGCGATGAAGTCGATGGGGGTGCTGGTGCAGTTTTCGTCTCCATACAGGCCTGAGGGCAACTCTATTGTGGAGCGAATGAACCGTGAATTAAAGCAATCTTTGACAGCTAGAGTCTTAGGTACTGGCAGGAACTGGCTGGCCCATTTGTATGGAGTTCAATGTGCACTTAATAATCTCCCTAGAAGATCTCTGGGTGGACGGACCCCCTACAAACTGCTCTTTGGCATTAAAATGTTTGTGCCAGACCTTGATGGTCTAGACGTTGTGGCGGCTGCCGCAACCTTTGACGTAGATAATCATTCTACTATGTTACAGGACCCACAAAAGACCCGTGACAGCTATGCAACTGAACATTTGCCCTCTTCCACTGACACATCAATGCTGATTCCGGTCACTGGCTGGCTTCCTAACATTGGAGATCTGGTATGAGAAAATCTGGAGAACTAGAAAGAATTTGGTCCCTCTTATCGTGCACCGGTCCAGGTTCTTGGATTGAAGGGTACTCGTACCGTAATGCTACCACCTTTACCTGGTCGAAAAGACAACAGATACATTTCAGTGGACAATGTCAAGTTACACCGTCTGGCCGATTCTGAATAGTGTAACTCCTGCGGTTTCATGCAATGCTATTTCAATAAATCCGGTGCATTCGTCCACTTCGAATCATCCTCGTATTGCAGAGGGTAAAATAGAAACTACTATTGACCTTTTACCTGTCCCCACACCTCCCTGTTCCACTGCAGAAGTCGAGTATACTTATCCTGCGGAAGAGTCCCAGACTGAGGTGCCGAACAGTCCACGTCAACATCAAACTGATGCCGCCCTACTGCCATTAATGAATATGAGTGCAAGCGGTTATTTTGGGGACCGTGCGAGCTTCTCCTATGACTCTTCCTCCTCGTCTTCTACGTTGGCACTTCCACCGGCAAAAATAAGTATTTTCATCACTTGGTTTAAAAAGACTTACATGGTCCCACCCTGGACCTACATCTGGTTGGTACTTGATTTTCCTCTTCATGTCAATAGGATTTGTGACTGTATTTTTCTTACTCATCAATGGTCATTACCTGCCAGAACGCTCTGCTGTGAAATTGGTCGATGGAATTCTGGCCCCTCATACATCGTCCCATATAATGAAACGTGATCAGGCCCTCGTGAACATTTTGGCTTTCCCAGTTGCAGATGGCATCGTTTGGGATAAAGTAGCATTCGAAATCCATGGTCCGACGGAAGTCTTCAACATACCATACGCGTTTCGCATTTCTTTAGGAGACGTGGTAACACCAGACAGACATTCCGATGATTGGGATGTACAAGCAGTACATTCATTCTTTTCTGATTTAAAGTATTATGCTGCTTTTGATGCTGAAGTTTTTTACTTAGAATTCTGCCAATTTTGCTGATTTATTCTGTTATCAACATAATGGGCATCATTACTTACACAAAAGAAACACGTTATGACCTGTTTTTAATTACATGCAATGGGAACATTGCCCAACTCCTTTACAGGAGATTTCTAAAACACTTAGGGATACATTCACCTATTTCACGGATTATGACATGTCCAATCCTGAATCCTATTTCTTTAAATTACAATTTTCATCGCAATCTAAATTTATTCTGACTCACACTAAATTAATCTATTCCAATTCCTTTAGATCTGAATTGGCCACACAGGGTTATGATCACTGGAGTGCTACCATTGATTCAAAACAATATGGGGCACTAAGGCTTGGCAGGTTCAGGGAACTGAGGCCTTACATCATGCCTGCCTAATACCTGCACAAATGTTATTCTTCAATGAGACGGTATATCAAACTACTTGCTTTGGCCTGGCAACTGCAAAAATTTAAGTAATCCGTCCATTCCATCTTTGGCTGAGTATGATATTTGGCTTACACACACGAATTATTCAATCGATGTTTTGCAAACTCTCTTTCGGAATGGCACTTTCAATGTTTCTAATGTTGACCCTAGCGGTTGGTTGCTGTGGCAAACCAGTTCAAGTTCATGCCAATTGCATTTTTATAATATAATGCCAGGTTTTACACAGGCTAGACCGGATCCACGTTTTTCGCACTGACATTCAGTCACAACATATTTGGTGGGTAAATTATGCCAACAATGGTTGGAACACTCTATGTTGTCCTCAGTTAAACAACACTTGTCTCACTTGTTGAGTGACATCAATTTGGCAGATTTTCTTCTAGGTCCTAGGACCCCGAGAACAAAAAGATTTTTCTATGCTGCGTACAATGAAATATGGAAATTATCGCAGATGGAGGCAGCATTTCGTCTGCGACAAATTGACAAAGCTAATTTGGAAAAAGTCCTTGCAGTGGTCAATAATAGCATTAATACACTGTCTTCACACATTTATACCTTGGATAATATTGTTTCATCTGTTATTGACATTGTTCAGAATGATGTATCAGTGTTATATCATGGTCAAAATCAATTACGATCTGTAATGCAGTTTGAATGGACGTTACAGACGCTTAAAATGGAAAAAGTACCTTGGGATTATTTAAATGCTTCCGCTTTGTTTTTGCCATTTAATTTAACTGATAAACAACGGTTTATGTCCATGAAAGACGCTACATACACATTGAACAATTGGAACACTTGCCATTCTCTATGGCGGAGACAGATTCAGCTGTATGGTTAATTCACGGGGATATTTCTCTCCCTTTCTCGCTGTTTCAATTTAAATCTTGCATGAAACATTTCCCGATTGGCCGCTTTGAACCCCAAGGTAGTACGTTTCTTCATGAGTTATGGTCCTTACCTTTTTCACTTATAGATGTCATCGGGAGGATAAGGAAGTTTTCCTAACAGGGGAGGACTGCGATTCCACAGTTGGACATTCCCTAGTTTGTAAACACGTTAAATTGCATGGCGCTTGTAATGTTTCGGCACCTAATCTTGCTTTTTTTTTTAAAGGGAGTCCCGTCCCAGCAATAATTCCCACTTTTACATTGCTTACTAACTGCAGTTATATTATTTTGAATAACCACGACTGCTGTGGTTTACAGGCAGGAATACCGTATATAGTAACAGTTTCACAACGTGTTACTTGTTGTAGCAATGTGCTTTTTCTGCCCCTGCATGACAAATTAAGCAGGCTCAAAGCGCCATTGTTTCAAGAAGAAGTGGCTCTCACTTCAGCTTGAGAGACCTTCGAATTACAGGTGGCTAGAACTTCGAGCGAGATTCAGTCCCTTATGAATACGAATCTCCCACTACATTTTGGGGAGTTGATACATCAAATATTTAATGCGTCTGACACCAAAGGCCTTGCTCATTTTTTTAAACTGGTGGGATCCGGCCTTGTGACTTTTTTTCAGACGATATTTGGAGTAATACCAGCCTTTATTCATTCTATTTTTTCCAGCGTCTTCGGAGGATTCCCATTAATACTGGCGCTAGCTGGTGGAATCCTGCTGCTTCTGTTCCTGCTATGTAATAGCTGCTCATCTTGTGGTACTAAACAGGCCAGGCCAATTGCAACTGTACCGTGACTGAATGCAACAACTTTTTGGATGCTTGCCATTAGCGACTCTTAGCGTGAGTTATGGACTAACTTTTCGCTTTGCCTACTTTACTTGCGTGCAATCGGTATTCTACTGTCAACGGTGCCCCTTCTACTGGGCTTTGGATTTATGCCTCTCCAATACATCATGTTCGGACCCAGGTTATGACCAGTTAATGGGTCCCTTAGTGGCCCATGACCAAGCCTGTTCTTGGAATGGACGTATGGCGCGTGCGGCTGCACTTGGAGTATTGGCAGAATGGGATATCTGTGCGGCTGCGCAGAACCTATTGCAACGGAGCTTTATTGAATATCACGCAAGTTGCCCGGATATGCTCTTGGAGGCATCGGATTACGATGAGCACGTTTGTTCCTTCGGCCTACTTGATTGGATGGCATCCCTCTTTGCTGCTAACGATAGAGATGACCTTTTGGAACGCATTGCATTGACAGGGTCACGTGTTTGCATGGATACACCACCTCCATGTTAGTCACGTCAATTTATCCACATAATAATTATATATATATATATATATATATATATATATATATATTTTTTTTTTAACTTTTTCCTAATTGGTTTTTTTCATACGTTGTTGAACTCTGCTTACCCTTGAAATCTGTTTTGGTCCTTTGTCTATATACTATGACCTTACCAAGGGCAGGGTGTTATATGGCCGTTAGGGTCATTGTCGACATTGCTAAGTTGGCATGAGCATGGCTGCCATGAAGCTGCTTTTGCGCATGTTACTACATGACTTTTGTTTTGCAAGACTCTGTTTGTGCCTTTCACATGAGAACTGTCTGCTTTCTGCATTCTCTGCCTGTTCTTGGAGTTTAGTCTGAACACGATGTGCAAGGTCGATAAACAATGCCCCTTGTTATTCTGTTCTGGTCAGTCCCTAGCATCTAGACAAAACATGCTAACACAGCTGCGCTACTGGAAACTCGTGCTTTGATATCACAGGGAAGCATGTTGCTCTGACACACACTTGGAGAGGGTCTTTTCCAGGGAGAAGAGCTATGCGGTTCCTATGATGTAAAGCTTCCATCTAGGCACTAAGGTAGGGGGTCTGCTGACAAAGCCCAGAGATCTTCTTTTATATAATAAACACCTTACCAAGGGAAGGGTGGTTAGGCCTTATAGTCCTTTTTCCACTGTCTATATATAATGACATCCCCCTTTATATTCTATGGAATTGTAACAATGCTAATTGTTCTAAGTTTATGTATTTCGCTGCTGGTAGTGGCTCGTATACTGCATTATAGAGCACGATAGTTGAAATAAACATTTTGAACTATAACTGTGACTCTGACCATTCTTATTGTGGACAAGTAGGAGTGAGCGAGCGAAAGGGTATGTCTTGCTACCGCGATTCCTGAGAGAGTCGGGAGTGTTGTGTTCTGGGTTGTCTAATTATTTGTAGCTCCGTGATTTTGGAGGAGAACGAATGAGACACTATAGCTAGTCAGTTTTGGGATTTTGGGTACTAAGGTGCTACATTGGTACACCCCTATACACCGAGGTCCTGGTTTCCTGCGCATAGTTCTGTGTAGGTCCAGAATCCCCGCAACAACAAGTTATGGGGTCAATTGGCTGCTTGCTGCAGGGTATGTGTCTTTGTACACACGATGAGCATAGATGTCCCATGAACACAGGGTGCATGTGTTAGTACAACATTATCAGCTCTGACAGTGGCAGGCACTCTATGTCATTCATCACACATTGAACCTATTCATGAGATTGTAAAATATGTCCGTAGGGGTACATTACACCTGTGTGTGTGATGCATTCAGCATTACACACTATCCAATTTACCTAGCCATTTGTATATGGGGCCAGTAGGTGTTAGTCGGAATCATGAGGGAAACAGTTACTTTGCACACATCCCTGCCAAGTTACCCAGATCCGATCATATTTAGCAGTTCCAGAAAATCTTTTCACAATGAGTTTCAGGAGTTGTAGTCTTTTACATTCCATAGTGAGGCAGGAACACATGTCCCAGTTTCCACAAGTTTCTCAACCAGGCCAGGAGTGGCACTTCACACAAAGAGCTGCCAAACATGGCAGGTATGAGCATGGCCTATCCATGTAGTCACACAGGCCTACTTGAACCATGCTGTACATATGAGAGACATCTGGCCACACTGCCACATGAGTTGCAGACACATACATACAATGTGCCTGATTCACAAGGACAGTACGTACTGATGGTTGGTTCTGTCGAGCAAGGCAGTATTACTTTTAAACGTTTTCTTTGTCCTGACCACTAGGAAAAACCAATTAATGGTATATAGTCCACATTGAATTCCATACAAACACACAAACACACTGAGACTGATGATATATACTCAAAATTGATCGATATATTATCAGTCATATATCATATAGCGCACTACATATACAAATATATAAAAGCACAAGACAGTTCAACACCACATACCATTACCTACATAAATAAGTACCATATAATCAACATAAACCAAATGTTTAACATTTATAATACACACAGAAGAAACGATTTTTTTCATTTGGCTTCCGTAGAGACTTAGCATATATATATTAACACATATAGCCTTATTATTTAGCACCGATATGCGAAGTGCTAGTACAGAATGCCTGATCTGTGCGTCGACGTTTTGACCCCTATTCAAAGAGTGTAAGTGAAAACCATCTCCACGGGTCTTCTTAAGGACTATGGATATATTTCAAGGTAGCCTGTATAATGGCCTTCTGATTACTAAAGGTAGTGGAGGGCTCAAAAAAGATTCTGTAAATCCTCCATTGGTGCCTGTGTGGCAGTCCAAAATGGGTCAAACTTTCCTGTAGAGCCTCAACAGAGGGTAACTTATAAAGTGATCCATGAATCAGGGTCACAGCCCCTTATCTTGCTGATTAGCAATATGCTTCATAGGTCCTCTCAATAATTCTTAATCAGGTAGTCTGCGATCTCCTGTCTAACTTGGAATGATGGGAAAAATACACTGAAAGTGCTTCCTGCATTCTCGTAGTACTTCAGAAGACGGTGCATCCGCATCCATCTGTTCCTGCTGCCCGAATCCAGTCTAATGGGGGAACACGGCCTCGACGAGAACCAGGTTAAAAATGGGTTGCCGCCGCGTAAGCGTGCAAGTCCAACTTAGCGTAGAGCCAATCAGCTGTTTGAAGACGTCAGACCTCCAGGATTCACGGATCACTTTATAAGTTACCCTCGGTTGAGGCTCATTTGAGATGTCATCAGTGATGTCACTTACCATGTCATGAGTGATATAATATGTGAGGTCATAAGCAGTGCATTGCTGAATTTCTCTGGTTTTGTACGAGTGAAATGTCAGTTCAATTATAACGTCCCTGTAACCTTTGGTTTTTTCAGTGCCTATCTAAGGTTTTTTTTAATTCTATTTCCTAACTATAACAGCCCTGTAACCTTTGTTTTTTCAGTGAATTTCTAAGGTTTTTTTAAATGCGAATTACTCACCATAACTTACCTGTAACCTTTGATTTTTCAGTGAATTTCCATGTTTTTTAAGTAGCAATGGTCTTTGCAGAATGCTGTGGAAAGGGGGCGGGGCCTCTGACCATCTCTCAGAAATTCCGCTGTGTAGGACTTATAGAAAGTACCAGGAGGGCTTCTTGGTCCCTAAGGTCCTTTAGCATCCAAGACAACTTTATTCCCCAACTAGTACTATGCCAGGTGGCACGTTTGCAGAGTGATTGCACAGGTAGTGCCTGTATGATGTTATGAGTGCCATTGCCAAGGACAGACTGCGAATACCGGGTGTTTTTGACAAAGTGTAAAACACATATAGACATATTTAGATAAAGTTTTAGTGTAGCTATTTAGTAAGATACTAATATAACTTATCCCTTTGCATTCATTTGTTGAAATAACTACATGAAAAATACATTCTCTTTCTTCACAGCAACACTGGAGATCGCAATGACATTAGTAGTCATGAATACAAATAAAAAAGTGTAAAACAGATATATTGACATATTTTACATACAGTTTTAGTCTATCTGTTTAGTAAAATATTGGTTCAACTTTATTTTAACAACATATTTTTTTTTTTAAACAGTCTAAAAAATAACTTTCAACATCTAAACACACAAACACAACATAACTTCCAAACAAACATTAAACTATGGGGAATCAAGAACTGCTGCAAAACTAGTGCAATGCACAATGTCTGACAAGACCCACTCAAGAGGGACAAACAAAAAATATTCATGTGGGACAACGTCCATGTTATACCATCTAAAGCTGAGTAAAGCTGGAGGATCCTCTACTTAAGTAGCAGCAGCAACAATTCTTGGTCAGAAACTCCTTTCTGAGGTGTAGACTACTGCAGCAGATATGGCTCCAGAGTTGTCAAGAATGGCCACTTACTGCATGGATTGTAGTGTTTTTATTAGGCCTGGGCGGTAAATTCCGTTCCGCTTGCGGAATTTGGGTAATTTTGCGTTCCGTGGAGAACGCGAAATTGCCAAAAATTCCGCAATTCGCGGCTTTGCGGAATTTTTTGCTTCTTCGCACTTTCAAAATGCGTGTTCGCAAGATATTTCTCCCCGAGCACGCAAACAGCGTTCGCGAACAGGAAAAAAGCATCGCGAACGGGCGGAACTTTTGCGTGCTCGCGGAGATTTTTTAACGTTTCGCGGAGCTTTGCGTAGCGCGACTACGCAAATTCCGCCCACCCCTAGTTTTTATAAATGCTGGTGAGCAGTGTGTTACAGGTATTCAAAATGCTGCCAAAAATCATACATGGTGTTTTTTTCCCCCTTTTATCTTTTTTGCACATTTCATGAGTGGAGTTCAAGTGAGCAGCAAGAAGGCAATGCAAAGTTGAAGGACCCTCGACTTCAATAGCAGCACAACAACACTGAAGCAGATAGTCCATTCAAAAGTCCAATCTTGACTTCAAGATTTGTCTCCACTGTTTTCCCCGATAGCATCATACTGCTCTACTTATTTCTCTTAAACATAAAGCAGGAGCTTTCACATAATACAGTCTCCTACCTAAAGTTCACATTGTTGAGTGGTATAACTTATTTTGTGTTTTAAACTTTGCCTTGGAAAGATACATACAAATGTTCTTAATATATCAATGGATTCTAGTCTAATACTAGAAACACTACTACAATTCCATATGTATACAGTACCCTGACTAGGCCTTCCTTGTACCTCTTCTGCAATACCTTCTTCTACATGTCTAGATACCATCACCTCTTTTGCTATAGGACTACCATTCTTCATTTGATAACATTGTCCTCTTTAATCAATAGCATCAACTAATTTGTTACCCTGGAGATAGCTTTCTTCATTAAAGAAAGCCTCTGTACAAGAAGTATGTATCCATTGTCCACAAAAAACGGTACAACAGTTGATTCTATTCACTAAGCTTTTCTTCTGGTATTGTCTCCTCATGCAAAACACTATTTTGTCAAGAGCCTTCATTCTATTTAGAATCAAAATGAAAAGCTTCCTCTTGAAAGCAAAGGCCTTATCAACTACTCTCACAACTCATTCTTTCTTTTTTACTGCATCTCTCCTTCTTCTATACTTTTTTGCGTTTAACACTAGATTTACAAGGCTGTAACTATGCAATCATTATAACATTTGTGCAGAACCAATGCAACTATTTGAACACCCACTAACAACCCATGCACGCATTAAAATACTGAGGCATACACGTGCAATAATAAAACACCCAGGCTCTGCTCATGCACTCATGTAATTATGTAGAGAGTACCATTGTAATATACCTATTACCCATATTATCTAAAGACTACATATTCCTCAGTAAAACTTGTAAATACATGGGTTTGTGATTGAATACATCAACACTCCCTGGATGATTGAATGAGTGCGTAGGTAGTGCCTAGGTGATTCCCTGAGGATACAAATAGTGCCTAGATGATTCCCTGACTATGTAATAACTGCATGGGTCATTCCATATCTGCATACTTACTGCCTGTGTGTTTGCATGAGTATACCACTAGTATCTGGGTGTTTGGATGAGTGCATGAGTAGAGCCTGAATGATTCGACAAGTGCGTGACTAAGGCTTCAATAATTCAATGCATGCATAGATACAGGTAGGATGATTAAATGAGTGCAACTCTAGTGCCTGGATGATTTCAAGAGTACATACATAGTAGATAGGTGATCTATGCAGTGCATGGATAGTGCATACATCATTGTTTAAGCCCATGCATAGCACCTAGCCTATTGGATGAGTGGATGAATAGTGTTTCAGGGATTGGATGCAGCCCATGTCTTTTTGGTTGAGTGAACAGGTAGTGCCTGGATGCTTACATAACTACATGGGTAGTGCCCACAGAATTGAATAGTAGTGCCTACCTAATTAGATGAGTGCATGACTAGTGTCTGAGTGACTGCATAATTCCATTGTTAAAGCTTGAGAGATTGGATGAAAGTAAGTATACTGCTCGAGTGATTGTATTAGTGCAAGACAATTTGCTCAGTAAATAAATGACTGCATAGGTACTGGATGGATGATAGGTTTACTACAATGGTACTCGCTATGTAATTACATGAGTAGACCCTGGGTGTTTCATCAGTGCACGCATTTGCTTCAGCATTTCAATGACTGCATCAGATGTAAGTGGGTGTTTAGATGGCTTCATAGGTTCTGCACAAGTGTTATAATGATTGCATAGTTACAGCCTTGTTAATTGCATAAGTCAATAGATAGTGCAGAGGTGATTAGATCAATGTATACGTAGTGCCTGCATACTTCAATAACTACATAATTTCTGCCTGTCTGATTCCAAGGTTGCATGCATAGTTTCTGTATAATTGAATTATTCCATGGATAGTGAATCACTGATTTGATGACTGCCTGAGTAGTGGCTGGGTGATTCCACGACTGCCTGAATACTGCCTGAGTGACTGAGAAAGTACCTTCATTCCTGTTAGATACATAACAATTGTCACTATATCACTGAATCATTGATTACCTCTTTCTGTCAGTATCAAATGCCCTGTTTTACTGTATACATGCTTTTTTCTGAGCTATATGTGAGTGAAATCTGGGTATCAAACTTGATATATAATTGCATACATGGCCCTCTAGAAAGATTCATTGATTTGCTACTGAGCGTGCCCATGCATCAGTAAGTTTCTAAAACAGAAAACAACATTTTGAAATTTTTCAAAGCACAAAACCTTTTGTTAATGGCAGACCTACATCATTTCTCAAATACTTCTTCTGCTTCTAAAACATATATTCAGCATATCTCAAACAAACGGTACACTCGAAATGAAGGTAGCACGAGGCATTCTGCACTATTAATCCTTCTCAATTTTAAACAAAGCATGTTTTAAAGAAAAACACAACCCTCACCATATACAAGAAATATTCATCAGCCTTACTAAAATTAGATCACCATGTAAACAAATATGCGATTTCTTAATAGATGTACACCTTCAAGCCATCTTTCCCAAAATACATACCTCTCTACATCTTTAAGCA
The DNA here is from genome assembly GCA_963921515.1 of Calotriton arnoldi. Classification (NCBI taxonomy): domain Eukaryota; kingdom Metazoa; phylum Chordata; class Amphibia; order Caudata; family Salamandridae; genus Calotriton; species Calotriton arnoldi. The sequence continues at coordinate 434,315 of CAWUFW010012136.1, forward strand.
AACTCAAAAGTCCTACCATAGATATAGCTATGTGCAAGCACAAAAACTATATCTCACCATCTAAGCATATGCAAAGTGGTCGTATAAGTTAAAAACCACATTGACAAACACTTCCCAATATATACCTAACAAGTATTACTTCTTTCTAATTCATATACAGGCGGACAACATGTTCTTATCTTTTGTGTCTCACTACACTATTCCTGTTTAATAATGTTACTAAAAGTACTACAACTCCCAGAATTCAAATAACAGATGTATCTATTCTGCTCATGATGTTTAGACATTTAAAACATTCTTAGTTCCTCATTGCAACTTTACACAAAACTATACTGTTATTTTTCAATAAAATACACAATGTAAAAACAGGCACTAATTTATTTTTCTTTTACTTCCCAAAACATTCACCACTAACCTCTTAAACATATACCCTCTAATAGATACAGTTCATCACATATTTTTTCACATCACTGTGATGCTCCTTTCAATCAAACTCCCATATACATCTTCATTTCTAATGTACACTTTTAAAAATATTACAAAATTATATACATACCACTGAATTCAGTTTGTAGATTATATTGTGGTTGTAGCTCTTTCTGCATAGTTTGGACACTGTTATGATTTGTAAAAACTAAGCACAAGAATGCTACATCACTCTAATACAAAGCAAGTCTAAAATAGCAACCTCTTCAACTTTCCACTCTATCATCATGAGAAAGGCATCAATTGAAATCATGTAGTTCATTTTAGACTACTGCATCTCCATTTGTGAATGGTTAGCATCTGTTAACCCTTTCCCTCTCTTTCGAAATGAGGTTCCTGTCGCCGCGTTTTCGTGATGTTTTTGCGATCATCCCGGAATATTAACAAAAAAATCAGGAGTTCAAACCGATATCTAGCTTCAGTTTTCTGAAATGTAAATACTACACAACAGTTTATTAGATAGTCCTGAGTTGGAAATTAAAACTTGCCATTATTTACATTGTGTCATCACTCCTCAACTTTTCAAAAACAAAATTCTGTCTCTTTAACACACTCCCCCCCCATACAGTCTTAGCTCAGCGTAGCTAGCAACCCAGTGGACCCAGTAGGCCAAAAGTTCACAGAACATTCTAGAAAGAACATTCTGCTTTCAAATAAGATACAGCAGGTGTGGTTTACTCCACAGTTTCAAAAGCAGTTCCATGTCTGTAATACATTTCTTTTTTTAAACAACAGCCAATAATAAGACTTCTTTCTCAGCCATCCAACTAACTACTTAACTTTATTCACTTTCATGCTGACAGCATCCAATGAAATATGTATATATATTTTCTGTAAAAATAAAAAAACACCTCCATTTTAACTGCTTTTCCTTTGGAAAACTACCTCATGCAGCTCCAGCCTTCTCCTGACTACTATTGCTCCTTCAAAATGCTTACTGTATGGATTGTTGGCCACAGCTACATCTATTGGGCTAAAGAGTCTGCAAAAAAGAGAGGTATTGACAGAGACGTGAGTTTGCTAAATGTGCAGATTACTTGGTTTGGCCAGAGAGGGTAAAAGTTTCATCAGTTGCCGTCTTTGGTTAAATCCATTGTGGATTCCAAAACTCCTGACCTCATGATTGTGCACTGTGGTGCAATGACCTAGGCACATTGACTGGGGTAGAGCAGGAAATCCTTATGATATGAAAGAAACCTTTGCAGAACTGATGTCGCTTTTCCCTCATGCTGTCATGGTGTACTTTAATATATGCCAAAGACAGAAATGGAAGTGGTCAAATCAGTTCTGTCCACAGTTTGACAAAGCTGGGAATCTTGTTAATAAAACTATTTCTGCATTCCTCAGATACCATAGCATTGGCTGTCTCTATAACAACAGCCTGGGTTTTGAGATGCATGGAATTTATAGAAATAATGGAGTGCACTTTACAGATGAAGACAACAGGGTGTTTCTAAGTAAGCTGAAACTCTGCATCCGGTTTTATGTTGCCCTACACACATTACCATATGCACACCTCTTTTAAAACATGTTTAAACTCATATTTTGTACTAAGTTTCTTTAAAAACCATCTTTCAGACCTATTTTTTGTTTTAGCAGTTATTCGGGACATTGCGATGACGTTGTTAACCGCGACGATCGTGACTTTCCCATAATGTGAAAACACATATATGCACAGACATTACAGTATTCTACATACTAGAGGTTTATTACTGTACACTTCAAACTCATGTTTTTTTACTGTATCTCTAGAACAACCATCTCTAAAACCGATTTTTCATTTTTGCGGCGACTCTGGATATCGATATGAAGTTGAACATCGCGATCATCGCTGGTACGTCGCGAAAGCGGAAAGCAAAAGCAGGAGTTCAATAGCCACCACCACATTAAAAAATTATAACTATATAATTAATTCTAACCATCACAGTAGATAACTCACTATATAAATAACACATATAAACATTTATCAGAATCTCAATATCTCTCAATAAGAATGTGCATTAACCCCTTCCGTGCTCATGACGAGCTCAGCTCGTCATGCTGCGCGGTAGCGCTGTGCGCATGACGAGCTGAGCTCGTAACGACCCCACCCGCGATCGGAATGTCCAGCACACGAGCGGAATTCCGATTGCGGTCAAGGGGTTAATGATTCACCAATATTCGCGACGACATCGATGGTCACGATGTCCCCACGATGGTACATGGGGCAGCTGCACTTGCGGTCGTGGCATTGTCGCGAATATTGCACCTGATCAAAAAAATCAATTTTGGACTCATGACTTGTGTCACTAACACCTCCATTTCTCAATCATGGGGTCAGAGTCTCTCCAGCCTAACCCCTTATTTGGGCTTTCACACACATTTTCAGCCCTGGGAACCACTCCCAATAGATATGATGGTGGCCGCAACTTTCTATTCAGGTTGCGACCAGCCAATCAGAGCATTCCCGTTGGCGCGTGCATTTGCGATTCATCACGAAACCTTCGCGAAATATCCACGCCCAGAGATATCACTAAAATTTTAAACTTACATTTCCTCAAAAACTACTGAACGGATTTACACCAAATAAGCAAAAGGCACTTCCTTGATCTGACATCTACCTACCTGCCAAATTTGGTGTAAATCCGTTCTGCGGTTCGGGCTGTTGAGGTGGCTAAATGTTCCTATGGGAATTACCATTACAAACGCAACCTTATTTCGTGGATTGGCAGGAGTAGCTATATCAAGCTAGAAAAAAGACAAATTGTAACCAATACTCTTAGCAAAACAGTAACAGATAAAATTATATAGTGGCACAGTAGCACTAGCAGTACATAACATTTGCTGGTATCCTCGATTCCTCGGCCCATTCGATTTTGATGTGGTTAGAGTTTCAGGCATTAAGCACTATGGAGTATACAAGTATTCTTCTCTCTCTTGTTTAGCTTAATTAATGAAGGCATGCCAGCTCAGCTTATGCCCTAGACAGACATACTCGTGTCACGTTGCTTTGCTACTGTCTGCAGGTAGGGCAGCTGTACTAGACAATTATCTCCTTTCCTATCATTGCCATGCTCTGTTAAATGCCTCAATTTCACCCGGACTACCACAAGGCAGATGAATAGTTACTAATATATGAATGATATACGTCCTGGGAGGTTCTATTATTCTAACCATACAGCCGATAGGCCACCCATGGTTGTCACTGGCAAAATGCCATGGGTTGGGACTCGAAGGGAGGTGATTGATGATGATGGGTGGGTACATAATATATGTTGTGCTTGAAAACAACTGTGAGTCAAGGGAGTAGTCTGAAATACAACCTCAAACCTTTGAATCAAAAACCTTGATAAAAAAATATTCCTTGTTTACTCTTCTTCCCAGGGATTTTTCCATTTATCATTACATTGTTTTTCTAGTATTTTTGTTCTTCCTCCTTGGCTTTGCTACTCAGTCACCATTTAAGTTTGACATTCTCTTCATCCTGTCTTCACCTATGAATACCATCCATCCGTCCAAACATGGCTATCATTCTCAACAAACCTTTTACCAACATACATTTGGCATTTAACCACCCATGTGTCCTTGCTTTGACCCGTCAAACCCCTGGAAGATTCCTTTCACCTATACACCTTCACCCACCCAAGCAGGCATCCTTTCACCTTTCATCCATCTTTCACCCACCCATGCATCCTTTCACCCACGCACCCTTCTCTGCCTGTCATATTACATTTCACCCATCCTTCCTCCTTTCATCCTTCTTTCCCTTTTCCATCAACCCATCAAGGCCTGACTCTTCATGAAACTTTCTCTGCTGAGTTGAAGATAGAAGAGGCCATAAGTTACTCAACTCCCGCTGCATTTGCTAAGTAAAGAGGGGTGTCTTCAACTGTTCACAACTTAGTCTCAACAGTACAGTGTATACCCTTGCAGCAAGTATATAAATTGTCAATCGGCAAGCAATATGACTTACCACTGTCCGCCACTGCCACAGGCTCACCCCCTACAGCTGCTGCATCTGCTCCCTGGATGGCGCCGCCATCCCCACTGGCCCCGGCACTGGTGGTCGGTCCGGCTAAAAAAGCATTACACATTTTGTAGATGCCATATACGCCTCCCCTTATTTATTTTTTTCTGTGGCAAAATTGAAAATACATATACCACACACATCACTACAATTTGGGTACAGACAGTATGTTCTATCAAAAATAATAAAATATCCGGTTGGGCATTTTGTTGGTGGCAATTTTTGAAAAGCCTCTCAAGATGACAACATGTAAAGGACTGGACTGAGTGGCTAGAGCTATTGATGAATCTGAGTTTTGGAAAAGAAATGAGTGGCCAACTGGGCGGACAATCGGACATAAGGTCTTCTTGGTTGGCAAATGTAATTGGGCCGTCCTCCTCCTCATACTTCCTTCCAGCCATGGTGCAGGGTAATCAAATCACCATCAACTGCTGTTAATAATACTAGGCCTAGATAAGAAGAAGACCCAACTTTGGGGTGTCCCACATGGCTATGGCAACTCTCTTGTTTTACTGATTGAGCATGAGAAAGTAAAAGAAAGCCTTCTCAACTCAAAAAACATGCGTAGAATACCTTACTTGAGCATGCAATCTGCATGGCAGAGTAGTAGTACTAGTACAAGTAGTAGGAAGTGACCATGACCATTGGTTTTTATGAGTCTTACAGTACCACCACTAGGCAGTCAATAAAATATATAAGGGGAGAGGGAAAGCTGACTGAAAAAAACAGAAGAAAGGAAGCTACACACAGACTAGTACAGACAGAGACAGTTTGAGGTTAAATACAGACACTAGAAATACAAAATAACTTAGTAAATAGGATAATGCAGGAATAACAAGATTTATTAAATGGATAGATAGAAGAGGATTTGGGAAACAAATAAAATTAGGAAACAGGTAGAAAATAGCTCAAAATAAGGAGTGGTAAAAGTTAGGGAAATATATATTAATATTAACAATAAGAGGACTTACTCGGGCAAGCAAAGCCATCGTCTGAGGAGCATTCTTTTTGGCAGGCACCTCCAGCTCCTGCACCCACCTCCAACGACCTCTTGCACCTGGTTGCTGATGTAAGACATAATTAAAGAGACAAAAATAATTGGTGGTAAATGAATAATCTCTCCAAAATATTTTTGGACAGGAAATGGCAATTGAAATAACATTGAACTTTCCTAAATCAGATCAACTAGTAGTAGACTAGTATTGCGGACCGTCCTATCTATTTATTCCACATTTCCTAAACCTACCTAGCCCGCCTATTCCAGAGACTTTGGAATGAATTGCAACAAATTATATTTGCTTCTAAGTTCCGATCTCATTCGCAATCATTCTCAACCCTCTTTGACGTGCCAATTCACTAAGGGGTCGATTACGATGTCGGGCGGATCGCCACCGCCCGCCATAATCGCCCGTCCGCCAACAAATTCCCCCGCCATATTACCATGGCGGAGGGGAGCCCGGCAGACGGTAAGACCGTCCGCATGTTTTCCGCCCGGCCGAACAGTTGACCCGGCGGAAAAGGGTTTAATATGGTGGCGGTGTCTGCAAGACACCGCCATCCATATTATGATGCCGGCGAAGATGAGCCTTTCCATGGTGGCGTCGCCGCCATGGAAAGGCTCGCGGTCTTTGCTGTTGGGGGCCGTTGCGGGCCCCCAGGGTGTTGGGGGGGTGGGGGCTGCACATGGGGGGTACCTATGGTACCCCCTGCATCTGCATGCACAAGGTGGCATGCACAACATGCATTTCCAGCACTGTGGCGGGCGGTGTTGTGAGCACCACCCGCCACAATGCTGGAAATGGGGGATGCCACCGCCACCGTGGCGGTGGCATCCTAATCACATGTGCGGGACCGCCACACACATAGCGGGCGGTCCCATTTACCGGGGCGATGGCGGGCGGACAAAGTCCGCCCGCCATCATAATCGGCCCCTAAGCCTGCATTTTGTCTTTAAATGCATAGATGGAGGCATTGTCACTGTACAAGCTACAAAAAAGGTTCTAAGAACTGAAGTTAGAGGATGTGCGCCGCTAAATTACTAATACTAACTACCACTATCTTAGTGACAGGACAAAGGAAAGGAATCTCTCTCTAGTCTGCATTACTTAACTTATGTACTTACATAATCAGCCCTAGCAAGCGCAAAGTTGCAAAAGGTACGATTAGGTAGTGCTGAACACCTTCTAGAATAACGATCACATAATATGAGATTTGTGACCGTAACTTACATCTGAGCAGCATGCTTGCTATTTGGGAGAAAAATATTACCAATAACATAGAACACACAAGGAATAATAATATTAATAATTAGCTACTCACCAAGCCCCGTGACCTCAAGCCCTAGCATGTTCAGCAGGTCCTGCTCTCAGTCCAGGATGATGGACCACCAGTGCGTCAGCTGATTGTGGGTGCACCGAACCCCAGAGCAGCGATACTCTGCCCGGCGCACCCTCGCTCAGCTGGTGCTCCCGGAGCCTGTACCCGGACCCAGGCCTGCCGCCTTCTGCCAGGGTGGAGGGGAGGTGGCGCTGCACAAAAAAAAACAAGCACTGCCACCTCCACCTCCGAAAACAAGGCCCGGAGCTGCACCCCTTCCGGGTGACGCTCTTGTTTACTGCCTTTTTCGTTGCACGCTTCTCTGCCATGATTCTGGGGGTCGGAAAATAAAATGTAGAAAGTATAGGAAAATAACAGGGGGCCTGATTCACAGAACTAACTTATGTGAAATACGTAAAGTTAGTAATTTTAGGTATTCACAGAATACACTTACCAATACTAACTTTATGTCCGCTCCCGCCACAGGGCCGGAATCTCCGCCTCCGGACCGGAATACCCTCATTTAGGCTGTTTCAATGCTCAAACGGCCTAAATGAGGGTATTCCGGCCCGGAGGCGGAGATTCCGGCCCAGAGGCGGAAATTCCGCCACAGGGCCGGAATATCCGGCCCGGGAGCGGACATAAAGTTAGTATTGGTAACTGTATTCTGTGAATACCGAAAATTACTAACTTTACGTATTTCACGTAAGTTAGTTCTGTGAATTAGGCCCAGGGAGAAGAAGGAAGGAAGTAAAAAAATAGGAAGGGAGTAGAGAGAAAAATAGTACAAAACTCACTAAAAACATACTTAGGAAGACTGAGGGAAAGATAATAAATAAAAACGATCAGAAAAAAAGTTTTGGGAAACAAGGATTGAAAACATTAGGAAGGGTTCAAAAAGTAGGCCCCAGCACCATATAAGAGAAGAAAATAAGATGGCTGCGCAATATTTCCCCCCGAACACGCAATCCGCGTTGCTGTACTGCAGAAACATCACACGAACGGACGAGACAAGCAACTCCGCCCGCTCGCGGAACTCCGCGCAGTATTTACCACTTCACGGAGTTCCCCATAGCACGGCTATGCTAACTCCGCCCAGGCTTACTTCTCACCTTTGTTTTGCCTCTTTCTGCTAATTCCTGACCTTTATTTTGCCTCTTTCTGCTCGTTTCTTACCTTTATCAGACATTATCAGACCTTTATCAGACCATTATTTTGCCTTTTCTGCTCATTGCTGACCTTTATTTTGCCTATTTCTGCTAGTTTCCCACTTGTATTTTGCCTCTTTCTGCTTGTTTCGAAACTCTATTTTGCCTCTTTCTGCTCATTGTTGGCCTTTATTTTGCCTCGTCATGCTAATTTCTGATGTCTATTTTTCCTCCTGCTCATTCTGACCTTTAGTTTGCCTCTTTCTGCTCGTTTCTGATCTCTATTTTGCCTCTTTTTGCGTGTTGCTGAACATTAATTTGTCTCTTTCTGCTCTTTACTGACCTTTATTTTGCCTCTTTCTTCTCGTTTCTCACCTTTATTTATTTTGCCTCTTTCTGCTCATTCCTCATCTTTATTTTGCCTCTTTCAGCTTGTTTTTATCTCTATTTTGCCACTTTCTGCTCATTCCTGACCTTTATTTTGCCTCTTTTCTTCTTGTGTCTCATCTCTGTTTTGCCTCTTTCTGCTTGCTGCTGACCTTTAATTTGCCTCTTTCTGCTCATTGCTGACTTTTATTCTACCTCTTTCTGGTCCCTTCTGACCTTTATTCTGCCTCTTTCTGCTAGTTTCTGACCTTTATTTTGCCTCTTTCTGCTCATTGCTGAGCTTTTTCTGCCTAATTCTGCTTGTTTCTCTCCTTTAACTTGCCTCTTTCTGCTTGCTCCTGACCTTTTTTCTGCCTCTTTCTACTCGCTTCTGACCTTTATTCTGCCTCTCTCTGCTCGTTTCTCACCTTTTTTTGGCTCTTTCTGCTCATTGCTGACCTTTAGCTTGCCTCTTTCTGCTCATTTCTGATCTTTATTCTACTTCTTTCTGCTCGTTTCTCACCTTTATTCTGCCTCTTGCTGCTCGTTTCTGACCTCTATTTTGCCTCTTTCTGCTCATTTCTCATCCTTATTTTGCCTCTTTCTGCTCGTTTCTGATCTTCATTCTGCTTCTTTCTGCTCTTTTCTCACCTTTATTCTGCCTCTTGCTGATTGTTTGTGACCTCTATTTTACCTCTTTCTGCACATTGCTGACATTTATTTTGCCTCTGTCTGCTCGTTTCTGACCTTCATTCCGCCTCTTTCTGCTCGTTTCTTATCTTTCTTTTGCCTCTTTCTGCTCATTTCTCATCTTTATTTTGCCTCATTTTGCTCTTTTTTGACCTTCATTCTGCCTTTTTCTGCTCATTTCTCACCATCATTCTGCCTCTTGCTTCTCGTTCGTGACCTTTATTCTGCCTCTTTCTGCTTGATTCTGACCTTTATTCTGTCTCTTTTTGCTTGTTTCTCACCTTTATCCTGTGTCTTTCTGCTCATTTATGACCTTTATTCTGCCTCTTTCTGACCTTTATTCTGCGTCTTTCTGCTAGTTTTCTCACCTTTATCTTGCCTCTTGTTGCTCATTTCTGACCTTTATTCTTCCTTTTTCTGCTCGTTTCTCACCTTCATTTTACCTTTTGCTACTAATTTCCCAAGGGACTGTGATTGGAGCCTCAAAGCCCCCGCGGTCCCTGTGGGCCCCCATCCTGCAGGAGCCAGCACTGCTGCTGCACAGTGGGAGCTGCCGAAAGGCATCTCCCTACATGCAGGAGCAATCCTTTTGTCTGGTTCCCTACCCTCTTGACAGCAGATAGGGAAACAGATGAAACCTCCGCTTGCAACAAGCGGGAGCATTTTGTCAGTTCTCACTTGCTGGAAGCGGTATGTTTACTCTAAAGTCATAGCAAATAGCTATATCCCGGGGTGGGCACCCCAGGACATAGCAGGAGCCGGCCCTGGGGGGGTGGCGGTCCCCAGGCCATTTGTTGGCACCAGGGGGGAGGATGTGTAATTCCCCTCCTTCTGTGAGTGTGGGCTGGCCCCAAGGGGGTGGTGGTCCCCAGGGTTCAGGGAGGTCCACGAGGCCACCCCATTACTATAAAGTTTGGCTCAGAGTGGTAGTGGCCCCCGGGACATGGGGAGGTGCATGAGGCCCCCCAATTTCTTTACCATTAGCCCTGAGAGGATGGGGTCCCCAGGAAACTTCGGGGCTGCTTGGGCCCCCGTAACACAAAGATAAGCCTCAGGGTTTCAAAGAGACTCAGAAGGGGGGCCAGTGCACACCCCTACTTTTTACCACATACCCCGGGGACCTGGTCCACCTGGGAGTTAAACATTAGAGAAGGGTGGGGGCCCAAACTTCTTTTTTTAAATTTTTGGGTGGGAGCCGTGGATCCAGTGTGACTCCCGCCGATTTTCAAAAAATAAAATGCTCCCCCCCAAGAGGACTATGGCATCAGGGTAATCCTACCCTGACCCCTTCTCTTTTTTTAAATTTTTTTTGTGGGACTTGGCTGAAGCTGCCCCCTTTTCTGCCCCATTCATGATACCTTTTTATTGACCGGAAGGAAGGAGATCGGTGTGAGCGGCAGTGGCCAAGCCGCGTCACGGAGCAGGAAAGCGGAGAGTGGAGCTGCTGGGCCAGTGGGGGGAGTCTGATGGTCTTTGTCCTTGAGCGGTAGAGAGAGGTCGAGGAGTCGCTCTACTGCTTAACCGCTTCCCCTCCTTACCACCTTGCTGCCTTCTTCGCTTCCCATTTGGAGTCAGCTGAGGCGGGTGAGCGAGCGGCTAGCGAGCGGGCGGGGCAGTGGAAACTGGCCGGGTCACTCCGCAGCTTCACCGCTTTCTCAGTAGCGGATTCCACTCAGAGAGCGACAGGCTGAGCGGAGGGCTTAGCGTGGCTAGACGCGGCTACCACGGGCCCGACATTCCGACGCTCAAGTCCACCCGTATCTGAAGTGGGACATCGCGGCTGCCATCTGCTTGCTGCGGGTGGCAGGATCTTGAACAGACTACCTCTGACAAGGTGCCCATTAACTTCCCTGGCCTCTGTTCTTCTGAAAGCCAGGAGTACTTCAATCTCTGCGAGCGCGGGAGCCGTAGTCGGCCCCCGCTAAGTGTGAGCCCCCAGGCGATCGAAGAGGCAGCCTGCGGTCTGCCTGAGGGCTCCCGCTCGAACTGAGTCCCGAGCACAGTGCTGGGCACTGCATACTTGGAGAAGCTGAGCAGAGGAGCAAGCCTTCACAAAAGAAGAAAGTGGAGCAATTAATGAAAACTGAGAAAGAAGCGTTTACCGACAACTGTATTAGAAATAATAGGGGGCTCCGCAGCCAGCTCCCCCTCAAACGACTCTTCACAGCCGAGTCATCTACTTACGGTAGGACCAAGTTCAATTCTGTAACAAATAAATAGCCAGTGCTACAGCTATTTAGTTTTACTACAACTAGCTCTCGCTCACCAACTTCATCCCCTCAATTTTTCCCAGTATTGTGGGGGAAGGAGCAAGTTCATCAAAAACAGCAGTTCAGGCATCTCTCTGCCCATTTCCACATCAATTTAGCATGGCTTATAAAAAGTTAAGATCCCCTACCGTCTTCATGAATAGGGTGGGTATGGTCCAAGCACGAATAAAAAGCACATGCAAAGTGGGCCACCTAGGTGCAGCTGCAGGGAGCACCGCAATCACAAAATTCTTTACCACTACTTCTAAAATAGTGGAACAAACAGTGCCCACTGTACAGTGTATCCCTCAAGACCTAACTATCGATACAGATAAGACAGCTACTGCGTTGGAAAACTCTAAGGCTGATATCAGTCCGCATTTGGCAGCAGATCAGGAAATAATACAGACACCAGCTCCTCTAGAGCCTATCGAGATTCAGGATCAACCCCTTAAAACCACTCCAATAGTAAACAAATCAACAGAGGTGCCTCTACAAATTCTTGATACTGATTTCACCCTCCCAGATATAGAGTGTTTGCCGGTTCCACCTTCTGAACTCACTAAAATCGTAAAGGGACCAACGCACCTACTTAATAGCATGCCAAGTGAGTTTCCTGATGCTATGCAAAACCTGTCGATATTCCCTGAGTTCCCGCTCCTTAATATGCTGCAATCTCCCAACAGGCGAGACCCAATATCAAGCACCTTCTTCTCCTTACAGAGAATTATGGAATCTATACTATCTCTTCTAGAATACTTGAAACCCAAACAGGTATTTTACAAAATCTCGTGGACAAAAAGAAGAAAAAACAACTAAACCAAGTTGTCAAAAACATATAGACAAGCCCTGAAAACAACAAGAACAGAAATGCCCAGTGTTCTAATCTCTCTCCAGCACCTGTTACCTCTTCTGTTAGAAAACTGCAGAAGGCAACTCAAACAGGGGGCCCTTCTAAAAAACAGGAACTCAATTGTGTTACCAACGGAAAAATCTATTCTCTTCGTAAACTATTTGAGAAAACCTTACCAGAGAGCACTCCTCCAACTTCTACCCCGTTGTTTCCTATTTTTGCCCAGAAAAACCAGCAAGAGATATAAGACTCGCCTTCTCAAAAAGATGATAAGGTTTTAGTCGATACTCTCAACATAAAGCAAACTGAGCTTGTGACAAAGCAAATCAAAAATATGAAAAATACCCAGGGGAAAAGCAATAAAAACAATAAACAGAAGAAAAGAGCTAAGCGCAGAATATCGAAACGTTCTCTAAGGAAATTTAAGGTTCCTCAATCTCAAATTCCGGAACAGGTGGAAAAGGAAAACAATCACGCACCGAATGCCCTAGAAGTAATCCAAAACTCAGAACAATCTTTTTTATCACTTTAAATTAAAGATGAAAAGAAACAACTAAATCCTCTGGCATTAAGCTTTGTCACAAAATCTGCAAAACTCGTCCAGGCCTCAACAATCCCCTACTCAGTAATGCAATCCTCTGGCAAGATACTACATGGCAGTGAGGAACAACCTATCTCCTGTATTTTGGAATGAACTGATTTGTTCCCCAGTGACAACGGCTATTTAAATCGCAGGAGAATATTAGATTTACATCATAAAATTAGTTGTCTCTGATCGCTTACAACTTGCAGAACTTAAACTAGTCTCCTTCCCTAATAAATCCCTTCTCTCGGTGGCAACAGTTGAGTTCTGGTTAAATGTTATTCCAACTATCATTCTAAAAGAAAGAGATATTCTTCATAAAAATGGTTTTGATATTACCGAAATTAAAGGAAAAGAATTTCAGAATAACTCTATATTTAAGAAGGAAGGGAATGAAGCCCTCTAAAACAACAATTAGCAACAGTTGGACCAAAAAACTTATAGGAACATTTCAGAAGGATCCTTAATGATTTTCCTTAAAGATTGAGAGCGCCGCATCTAAAACAGTTTCTCTGCAAAACAGGAGTCGCAATCTGATGATAAATCCTGGGCATGGGTCTGTGGCGCCTTAAACAGCAATAAATTGGGCAAGGATCAAAAACTCCCTTTTTAGCAGTAACCTAAAAATAGTCTCATGGAATATTGCTGAAAAAACCCAGAAAAGTTAGCTCTGTCACTGGAAAACTCCCCTTCAATAGTGATGTTGCAAGAAACATGGTCTTTGGCCCCTTTTTTTCAAAAATACTACTTTGTGTTGGTTATTGCTGCAGAGGCCACAAGAAGGGGGCATGTAAAAGGAGGCCTCTTAATTTTCCTAAAGGAAGAAATCCATTGGCACTTTGAAGAAATAGAGCTTTCTCTTCCGAATGTGCAATGCGTTAAAATCAAGTGTCGGAAGGAAAGCTCAGAGCTAGTCTAAGATCTGCTACTCTTCAATATATATATTCCACCTGGATCATCACAAGATCCCCTTATGGAAAAATCCTTTGAGAAAATAACCTCAACTTTAGAATGAAGGGGGTTTCCACCGATGATAATTGCCGGGGACTTTAATGGTAAAATCCCTTCAGGATAATCAGAGAAACTCAGCACAAGAGGCAGATTTTTCAATCCCTCTCTCCAGTTTTCCAGCCAAGATAAAAGCAGACAGACGGGGGAAATTACTCCTGTATTATATCTCGGCAATAAGTGGTGTCAACTTAAACGGAAGAGTAGAAGGAGAAATCCCAGCTGCATTCACAAGAATAGGTTCCTGTCAATCAATCAATCAATCACGGCATTTATAGAGCGCGCTACTCACCCGGGAGGGTCTCAAGGCGCTGGGGGAGGGGGTAAGTTATTGCTCGAACAGCCAGGTCTTGAGCTGCTTCCTGAAGGAGAGATGGTCCTGGGTTCGCCGAAGGTGAGTGGGGAGGGAGTTCCAGGTCTTGGCTGCCAGGTAGGAGAAGGATCTTCCTCCGGCGGTGGTTCTGCGGATGCGTGGTACGGTGGCGAGGGCGTGGCTGGTTGATCGTAGCTGGCGGGTGGGCGTGTAGAAGGTCATGCGGTCGTTGAGGTACTTTGGGCCCAGGTCGTGGAGGGCCTTGTGTGCGTGGGTGAGGAGTCTGAACGTGATTCTCTTGCTGACGGGGAGCCAGTGCAGGTCTTTCAGGTGTCCGGTGATGTGGCTGTGTCGGGGGATGTCCAGGATGAGTCGTGCGGAGGCGTTCTGGATGCGCTGGAGTCTTTTTGAAGTTTGGCTGTGGTTCTGGCGTAGAGGGTGTTCCCATAGTCCAGTCGGCTGGTGACGAGTGCCTGGGTGACGGTCTTCCTGGTTTCAGTGGGGATCCATCTGAAGATCTTGCGGAGCATGCGCAGGGTGTTGAAGCACGAAGATGAGACGGCGTTGACTTGTCTGGTCATTGACAGGGAGGAGTCCAGGATGAAGCCCAGGTTGCGTGCGTGGTCCGTTGGCTTGGGCGCGGTGCCCAGGGCCGGGGGCCACCAGGAGTCGTCCCAGACGGAGGGTGATGAGCCCAGGATGAGGACTTCCGTCTTGTCTGAGTTCAGTTTAAGGCGGCTGTTCCTCATCCAGTCGGCGACGTCTCTCATCCCGTCGTGTAGGTTGGCTCTGGCGGTGGTGGGGTCGTTGGTGAGGGAGAGGATCAGCTGGGTGTCGTCGGCGTAGGAGATGATGTTGAGGTTGTGTTGGCGTGCGATGGCTGCGAGGGGGCTCATGTAGACGTTGAAGAGGGTTGGACTGAGTGAAGATCCTTGTGGAACGCCGCAGATGACTTCGGTGGCCTCGGATCTGAACGGGGGGAGGCGGACTCTCTGGGTTCTTCCAGCGAGGAACAAGATGATCCATTCCAGTGCTTTCTCTCGGATTCCGATGTTGCTGAGGCGCTTCACTAGGGTGCGGTGGCAGACGGTGTCGAACGCCGCGGAGAGGTCCAAGAGGATGAGGGCTGCTGTTTCCCCGTTGTCGGTTAGGGTTCTGATGTCGTCGGTGGCTGCGATAAGGGCGGTCTCGGTGCTGTGGTTGGCCCGAAACCCGGACTGCGAGGGGTCGAGGGATCCGTTCGTCTCGAGGAAGGTGGCAAGCTGTCTGTTGACAGTCTTCTCGATGACTTTGGCCGGAAACGGAAGGAGCGAGATGGGACGGTAGTTCTTGAGGTCGGTGGGGTCCGCCGTTGGTTTCTTCAGGAGGGCGGTAAGCTCGGCGTGCTTCCAGCTCTCCGGGAAGGTGGCGGTGTGGAAGGAGGAGTTGATGATGTCCCGGAGATGGGGTGCGATGGTGGCGTCGGCTTTGTTGAAGACGTGGTGTGGGCAGGGGTCGGTTGGTGATCCGGAGTGGATGGAGTTCATCGTGCGGGTGGTGTCTTCGGTGCTGATCGGGGTCCAGTTGCAGAGGGTGGTGGTGGCGGGCGTTGGTTCGGCGGTAGGGTGCGTGGTTTGTGCGTCGAAGCTGTTATGTATGTCGGTGATCTTGCGGTGGAAGAACGCGGCGAGTGAGTTGCAGAGGTCTTGCGAGGGGGTGATGTCGTTGTTTCCGGCGCCGGGGTTGGAGAACTCTTTGACGATGCTGAAAAGTTCCTTGCTGTCGTGGGCGTTGTTGTCCAGTCGTTCTTTGAGTGCCGACTTCTTGGTGGCACGGATCATCTGGTGGTGTTTACGGGTGGCGTGCTTGAGGGCGGTCCTGTTGTCTGTGGTCTGGTCGAGTCGCCAGGTTTTCTCGAGAGTGCGGCAGTTCTTCTTGGATTCCTTGAGTTCGTTGGTGAACCAAGGGGTTTTCTTGCTTCCGGGTCTGCTGGGAGGGTTTTTAGTGGTGCGAGGTCGTCGGCGCAGGCGGTCAGCCACTTGGCGAGGTTGCTGGCTGCTTCGTTTGGGTCCGTTGTGTTGGTGGGTGTGTTCTGGCTGAGGGAGGCGGTGAGCTGCTCGGCGGTGATCTTGCTCCAGCTCCGGCGGGGAGCCTGTTGCGGGTGGTGGTGGGTCGCAGTCTTTCTGAAGCTGAAGTGATCGCAGCTGTGGTCGGTCCAGTGGAGTCCGGTGGCGTGGCTGAAGGAGATGTGCTTGCTGGAAGAGAAGACGGGGTCAAGCGTGTGGCCGGCGTAGTGGGTGGGCGTGTTCACCAGTTGCTTGAGTCCGAGGTTGGCGAGGTTGTCCAGCAGGGCGGTGGTGTTTCTGTCGTTGTTGTTCTCCAGGTGGAAGTTGAGGTCCCCTAGGAGGATGTAGTCGGCGGAGGGCATGGCGTGCGGGCTGATGAAGTCTGCGATGTCTTCGCTGAATAGTGTGCGTGGTCCCGGGGTCTGTAGATGAGGGTGCCTCGGAGGGTGGTCTTGGGGTCAGTGTGTATCTGGAAGTGTAGGTGTTCGGCGGCGGTGAAGGTCTCGTCGGAGTTAGTCGAGATGCGGATGGTGTTCTTGTGTACGATGGCGATGCCTCCTCCCGTCTGGTTGACGCGGTCCCTCCGGGTGATCTTGTATCCGTCCGGGATGGCTATGGCGATGTCGGGCGCTGAGGAGGCGTTCATCCAGGTTTCGGTGAGGAAGGCGATGTCCGGTGCTGTTGCGTCGAGCAGGTCCAAGAGTTCCACGGCGTGCCTGTGGACGGAGCGGGTGTTCAACAGGATGCATTTCAGGTGGTTGCTGCTGGTGCTCGACTTGGCGGAGGTGGTGCACGTCCGGGGGCAGGTGAATCGGCAGGTTTGGCAGGTGAAGGGTCCGTGGGTGCGTCTCGGTGAGGCTCGGTAGCAGGCAGGGTTCCGGCCGGCATTGAGTGCGGTGAGGGTGGCGGCGTCGTAGGTCCGTCGAGTGGTGTTGCATCGGTGGGATCCTGGGGTTCGGGCGCGGGGCGGGGTCCTGTCGCGGAGGGGCGCAGAGGGGCTTGCATTTGGCGCGCCTTCGGCGCGCCAGCGGCGCGGCCGCCTTTTTTGGGGAGGTGGGAGGGAGGAGCAGCTGGGAGGCGGGAGGCAGGGGCAGCGAATGGGCAGTCAGGGGCGGGGCCGCAGGGACGCAGCGGCGGGAATGGCGAGAGGCAGCGGGGGCACAAAGTACAAGGGGAGAGAAAACAGACAAAAATACGGGCACAACGCAAATGGGGCAGCGAGGGGCACAGAAAGGAAAATGGGGGAGAAAACAGACAAAATTACAAGCACAACGCAAATGGGGCAGCGAGGGGCACAGAAAGGAAAATGGGGGAGAAAACAGACAAAATTACAAGCACAACGCAAATGGGGCAGCGAGGGGCACAGAAAGGAAAATGGGGGAGAAAACAGACAAAATTACAAGCACAACGCAAATGGGGCAGCGAGGGGCACAGAAAGGAAAATGGGGAGAAAACAGACAAAATTACAAGCACAACGCAAATGGGGCAGCGAGGGGCACAGAAAGGAAAATGGGGGAGAAAACAGACAAAATTACAAGCACAACGCAAATGGGGCAGCAAGGGGCACAGAAAGGAAAATGGGGGAGAAAACAGACAAAATTACAAGCACAACGCAAATGGGGCAGCGAGGGGCACAGAAAGGAAAATGGGGAGAAAACAGACAAAAATACGGGCACAACGCAAATGGGGCAGCGAGGGGCACAGAAAGGAAAATGGGGGAGAAAACAGACAAAATTACAAGCACAACGCAAATGGGGCAGCGAGGGGCACAGAAAGGAAAATGGGGGAGAAAACAGACAAAATTACAAGCACAACGCAAATGGGGCAGCGAGGGGCACAGAAAGGAAAATGGGGGAGAAAACAGACAAAATTACAAGCACAACGCAAATGGGGCAGCGAGGGGCACAGAAAGGAAAATGGGGGAGAAAACAGACAAAATTACAAGCACAACGCAAATGGGGCAGCGAGGGGCACAGAAAGGAAAATGGGGGAGAAAACAGACAAAATTACAAGCTCAACGCAAATGGGGCAGCAAGGGGCACAGAAAGGAAAATGGGGAGAAAACAGACAAAATTACAAGCACAACGCAAATGGGGCAGCGAGGGGCACAGAAAGGAAAATGGGGGAGAAAACAGACAAAATTACAAGCACAACGCAAATGGGGCAGCGAGGGGCACAGAAAGGAAAATGGGGGAGAAAACAGACAAAATTACAAGCACAACGCAAATGGGGCAGCGAGGGGCACAGAAAGGAAAATGGGGGAGAAAACAGACAAAATTACAAGCACAACGCAAATGGGGCAGCGAGGGGCACAGAAAGGAAAATGGGGGAGAAAACGGACAAAATTACAAGCACAACGCAAATGGGGCAGCGAGGGGCACAGAAAGGAAAATGGGGAGACAAGCAAGAAATACGGGCACCGGGGCCACAAGCGGAGGGCGATCTTACCTGCAGAAGCAGCGGGCAGACAACACAGGCGGAGCTGTGTGGTGGGGGAGCGACCTACCTGGCAAGGTCAAGGGTCGCTCTCCTCACCGCGCAGCGGCCGCCATTTATGGGGAGGTGGGAGGGAGGAGCAGCTGGGAGGCGGGAGGCAGGGGCAGCGAATGGGCAGTCAGGGGGGCGGGGCCGCAGGGGACGCAGCGGGGCACAAAGTACAAGGGGAGAGAAAACAGACAAAAATACGGGCACAACGCAAATGGGGCAGCGAGGGGCACAGAAAGGAAAATGGGGGAGAAAACAGACAAAATTACAAGCACAACGCAAATGGGGCAGCGAGGGGCACAGAAAGGAAAATGGGGGAGAAAACAGAGAAAATTACAAGCACAACGCAAATGGGGCAGCGAGGGGCACAGAAAGGAAAATGGGGGAGAAAACAGACAAAATTACAAGCACAACGCAAATGGGGCAGCGAGGGGCACAGAAAGGAAAATGGGGGAGAAAACAGACAAAATTACAAGCACAACGCAAATGGGGCAGCGAGGGGCACAGAAAGGAAAATGGGGGAGAAAACGGACAAAATTACAAGCACAACGCAAATGGGGTAGCGAGGGGCACAGAAAGGAAAATGGGGAGAAAAGCAAGAAATACGGGCACCGGGGCCACAAGCGGAGGGCGATCTTACCTGCAGAAGCAGCGGGCAGACAACACAGGCGGAGCTGTGTGGTGGGGGAGCGACCTACCTGGCAAGGTCAAGGCCTGTAGCTCCTCCATCCTGGACTACGTAATTTGCAGTATCAATCTCTTTGCGAAAGTACAATTGTTAAACATTCAGTATACCCACGAGAGCGACCATGCATTACTAATTATGGAAACTAAAATTTTAACACATTCTTCCTCTCCATGGTCTCTATACTCCTTGGACGGCCGGGCAGACGTCAATCAGAAAACAGGCCGGATTCACTGGAATTCGAAAGCAATCTACAAGATGAACACTATTATCTCTTCATCCATCTTAAAATACAAAAATGAGGAAGATGATCCTATAACTAGCTATGAAGACACAGTGCAATCAGTGGTGGCTACCCTTAAGGCAGGCATAAATAAGCAAAACAAAGGCAAAGCCAATTCACATGGAAAGCGAGTAGACTCTCTGTCATCAAGGCTTAACAGATTGACCAGAATGCAATTCCAATCCTTCTCTGCTTCTAGACAAAGAGAAATAAGAAACCTGAAAACATGCCGTCAACGGGAAAGAAAGAAAAAAAATCAAGAGCAAAAAGATAAAATTTGGGTCAATATGCAAATTGCAGTAAAATGTAAAAGCAACAAGGCATTCTGGAGTAAGGTAGCCAAGCAAATGGGGATAAGGATATCAATCCAAGCATCGCCAGTCTCATCATCAGACTGAGAAAAGCATATCCTCAAATTATATAAATCTAACCTTCAACATCAGGAGCCATTCTGCCAGCAGTCGGACAGAAAGGGCCAATACGACAGGGACCTGTTGGCTACATCCTCATCACAGAGCGCTTTCCCTTATCAAAACAGCTAGATCATCTGAGGCAATGGGACCAGACAATATTCCCATCAAAGTTTTACAATCAAATCCTGATGCATGGAGGTGAGCCCTAGGGAGGCAAGATGGCGTCCGACTGACATCTCCGCTGTGAAGCTCCGCTGAGCACCCCCCTAATGTCTGGTTAAATCGCTTCGCATGCCTTCTGAGCCAAGTTTGAAACCCGGCAAACTATCGAGAGTGCAGCAACCTGAGAGGAATGCGGCAGGAAAACCTCCCCTGAGGTCTTCAAGTTATCTACATCTGCATGCTAAGACCTGACCTCTCACCTCTTCGCTGCCTCGAGGACGCCAGATCGGCTCGGGCTTCCCGGATTCATCCTGACCTGCGCAAGTCTTCACCGGCGCGGCAGAATCGTAGGAGAGCTGCTAGGAGCCACAGCGCGCCCCCTGCTAAAGGAAAATTTTGCCGGAGTATACTGCGCTGTAGTCGACACGGAGATTTCCCGAAGACAGGCACAATTGCAGTGCTACTTTGTTTCAGCAGCCACGATAAACAAGTAAGGATGACAAGCAAAGGGGCGAGAGCGGCCAAGGTAAAGAATGCACCCGCGAATGTTTCTCAAGCGCTTGATCCCTTACAGGCCAGCATAACGTTAGCAACTACCCGGCAGAAAAGGTTGGACACCCTGGGCATGAAAGGCAAAGTCAGGGGAGAGAAAGGAGAGAAAGGCGAGAGCTTTGATAAAAATACTGGGTAGATTGACACAGCGATTACTTCAACCACCAAAAAGCTCCTCCCCGATTACTCAAAGAAATCGGCCACTCTCAGCCTCTAATCACTTCCAGCTTTGGAGCTACGAAAGGGGTAGGAAGTGACCTCATTTCGCCGGTAGGAAGCTCTGGTGTGATAACCGAGGTTTCGGGGCAGATTGAAGGAGGATTGACTGTTCTAACCTCACTTGCGATACCGTATGAGTCACGGTTATCAGATACCCCCTCCCCTGCGGTGCAGGGAGATCAAGGAAAAACCGCAATACCTCTGCCCCAGCCGATAGAGGGTGATGTTATGGACAATACTGGCAGTCTCAAAGACCTTATCTGTAATCCAAGCGGCAGCTCAGATACCACCGTAGGAATTACAGAGGCTCCACTATTGTTGCAAGCGGCGAGCAATGTGCTTCTAGGTCACTTTCTCAAAACGCCTGATAATCAAGAAAAATTTTACTCCCGAACTGAGGAGTCAGAATTATCAGATATTAGCATCTCATTATCCAGTGGGGAGGAAGGAAACAAATGGTATAGCAGCTCGAATACGGACCCACAGAAAAACAAATCTGGCTTGAAAAAACTACAAAAGAAGAAAAATGGGGGCCGCCAAAAAAAGAATTTTGATACATCTGACAAAGAAAGCGGTACAGACCTGAGGTGGGACTACAAGGATACCCCACTTACGATATGCTCTAACCCCAAGGCAGCCTCTGGCAGTAATCAAACAATCATTGGTAGCAACAAAAGGGGAGATCACGATGATTCCAAAAGCGATCCAGCTCTGGCGATTATTCTGCAATCTATCAAGAGTTTCCAGGAGGAAGTCAAAGCAGATAGTCGCAGGTCACGCCTGACTGCAGAGAAACTGCAAGGGGCTGTCAGGAAAGTCGGTAAAACCTGCGCCGAAATCGCAGATCGTATGGCCTCGGTGGAAGTAAGGACGGAGCAATTAGAAAAAGATGTTATCACGCTCAAAACACAGCACGATGAGCATGAAGGTGTTGTTAAAGATCTTATGTGGAAGATGGAGGAGCAGGAAAACCGCCAGAGGCGTAGCAACCTCTGTTTTTTAGGGATTCCGGAAGGTGTTGAAAAAGACGACCCCAGGAACTTTATGATTACCTTTCTCAAAGGGGCTTTCCCAGAGCTACACTCCTGGGACTGGGATAAAGAAATCCAAAGAGCCCATAGATTCCCTCTGTTTGCCGCTAAACGCACTCCGGCAACACAACAACATCCTCGTGCCATGCTTTTATTTTTTGGTAACTTTCTACTCCGTCAAACTCTTTACGATTTGGCCAGACCTACAAACAAGCGGTCCTTTGACGGAATAACTTTCTTCACCAGACCTGATTTGACACACACCACAGTCGAACGCAGGTGGAGACTCAGGCAGCTTTTCGACCCGTTTCAGAAACTTGGAGCCGAGGTGTATCTTCAGAATCCAGCCAGACTAAAAATTGTATATAAAGGGACCACACGTAGCTTTGTTTCAGACATTCAGGCAAAAAAGTATTTAGAGGAAGTTTCGGGAGTCAAGTAGTGAAGTCAACAAAATAATGCATATAGCATTGATAACCTTATTGGTTCGGCCTGACAGGGAGCATTAGGCAGGTGCATTTGTTATTGGAAACCGATCTTAAAAAATCGTAGGGTTTTCTTTAGTTCTTTCTTCTTCTCGGTGCTTCTTGTTTCATATTTCTTTTGTCTAACTGCTGCAGAAGGTTACACTTCAGGGGGGGGAGTCTCAGCGGGCGCGCGGGGGCCCTATTTTTCGGATGTCAAATCCCTGGCCCAGGCGTGGCCAGGTAACCTCCAAAAGTGGTGGAGGGTGGAGGGGTGGGAGAGGGATGGGGGCATGGTGGGGCAGACAGGTTGATAAAAAGAATACAAGGAATGTCATTAGGCTAAGCTGGTATGATGTTTATATCAGGAGGCAGAGTGATAAATGGGTCATGCAAAGCTTCGAGTAAATAGCCGGAACACACACGGTAACAAGATGGGAGTGCTAAGAGTTTTATCTATGAATATCTGTGGTCTAAACGACATCAAAAAAGGCAATCAGTCGCGGTAGGATTACAGGCACTGGGCACTAATATTATTTGTTTACAAGAAACACACATAGAGGGCTCACAAACATATTTATTAAAAACATTAGGGTACAGGTTGATCTGTGCAACAACACAGGGTGCAAGGGTGTGGGGGGTTGCTATTCTTGCTAAAGGTAGCGATCTTGTTTTTAGTTGCTCTAAAGCGGACAAATTTGGACGTTGGGTGGTTACAGAATGCCAATATGGGAATGGGCAAAAGATAACACTTTGCGCGCTATATGGAAGTAATTGCGATGATCCGTCGGTCTTTGACGAGATCTCAGCTGAACTCACGCATTGGTCTCTACCTTTAATGATATGGGGGGATTTTAACATTAATCTTCCCAATGATTGGTCTATGGAAGATGGGTGGCAATATGTCGGCCGTAAACCTAAAGTGTTCAAGGCTTTGAAGCATATGTGCTATATGAACGGGTTAGTTGATGGATGGCAGGCCTTAAAACCCAATGATCCAGGGTATACCTTTTTTTCCTACCCGCATCTTACCCATGTAAGAATAGACTATATACTGATGTCTAATTCACTCAAAGCTAACTGCCGAATGGAGAAGCTGCCACGGGTCCTATCGGACCATAACCCTTTAATCTGCACTTTAGAAACAGGAATAGGAAGACCAACACCTAGCTCTTGGACTTTTGAGAAATCCCTGCTTTTAGATGACAAATATTGTGCTCATATGAGAAAGTGGATCCCTAACTTTCTTGCAGACAATCTTGGAAGCACCTCAATTCAAGTTGTGTGGGATGCTCTAAAAGCAGGGATACGAGGAGAGACGTTGCGATATTCGCTAAATGCCAATAAACTAGCTAGGGAATCCTTGAAGGTACTTCACGAAAATTTAAGGTTGGCCGAAGAAGAATTAATAAAGGTAACAATAGGGAATCACGAGCCAGAAGAATTATCAAAATCGCAAAGCCAGGTGGCAATCGCTAAGGCCGCAATCACAAATATTTTTACCGATAAAGCTGTAAAAAAAGCGTTATCACAAAGAGAGATGGTCTATGAGGTGAACGAACAAATCGGTCACCAGCTTGCCGTACGTACAAGGCAACAGATTTCATCAAACTTGATTCGTGAGATATCTGATCCTTTGGTAGGTCAACTTACTGACCCAGAACATATAAGAGATGCCTTCTGGCGATTTTATCGGGACTTGTATACGGAGGAGGCGGGGGTGATCTAGCTAAAACTGAAAGGTACTTAGATAAAGTAAATTATGATCATTTTGATGAGGAAGATCAGGCCATCTTAGAGGAGGTCCCTAATACGGAAGAAATTTTAACGACAATTAAAAATCTGCCAAAAGGGAAAGCAACCGGACTGGATAGCATTCCCTCGGAATTCTATATAACTTTTCTAGATCACATAAAAGGCATTCTAAGTGATCTTATTATACATATCTTTAAAGGTGGCCAACCTCCAAATTCTTGGTCTAGGGCTAAGATAGTCATTTTCCCCCAAAACAATAAACCTCCAGAACTACTAGGTTCATACCGACCTATCACTCTCATCAACGCAGACTCAAAGGTATATTCGAAAGTCCTGGCTAATAGAATCGCTCCTATTATCTATAAAGTAATTGCTAAATGTCAACATGGCTTTGTGCCAGGGAGATCCACTATCAATCACATCCAGAGAGTGATCACTCTATTTGACAGCATGGAGGTTGCAGGAGACCCTATGGCATTGGTGCTTCTCGATGCTGAGAAGGCCTTTGATAGGGTCTCCTGGTAATTTCTGTGGGCCTCTATGTCCAGGGTTGGAATAAAGGATGGGTATATCCAGGCTGTGCAAAAACTGTACATTAACCCCAGGGCAGCGGTAATGGTGAACGGTAGCCTATCTAAGGAGTTAATAATATCCCGTGGAACACGGCAGGGCTGCCCTTGCTCACCATTGCTTTTTGCAATATACATCGACCCCTTCATTCGTAGTTTAGAAGGAAACAGAAAAATAAAACCGATCTGGTCACAGGATTATCCCACCAAATCCCTGGCTTACGCAGATGACATTGCTATTGTAACAGCTGATCCTAGTACAGCTATGATTGCTATTGAAAGAGAGGCTAACCACTTTGGATTAGCATCCGGATATGCACTGAACCAAGGGAAAACTCAGATAGTATTGAATAACCAATGCAAGATGAACGATCCCCGAGTTGTAGAAAAGGCTATATACCTAGGGGTCTGTATATCATCTAAACTAGACAATATGGTTAATTTAAATCTAAAGCCAATGGTTGACTCAATGCAGAAAGATCTTCGACGACTAGACAATTTACACCTTTCTATCGTCGGCAGAGTTAATGTAGTGAAAATGTTTTTTTTTCCTAAAATTCTATATTTATTCAGAGCAATTTGCCTAGAATTCTCTACTCACTGGTTTAAGTCAATAGAACGTATGCTTTCTAGATTTATTTGGGCTTACTCGCAACCCCGGCGGGCCTACAAACTCCTCACCCTCTCTAAGGATCGAGGTGGGCTAGCGCTCCCAAACCTAAAAGCATATTATTGGGCATCTGTGCTATTATACAGTAAAGAGTTACTACAGAACATCGGGGAGGTGGGGACGCTCGTGGACAGCATACCATCTACTTTTCAACTAATTCTTGGGAATAAGAGTAGAGGATATTTTTGGCCACACTTGCATGACAGCTATCATAAAAAAGTTTAATTTAAAACGCTCTACAGCGGGTTTAAGGTATGGAAGGCTGTAAGAAGAATGCTCGGCATAGGGCGAATCTCGTTCTACACCCCCCTAAGGGATAATCCTATCCTTCCGGTAATCTTTAGCGACAGCTGTATACATAAATGGATTCAGGCAGGAATTGTCCAGGTCGGCTGTCTCCTCTCCTCTACAGGGATACTATCCTTTGAAGAACTTAAAAAAAAATTCCAACTGGATTGGAGGGACTTTTTTAAATATCTCCAAATTAGAGACTTTCTGTCACGGAAAGTGGAGGGAAGGGTACCAATTGAAAAATTTGCCATAGTGGAAAAATGTAATTGTAGTAAAAAAAGCACTATTGGGGAAATATATTCCCTTATTAATATGCTGTTTCCGGATGATATGGAGAAAACCTCACAGAAATGGCAGGGAAAAGTCGGCATGTCTATTGATGAATTCAACTATGCATACCTGATGTCACAAACAATACTCATGTCTACAAAATTACAAGCACAGTTTTTCAAAATTTATTTTTTTTATATTATACGCCAGATAAAATTGCCAAGTGGGGGAGCGGCAAGGGGACATGCTGCCCGAGATGTATGTTGTTATATAATGCTGACAGTATACACATCTTCTCTACTTGTGAAGGATTAACATCATTAAAGCAGGAGATAGAGACATTTTTGACTGCTGTACTTCAGAGTAATATTGTACTGTCTAGCGATGTTATTTTATTAGGGGCAGCCGATCCTAGTAATGCAAGAGTAGGCCATGAATTAATCTTTATTGCTTTGGCAGTTTTTAGATTGTGTATAGCTTCAGCCTGGCTGGACCCAATAGCACCGTCCTTCCAACAGTGGCTAGCTAGGCTGTTAGCAATTTCTAATATGGAGGCGGCCATTTACAAATGGAAGGGTAGGAAACGGCGTAAAAGTGGGCTGAAGATCTGGACCCCTCTAGTAGAATGGTGTCAAACCCAAGGCTGTATATAGAAGTTCTGATAAGCTTTTCGTTATTGTGTTTTTGTTTTTTATACAATTGACGGTTTCATGGAACAAACTATTATTGAAAGGTACAATGCAAGCCTATATTGTATTTGTTTGTATACCTGTCTGACCGAAAAAAAAAAATAAAGAAATAAAGAAATAAGAAAAGAAAAGAAAAAAAGAAAACACAAAAAAATACAAAAACAAAAAAACAAATCCTGATGCATGGAGCAAATTCTTACCTCCCCTTTACCAACATTGCTTTACTAGTAGAAAAATCCCCAAATCTTGGCGGGGGAGTATTGTGGTTCCTCTTTTAAAAAGAGGTTCTAGATCGAACCCAAATAACTACCCACAAATTGCCTTCTTAAATGCCACTGGAAAGATCATTGCAGCTTGCATCTTAGATCATCTGAAGGATTGGACTTTTTCGAACGGAGTAACTCCAATGACCCAGGCAGGTGTCCGTCCAAATCATTCGGTAACAGACAATATTGCTGTCCTTCAAACAGTCCTAAATAAGTATGTATTGGGCAAATCACAAGTTGTTTACTGTGCTTTTATTGATTTCTCGACCACTTTTAACAGTGTGGATAGAACAACATTATGGAAGAAGCTAGAGAGTC
The DNA here is from genome assembly GCA_963921515.1 of Calotriton arnoldi. Taxonomy (NCBI): domain Eukaryota; kingdom Metazoa; phylum Chordata; class Amphibia; order Caudata; family Salamandridae; genus Calotriton; species Calotriton arnoldi. The sequence continues at coordinate 461,499 of CAWUFW010012136.1, forward strand.
TTGGGATTCTGCATGACCTTCTTATAGTAATCATCTCATTGCGTACAGAAACATGGTGTTGAGTTCAAATGGGGGAGAAAAGGGCCTATCCAGTTTAATTCCCACGATGAATGGCCTGAAACAAGGTTGCATCCTAGCCCTCATGCTTTTCTCCATATATATAAGCAACCTACTGGGGTACTTTCTACAAACTAACAATTTTCCACCAAAATTAGCGCAAAGGGATATTCATTGCTTAATGTATGCTGACGATATCGTTATACTAGATCGTACTCCAATTGGCCTTCAAAGGAACTTAAATGTACTAAACAGATATGCTAAAGAGAACTTTTTGGTCCCTAACATCTCAAAAACCAAAGTCCTACCCTTTAGCGGGAAAAGGCAGTTTCGCCCTTTCACTTGGAGGCACTCAGATTGAGACCGTGAAAGAATATACTTATCTGGGCTGAATTTTTCTCAAAATTTGCACAATGCTTCCCACTTTCAACATTTAGGGTAAAAGTCAGACGCCCACCTGGGGACATTGCAGACATTATATCTTTCTACTGGGAATAGACACTTCCAACCTCTGTTTGAGGTTTACCGCATTAAAATTCCACCTATCTTATCTTTCGCTCTGGAATGCACACAGATTAAAACCTGGCAACCAATAAAAGTGAAAGAAGGGCTAATCATACGGAAACTGCTAAATGTCTCCCAATCAGTTCTGGTCCAAGCATTACGACTTGAGTTATATTTGGTGAGCATATACGCTAGTGCTTTCTCTAACATAATAAAGTGGGCATACAATCTCTTGCACGCATCCCCTGGAACTTTTGATATTTATTACATTTGGAGACTTTTGGGAACTAATCGGTGCAGCATACTTTTAATAAGAACCTTAATATAGTTCTTAATGCGTCCCAATGCACTGTAGCACTTTTGCGGGCCTGGACTTCAACGCATTTGAAACTCTTCTTAAAAAACTCAATACCAAGAATGAGCTTCGAACTAGATATCGAACTTTGTAGTCAACTAAAGCATTATAATCCATTTGCGAAAAGTATAGTATATAAGTCCCCTGAGCGCTACCATCATTTCCAATTAGAACATAGAGTGAGACGTTGTATTCTCCTCCTGCGTCTGGGAATCCTTCCATTAAAAATGTTTACCTCTAATTGGAATACTTTAGAAAATTGCTCTGGTATATATGATTTATGTAATGGAGGAACACAAGATCTTGTTCATGTATTGCTAATTTGTCCAAATCCGACTTTGGTAGAGGCCCAGTGTCAGTTTATAAAACCCATTCGTTTAAGTTTCAATGCCATTTCAACCCAAAATTTGATCAAGCTGTGTACGTCTCCTCCAAATAAATTTGTCTGTCACAATTTGTTCAAGTTTTTAAAATGGTTTAAAAATGATTTTAAAGTGTATAAAAATAATCGCTTTATTTATGCATTTTGTATTTGTCGACCTCAGTAGAGGTCTGAATCAAATACAATTATTTTTGAAAATTATTATTGAGTCCCAAGATGGCTGCCAATACTTCCTGGTTGAAGTGTTGGCAGCCAATCACATTTCAGCACGGAGACTGATGAACGCGGGCACGCGTGCGCATGCGCAGTTTTCCCAGAGACGGCGATGAAGAGGAGGAGGGCAGCCCGGAGACGCCGCAGCCAAGGTAAGTGGTTTTTCTTTTCTTTAAAGTCTTTTTATTTAAGTTTTAATCAATTGTTAATAGGGGGGGTGGAGGCGGCGCTGGCCAACTCCGCTCCGCCGCGGAGAGTGAGGAGATTTGCCTACTCTGCGTTCTCCGCGGGCGGAGCGGAGGTCTCCGCCCGGGGTTAATTGGTTCATACATGTTCTGCAAATGGCTACATACAGAGAGCAAAAAGGGGTGGTGAGAAAGGGAACCCTTGTTGTGTGCCCCGGGCAATAGCAAAACATGGAGATGTAAGGCTATTGACTCGAACTATCGTCTGTGAGTTTGAGTAGCTACACTACACCCATCATCTAAACTAAAGGCTGAGACCCGCTCCCTGAAGCACTAGGCATAGGTATGGCAGGTGAACCAGATCAAAAGATTTTTCCGCATCCACAGAAAGTAGGAGCGCAGGTAATCTTGAGCAGTGGGCTTTATCTAGAAGGTGGCATATGCATTTGGTATTATCACTTCAGCTCTGTTGGAGTTTAAAACCGGCTTGATCTAGGTCCACTAGAGATTGCATGAGGGGCACCAGGCGAGTTTCTAAAATGGTAGTGAAGATTTTAGCATCAACACTAAGGGGCCGATTCCGATTCGGGCCGGAAATCTCTCCGACCGAGCCGGACCCGGAGAGATTTCCGACCGAATCGGACCCGTGCAGCCCGACCGAACGAGTACGATGCGCACGTATGCCATCGGACTCGAGTCGAGTCGGACTCCCATTGAAGTCAATGGGAGCCTGTCGTACAACGCGTACGCTGGCTCCCATTGACTCAATGGGTGCGATGCGGACAAGGGCGCCCCTACAGCGTGTACGCGGCGAAGCGATTCGCGCCGTCCACGCACAGGTAGGGGGACCCATGGGTCCCCCTGTGTGCGACTCGCGCGGCTACGCGTACAGGGGGGTCCGACACGGACCCCCAAAGTACGGCTCCGACAGCTCTTTCGAGCCGGAGTGCGCAGCTCGGTCGGACTGCTTTCGGCGCGCATCGTACTTACCCGGCCGGGGAACGTCTCCATTGCGCGGTGCGAGTCATGTCCGTGCGAGTCGGTCGGTGCGGTTAGACCCGGGATCGAGTCGGTCGGAGCGGTCGGGACGCCCGGATGAGTCGGTCGGCGAATACGCATCGTACTCGCTCGCCCGGACGCGCGTACGAATCGGTCGGGAAATAGGGCTCCGAATCGGATCCGGTTAAGCCAAATCCGATTCGGAGCCCTACCGGCCGAGATCGGAATCGGCCCCTTAGTAGGGATATTGGCTGATATGATGAGCACTGAGTAGGGCCCTTGCCGTGTTTGGGTATTACTGGAACCATGGCCTCATTCATAGTGTCTGTCAATGATGCTATTTCACTAAAAGAATGATATAGGCATGTGAGAATGGGGGTAAGGGAGGAACAAACAGTTAAAAAAAATCAGGAGGATAACCATCCTGTCCTGTGGCCTTACTTAATTTATGATGCGTGATTGCTGCTATCACTTCATCTACATAGCAATAGTGGATCACCTTCTCCTGCAGCATTCCAGTACGTGGTTTCAGTCGGTGGCACCTTAGCAGTGTGATGGGGGAAAGGTCCTGGTAGAGCCAAACGATGTGGCCTTCAAATTCTACAGTATTGCAAATTTGTGATCCTAGACTGCCATCATAATAGACTCTTTTTGCTTGTAATAGTGTAAGATCATAAGGATGTCTTGGGGCATGCCCGGGGAGCTAGCAAGTCGGCCGACCCTGTGGGTATGATGTAGTAAGATTTCTTGCAGTAGTAGTTCTGGTGCCACATGATGGAAAAGCCTATGAACATACTCCTCAAGGTTCCCAGAAACAGCTTGAAGAGGGACTCTTTTAATGCATATGTTAGCTTTCCTAGATCTGTTCTCAAGGTCCTCTAATTGGTACCGTAGCTCTGCATTTTTATCCTAGAGATCCAATAATTCGTGACAGTGAGTGTCGAGTTCTTTGTTTTGCGAGTAACCTGTATTTTTCAACATTACAATTCTCTGCTCCAGTTAACTTACATTCTTTCTGAGATCTTTAGTGTCTGTTGCCAGCTCCTGTTTAAGGGATGCAATAGCTGCTTCCAAGGTGCCTAAAAGTGCCTCCATGAAGGTTCTAGTAACTGGCGCATCATCGTGTTCCTGGTCCGCTGAAGCATCTTCTAGTTGGGATGACCTCAACTGTGGTGCTCCTTCGGGGTGTCACTTTCTTACCCCTAGGTTTAGTGAGTAAGTCTTTAGTGGAGCACTCCTTTTTATTGGTGCATAGAGTTGTCATGGTTAAGTCTGAGAGGCCAGGATTTGCAAATATATATCACCAAATGTTCTGTGCTCAACTCTAGAGAGCAGTAGGCCTAATGCATAGCTAATAGGAAGCCCCACTAGCCTGCCCTGCGGGAACCACATCACGGCAGACACAAATACATGAGAGTTGTGCGCAGCCCACTACACCAGCTGCGCAGGGGTGCATGCATTTCTATATGGCTGAAATGTGAAATGGCCAAGGCCGCAGTAAGCACCTTTTGGCTCAACAATCCAATTAAGTCCAAACTAGCAGATTTTGCCACGACAGTGGTAGCGGCAGGCTCGCACGTCAATGGTATGTCGAACAGGAGCTCTATTGCAGGAAAGGGCACAGATGTGGCCTGCAAAAAAGTGTGCATGGCCAGGGAATCCCCGACCAGGAAACAAGAGTAGTCCATTTTCCCCAGGGGCCAGGTGATCTCCAGCACGGTTGCTTGTATGTTGAATATAAAAATAATGATGCAGGCCTCAGGACAATTAAAGAGCCGCCAAGTGACTAAGCTGCAGTATAGTTCCCCTTCCAGCACTGGGTCCTCCATCACAAAGTAAAGGTCTTTTGGGCTCACAGTGGATTTATGGCCGGGACCCCTCATGCAGCCCCCAGCGCTCAACCAGCTCTAGTGATGGGCCCAAGGTCTTCCGTGTACATCAGCTCTTCCACTCAGTCCATAATAGGTCATATACCCGTTCCGCCCCCGCTCTCACCGTGTTTGTCATTAATGTGGTCTGGCTCCTCAGTCGCTTCTCATTCAGAGTTACAGCCTTGCAGGCAGTATCAGTGCCTGTGGCACACCACTCCTGCTGGATGGCCTCCAGGAGAGCCTCCACAGTGGCTGGGCCCCACTACACCCTCTCTCTGTCTCACTCTGTCTCTGGGCTGCCGCCATCTTGGGACACTTCAGGCCGGGTCTCCGAGGGGCCGCGGCACCTGTATCTGTGTGTGGAGTAGGCAGCGGCAGCTGGCCGGTGGGGCCATGTGATCCAGGCAGCTCCTCAATGTTTTGGGTACCCTAGGGTGGTTCAGGGTTCGCCATCTCAGCAGCCGATACCGCAATATGCAACAGAACTCCAAGAGTATGCTACTGTCCGGTCGCCATCTTGGTCATGCCCAAGCAGTTCTAACTTTTGTTTTTTCTTAACTATAACTTCCCTGTAACCTTTGGTTTGGTTAGTGAATTTCTAAGGTTTTTGTAACTAGTAGTCACATTTGAAGAGTGGTGGAGAAAGGGGGCAGGGCCTCCAACTAGCTCCCAGCAATCCCGCTGTGTGGGACTTACTGGAAGTAACAGGAGGGGATCTTGGACCCCAAGGACCTTCAGCATCCAAGGGAACTTCATCCCCAACCAGTAGTGCACCAGGAGGTGTGTTTGCAGAGTGGGGGACAAAGGGGGTGGACCTCTGATGACCTCTCAGCAATCCCACTGTGTGGGAATTACTGGAGGGAACAGGAGGGTTAGTTGACGCCCAAGGACCTTCAGGAGCCAAGGAGACTTTATCCCCCAACTAGTAGTGCACCAGGAGGCACGTTTGCACAGTAGTGGTAAAAGTGGATGGGGCCTCTGGTGACTTCCCAGGCCGGGCTATTTTTTTTTTTTTGCATTTAATTAAGGAAAGGGGGCCACTTGGCCCCCCTTCCCTGGGCCAATTTTGACCCTGGGGATCCCACGCCCCCGGGGCCCACCCTTTTTATTTTATTATTTTCTAATAGGGGAGGGTACCTGTGTGGCCCTCCTTTCTGGTCCGATTTAAGCTTGGGGGACCCCGTCCCCCAGGGCGCAGCCTTTTAATAAATTTACAACTATGGCCCTGGGGACCCCATCCCTTGTGGCCCGGCCTTTCTGAAATGGTGGAGGGGGGATGTGCTGCCCCCCTCCACTGGCTAATTTCGGCCCAGGGGACCCCATCCCCTGGGGCCTAGCCATGTCTGCTGGGTGACCCCAGGGCACCCAGTCTCCACTGGGACCGCAGTGGGAGTCTGAAGGCCCCGTGGTCCCTGCCAGCTCCCAGCCTCCTGCAGGAGCCGACGTTGCTTGCACATAGAGGCAGCTGCTGGAAAGACAGCTACCTGTGTGTGAAAGCAATTCTGCTCTGCTTCAGGCAAGCAAGAGCATTTTTAATGCCAAGCCACAGCAAACAGCTATGTCCAGGGGGTGGGCGCCCCGGACATTGTGGAAGCCGGCCCTGGGAGATGGCAGTCCCCAGAGCCATCTATGGGTCCAGGAGGGTGGCGACACGCCCCCCTCCATTGCACTACACAGCTCCTCGGGGTGGTGGTCACAGAGCTGCAGGGGGCCACACAGCCCCCCACTTTAATTTGAAACAATTTCCCCAGGTAAGTGGTGGTCTCCATGGCTATGGTGGTGCCCCACAGGCCCTCTACATTCATTTAGTTTTCGCCCCTGGGAAGTGGCAGTCCATGCAATGCACGCTTATGACCTCACATAATACATCACTCATGAGATAGCCACACTCATCCCCTTCTCCCCATCATCATAATGAATCCAGCTCCCTGAGACCTAGAACACCCAGGGGTCATATAAAACACAGGCACAGGAGGCCGTGCTTGGTTTTTTCACTTTTAACATGGATTCATGGATCATACTTGAAATTGCATCAAAATTGGGAAAAAAATGTTTTGGGCACCGGCACAATCCCTGTGGGACACCACCACCAGGCCTAGGAAGTCAGAGTATTCCCAACCCATCCCCTTATGTTTGTTTTTGACTTTTTAATTGGGACTCAGCTCAATCTAAGTCTCAAGATGCCTGCCAACACTTCCTGATTGAAGTGTTGCAGCCAATCAGATCTCAGCATGAGATCTGTCGGATCCACAAAGAGTCTGCGTCCCTAGATATCTATAAATAGTTTTTCTTTAATAACTCCAAAACTACTGAATGGAGGTACACCAAATCACAAAATGGGCTCTTTCTGGACCAAGAGCTAGCTTTCTTTCAAATTTGGTGTAAGTCTGTTGCATGAGGGAAACAAGTTTTGGGACCTCTCCTTTTTCTTGGCCCCAGCTTCATGAATAACTCTGAAACTTTCCAGACAACAGCTTAAGAGAGCCAAATACTACTTTCGAACATTTTTGAAGATTTGTCAAACAGCGGCAAAGTTATTCACAAAATCAGAAATGCTTTGTTTATGGGAATAAGGTCCTAACTGTAGCTACCTACTGTTCAAGTGTGGTTTTTACCACATAAATTAGTACGGAAATGTACTATCTGAAATAACAAATCACATTTCAAAAAATGCAGGAACTGAGTCAGGAGTGACACTATTTATTCAAACAATTTAGACACAAATGTCAAAGACACATCATTAATCAAAAATAACACTATGCAATCTAGTAAATTTAAAATCATAGCAATGAAAAGAAAAAGATTGAGAGAGAAAAATTGAATATCAAAGTACAATGAAACATTATAACCACAATCAAAATGCTAAATAAAACGGTTAACCGGAAGCACCATCGTCATGAAAAAATACACTGCAAGAGGTGGTCAACGAACTGGAGAGTAAGCAGTTCTTTTATACAGTTTTAATGAGGAACTATTGACTGCAAAGTCTAACTTTAACAGGTGTTTGACCGCAGAACATAAAAAAGTTGAACATTTTATTGAAAACAATTTGCGTCACTTTCTCGGAAGCTCCTTATAAGGCTATTGTTTCTTTTAAGCCCTGTCGCTATTTTAGTTTCCAAAGCTGCTGAAAGTCCCAGTTGGCCCCCACTCCTACTCTTAGCACATCTTGTTCTTATAGATGACAGATGCATCATGTTACTGCTACATCTTGATGTTCAGAAAGATGTACACGCAGAGGACATGGGCTCTAAAGACTTGTTCATCAGACAGACAGTGACCAGAGGTTAATGGCCTTCATAGGAGAGATACATCTGAGGTTACAGGAGGGCATGGGGCCTACTGCCTCTGTAGACGCTCAAGGCAGTGTACACAATTTTAGCACAACCCTCTCTATGGGCTGGCAGGGACAATTGGGACTCTCATGCTTCAGATGTGGACAGAATGGGCCTGGGGCACTATATGGTAAAACTAGACCCTGCTTCATTCCCTCCTCTTGTTTGTTCTTGAAGAAAACTCTTACAGCATACTTTGCAGGCCCTCCTCCTAGTTGGGGTATCCAAGGGGTATCATTCACATTGGAACATTGGCACATTGGAACATTGGCTCTCCTGCGTCTTCCTTAACTCTATGTACTCTCCTTCATGTCATCATCATCATCATCATTAACACTTTATTCGGTTTTTGTCAAACCATAAAAGTCACAGATAAAAAACACAATACAACATGTACCTTTTTATACATAAATTTCAGAAAAATGCAGCTTAGCATAATTAAGGTTCATGAGGACACATCAGGACCATCCAGATCAAATACTTTAAAATTCATTATCATTATTCAAACACAAATAAATAATGCCCATTCAATTATATTTAAATATATAAAATGTTTGTTAAATGTGTCGGGCATGACACAGAACCCTGAGAGTAAATTTTTTTTTTAAAGTACAAAGTGCCTTTACACAGCACCAAAAGAATTTTGGACCCGACATGCAGCCTTAGAGACAAACATTTCTTAAAGTGCATAGTGAATTTTTAAAGTGTCAGAAGAGAATTAAAAATTCTAAAAGAGAGACACACCATTTACCAACTAGCCTCCTTAAACGAATTGCGGCAGAGTTAAATCTATATATCATTTCACAGGTATATTCTGTTTGAAGCAGCCAAAGCTGGAATAGAGCTGGCCTGCATTTTCTAATATTCAACACCCTCAAAAGTGGTAAAATGAATTCCCTGCGTGAAATGTCATATAGCTGACAAAAAAAAGAAAATGCATCATGTTCTGACATGAGTTACAGTCACAGGGGCAAGGAACCAAATGGGCATCCTGATATGTTTTACTAGGTTATGACACTAGAAAGTGAGCAATGCTAAGTCTAAATCTTAAAAGATAAAAATTTTTTAGACTGACTAAAAGGGTACAAAAGATATGGATCAGTTCCGTCATTGGTGACCTAGGGTAAATAATCGGCTAAATGCTTTTTACTAGCCTCCACGGATTCTCTACCCTCCATTAAAGAATTTAAAAATTCTCTCTTTAATTGGGGTTCGTAACGGAGATAATCGATAAGGGTAAGTAAAATAGTCCTGCCTCCCTACGAGTGCCAGCTGAGTCTTAACATAACCAAGCCACTGTATTTTATGTACATGGTCACACATTAAGCAGTCCTTAATTATTGCTCATTTAAGGGCTGGTTCTTCATTTGCCCAGATCGAGCGCCATAACATAATTGGGGAACTTTGTATTTGATCTACTAGAGGAAATTGCCCTAATTCCTTAAAATAAATAATGGAGGGCTGGCAGGGGAGGGGGGCAGACTTTAATCTTCTGAAAAAAACATTTTCAATAGTTTGTAGCGTTGATAACTTACAGAGACCCCAAACCCCAGCCCCGTGCAAAGTCACAGCACACCACCGGGCATTATAGATGTTGAGGAGGGTCTTAATTGGTTTAGACCCAAGCTTCATGCTGAACCTGAATAGGGCTTCAAGCGTGTTTTCGAAGCTCCTTCTCCTTACTTCTACGAGATGGACCCATAACACTTTTTGATTAAAAGAAATGCCCAGGTAGGAGAAATTTGAGACCTGGGATAATTTTTCATTATTAATGAAAAAAGATCTTTTTTTAAATGTGCTTTCCTCGCCACCATGACGTGTGACTTGGCAGTGTTAGTCTTAAGGCCCAGCTCACTCATGAATTCATTGAATCTATTAACAAGGTATTGTAGCCGCACAACTGTTCTATCAATTAATACACAGTCATCCGCATATAGTAGTGCCGGGAGATTTCTTTTCCCCACCCTCGGTATGTCGATCGCCCCTTTATTCAGAAAGCTCTCCAAATCATTTCTGTACAAACAGAAAAGGAAAGGGGCTAACACACACCCCTGACGGACGCCGCTGTTCATTTTGAGTGGGGATAACAGTTCTACATCTGCCCCATATCTTATTCTGCCCCTCACATTACGGTGCATCTGTGCTAAAAAGTGAACCAGGAGGGCATCAATTCCCATTCCTAGCATCTTTTGCCATAACCTTTCCCTCACTACACAGTCAAAGGCCGATGTCATGTCCATGAAGCCTAAATATAAATTAGTGTTTTTTGCCAAGGTATATTTACTTATTACTAGGTGGAGGTTTAGGCACTGCTCCACAGTACCCACACCTCTTCTAAACCTGTACCGAATGTCCGAAAATTGCCCCTTTTTGCTATCCTTCATGTATGTCAACGAGGAATGTATATGGTGTTGGTGTAGGTCAGAGGTCTTCAATCTGTGGGGCGCGACCTCCGGGGGGCCATGGAGTCATGGGAAGGGGGGCGCGCATTCCCCAGCCTTATTGTCGGCACCCAAGGGTTGTTGAATGGCATCAGCTCCCTGCGGTTGTACCAGACAGAGCCTCGTACTTTGGAGCTGCTCTGAGATGCAAACCTATTGTGCACATTCCTCAGCAGCTGATGAAGGAGGATGGGTCTTGGCGACCACGACCAATAGGAGGTATTCCGGCTCTGCGGGAGGCAAGTATCAGCTAATTGAGCCCAGCACACCTGTTAATGCACTGCGTCCACAAGGGAAGGTGCGAGCTGGGCTTGGGGGTTGGAAGGGGCCGTTCTCTCTGAGGGGAAAATGGGATGGAAGTCAGAGGCCTGAACCACCCAGCCACAAACTTTCCTTATCTTTTGCCATTTGTAATTTTTCCTGTTTTTGTTACCTAGTTTACACAAATACTTTTATAATGCATACTGTAAAGGGCTTGTGTATTTAGAAGTGGTTTTAAATTTTTTATTTTTTATTGTGGTGCGTAAAAAAACCTGTGTTCTAGAAAGGCTTATTGATGTCTGTTGCTAGAATATCTATATTTCCTTTAAAAAACATTTGCAGATTATTTTGAAGATTTATTTCTATTAACTTGCAATTTTTTATTCCTTGCTCTCATTGAGGCATAATTTTGCTAAATATATTTATAAAGTGCAATTGCACGACCCTTCGTCCGATGAAGATGGTTTCCGCAGTGAAAGCACTCACAAACATATTTGAAAAGCCGTTCTCCTACTTTTTGGAAGAAGACAAACATCCTGGGACAGTTAATTCTGATAGCTGGAGTGCCATGTGGTGTGAAACGGAAATCAGGCAGACAGCTAACTGTCAGCTTGCCTGAAAGAAATGCAAATGTGAGCTACAAGTTAATCTGCACATGTAAATAAAGGGTGCTTGGAAGCAGGTACTGGATTTAATTGATCGAATCACCCAAAGCTTTGTGATGACAAAGATGTATTCTTTTTGAGTGGTAGTGCAAAGAGGTAACAATTGAGCTGTGAAGTGTGTGCTTCTAATTGTATTTGTATAGCGCTTACTACCCCAGGAGGTGTAAAAAAACAACAACAATTGTATGCAATCTAAAAATGCAAGATGTAAATAATGACTTACATATTCACAGTGCTTCTGTCACAAGCTGTGACCTTCTAGCACTAAAAATGCACAAGTCACTATTCTCCACTGCACCATCCAAGATTTAATTCTGTGGGTCTCTAGTTACACACAGACCTCTGCAGTGCATTAACTAATAAAGGTTTCATAATGTACTATTTTGCATTTCCCACTGAGTAACTATGTTTTAAATTTATTTTTAATTTAAGCTACCCGTCATTTTATATCTAGCTACCTGGCAGTGAAAGACCTAAAAATCTTACAGAATACACTGTTTTCAATATTATTTCCCCACTGTAAAAATGATTTGCCACGGGAATTGAGGGTGTTTATGGTTATTGATGATGAGTAACAGGTTCTAGAATTTTTTGTCAGGAGGGGGTCCTTGCACCTATAAACTTTTGAGAAGAGGGTCTTGGTATCAAAAAGTTTGAAGACCTCTGATTTAGGTGATGGTGGATCTACATTTAAATCCTATCTCAGTTGGTATCTACTAGTGGTGAGTTGGTGGCTATTGACCTGTAGTCCTGGCGTTGTGAGTTCTACTACTTCTAAAAGTGCTAAGTTATCCCAATTCCCTGTTCTATCCTCCTTCTTCTTGTGTATAGGCCTTCTGAACGTTCTTGTTCCCGCATAATTCATACCCACTAATTTATTACCAGCATTTGTCATACAATGACAGAGTATCTGTACGGCACAACAAAGGAGCAACAGCACACCGAAAACCAGCAACAACATTTTTAGAATGGCAGACAGCCATGAAGGCATCCAGTCAAAGTTCAACCAATCATTGGCTGTGTCTGCTATTGCACCTTCTTCAGGAATCATTTTCTTTTCTATGTTGTTCAAGTCCTTGATGACCTTGGTGATGGAGCCTTTTTCTTCATCGTTGGCAGGCAATTATTGTGCAGCACGACCTCTCTATCTGAAGGCCTACCCTCCTCTTAGTGTTTCAAAGCCAGTGTGCCTTCGCCTTGATCTGGAACATCATAATGATGGTGTTGAAAAAAAAGCTAGACCTTGTTGAATAGGCGGAACTCCTGGGGTATGTCTTTGAAGGCTGTCCACCCAAAGAACTCAGCATACCGCCGATGTCGTTGGAGCAAGGTAACAGAGCCAGGCATTGGATGGGGATGGATGTGGGAGATATTGGCTGTAGGAACAACCAGGGAGACTTTGTGCATTGTTCTAGTGAGCACAGGCTGCTCCATCGAGGAGGCAGTTGGAGATAGAGACGTTCTCCGCAAGCCCAGTAGAAATCCATTAGGCTGGAGGTGCCATATTGCATGTCCAAATTATAGATGGTACTGTTGCATCCAGAGTTAGGCCCAACAGGTACCGTGCCATTCCCTAGAAAACAGAGAAGAGCTGCACTAAGGTCGATATCAGGAACTCCTATCTTAAGCATCTTTGTTACCTCCCCCTCTATTCCAGACTTGTCAGTGATAACATCGTGCATTATTGGGGTGTGGTCCCATACTGTACTATTTACAAACACTTCAGAGATGTTGGCCTCAATAATCTGAACTTGCCCCTGTATTCTGTAGAGGAACAGGTGTTGGAAACATTTTACAGTGTGTTGATGTACTTCCCTGGGAAAAATCAGTTTATCTGCGCCTACTACATGGGGAATGTATGAGCCACATAACAGTATTCATTAGTCTTCTGCCTACCAACTATTGTCATCTGGCTTTACCACATAATATCATGGAGAGAATCATGGACGTTATGCTGCCAGGCCAATGGGGCATCCCTACGATGATGGGACGACTTAGAGAGACACATTGTAACATTAGTAGTACCATCACAGGCAATGGAGGTATTGGAACACGTTGCGTTATTAAAGGTGTCACTACTACTGCTACAAGTGTCAGCAGGTGAAGGGGAAAAAAAGATATAGGATGCACAGTAGTGTGGACAACTTCAATCTTTTGAGGAATACAAGTCTTCTGAGCCAAGCAATAAGAAAGAAAAGCAAGCCAATTAAAACATTGTTAGTGCCACTCTGACAATAAGATAAAGACATAAAATAAATCCACATATCTTGTTATAAGGATCTTTTGCGATGCTGGTGTTGCAGCTGTATCCGTAGATTACAAAATCGATCATATTCTTCTTCTCAGACAGTCAATGGGAACAAGTTGCCCTCCTCTTATTCAGTGTTCAGTGCTGAGGTGGTGCAGGGTTGGCCCTGATGTTGCTCTGATGCATCCATGTTCTTCAGCTGTTGGTGAGCAGTCTATGACTTTAAATGGTCCTTAAAATTTTTGTTGTTTTTTTTCCCGGCCGATGGAGACCTTCCGGACAAAGATCTGTGTTCCGGGAGGGATGAGTAGGAGCTCAGGATCGTTGGGGCTCTTCTCCTTCCACTTGGATATCTGAGTAGAAAGACACTTCGCAGCGCGTGCTAACTCATACAAATACTCTTACATTTCAGCTTTCATAATTTCAGAAGAACTTTCAGTATCAGTTTTAGGTCTAGGATGTTGGGGGGAGCGTTTTAGGGGGCTTGGGGGGGGCTAGGGGTCACCCTTGCCAGCTGTTCGAGGGAGTGGTTTAGGGACAAAAGGGCAGCTTAACTTGAGGCAGGGTGCGCAGGAACGCTCATACTAAAATGAAGGAAACAGATGTGTGAGCCATGGAAACCAAGCCAAAAGGTTTAACAGATTTATTTAGAAGGTGCAACTTCAAGAAAAAGGCATTTAAAATACAGAATACAAAATATAGTGACCTCGCATTCATAGAGAGTCTTACCAAACAGAAGGCATTATTACATAATTCTCAATAGGACTCAGAAGGCATTGAAATCGTTTGAAGAGAGACACTTCAGAAAACCTCAAAGACACATTTATAAATGCACTATGAAAAACATCATTTAAATCAAGGAAAATGTTCTCAGAATGCAAAACACATTTGATCTAAAATGCAGAGAATACTCACGTTTAAACCTAAAAGAAAGCAGCCTTGCAAATGTAATATAAGCATTAAATTCTCAATAAGAAAACACCAATTTAGAGACAAAATAGCATATACAGCAATTATATTGGCAAGTTAAATTGTATCTTAATAAAACAAAAAACAAGAGCTCTTGGGAAAACCCACACCCGCCTGCCATCCTACCAACAGACGGGTGGGGTAGTCCGACGAGAACTCCGTGGACTCTCTTTTTATACCATTCAAGGCTGGGATCTGAAGCAGAAGTGCTTATTGCAACGTCAGTCCTACCTACGTCACTTTTAGCCATGGGTCGCACATTTATCAGACGTGTGGTGCTTATTCTGCCAAATGTGGAACATAGACTAGGTGAAAGGTTATGTTCTCAGACCAAGCGCTCGTCGTAAATTGCATAGGGCATGCAGAAAATATGTAATGTAAGGAATAAAATATATAGCAATGTCCTGGTTGCCACATTCATCACCCCGGCCTGACGTCCGGGTGGTGGGAACTTCTCTATTCTCATGTTCAGACCCAGGATGTGGTGTGCTATATGTCGACAGGACAGAGGAAGAGACAGTGAACTTTGAGACACACGGGTAGGGTGGGGGCTATCCAGTCTGGAGCAGAAGAGCCTCGCAGAGAGAAGCTGGCTGAGGTTTTTAGTCAGACAGGCTTAGAGCCTGCTGTTCAGAAAAATGGCAGAACTCTGGTCAATTTAACAAAAGGCCTGCAGAAAGACCGCAGGGCCTACCTAGGGGTTCATACTGACTGAGTGACTAGGATGGCCCAGGGCATTTGTTATATGGTAAAACCGGACCCTCAGGTCAATTTAACACAGCCTACAAATTAGGCTGGCAGGGCCTATGTAAGGGGTTCATACTTCAGGTGTGGGCCGAACAGGCCTGGGGTACCCTATGATAAAAAATAGACCCTGCATCATTCCCTCCTCTTGTTCATTTACTGAACAAAATTCTTACAGCAATCTTTTCAGGCCCTCCTCCTAGTAGGTGTATCCCAGTGATGTCATCCATTGGAACATTGGGTGTCTGGTATCTTCCTTAACATCATATAGACTCCTTCAGGCCTGTCAAAGTTGACATGCTGTTTTCTGTGTCTGTAGACCGGTGTGTGCAAACATAATATCCTGCCCTGTCAACTGTCCCCCTGTCCCGTCTTTATCAATGGCTATTTATTCAATTTGGTACAATTTCTCTGTTTCATTTAAGCAGTATCTCAGGTAGAACACTGTGATCACAATTCACTATAAGGGGCGTAGTCACTATAGCAATGGGGGTCAATGCTGCTAGTAGCACTTATGATCATTTTCTGTAATTGTTCTGAAAGTCTTGAGCAAGTCTTGAGGCATTGTTCCAATCGTTGGTACGTGTGGCTAGTGTGACTAGTTGGAAGAATGTCTTATCTTCTGCTGTACTTTTACTCTTTTCAAAAAAAGTCTGCTGAGGAATAATGTAGAGCCTTAGTGATGATACCTGTAAACAGAAAAAGTAACCGTTGGTGCCTGTCTTCAAGTAATTTGAGAGGTTACAAGCACTTCTATTACTTAGGCACATTCAATATGAAGAAAACAAAGTGATGAGGAAGGTAAAGATGTCTCGTTGTCACAGGTTGTAGACTGAGGGGGGCATTGATGTTACCAGACGCTCTTAGTTGATGTATTGTTGGGGTCCGCTTACACACTCTTCCTTTCTCTGCTGTGCAGCACTTGCAACCCTTCAGGATAAGCTTGGGATACCATTCCCACTTGGTAGTTTCCGTGGAACACATGTATTTTCTGTGTGGCTCCTTGCCCCTTGCACAACCCCTCAATCACATGTGAGATGAACGCCGGTCCATTGTCAGAAGCCAAAAGCATAGGTACTCAAAAGTGCGGTATGAACTCTTTCAGGAGGCATTTGGCAATAGTTTGTGTATTGCTGTTCTTGAATTGGCATGCCTCAGTCCATTTGCTGATCATGCACACAATAACCAACACATACTTGTAGTTTGAGTAGTTTGAGTAGGGGGGTATGTTGATGAAGTCCATTTAATGTGGGGAAATGAAGTGGCCTGGGGCAGTGGAAATACAGCATGAGGAAAACAGTCTGATCTTCCCATCACGTCCTACAAGTGATGAACCATGAAAAAGACGGGCCATGGGGGCAAGCATTATCGTTGGTAAACATATCTTTCCATTTGGGCCTATCCGTATTCCTTTTCTTTTTTTTTTTTCATACATCCTCCCCTGTTCCCTTCTTCCTTTTCTTCCACCCAGCCCTTTCAATAATAATCTTAGGGTCATAGTACATCATCCTTTATCTTCATATTATGATATCATGTGTAGTAGAAGCAATCTGAACCATTGTGTACTCACAACCAGTTAATGCTATTCCTTTTTGTGCATCTGCATCAATAAATTCTTTACCAATTGATACAAAGTCCTTGGAGGAGGTGTGTGCAGCACATTCTACAATTGAAACTTTGGTAGCAACATGTCTAGCAATAGTTGAGCTATTAATGGTGCACGCTGCATTTGTTGGCCTGCTGAGGTAAGGAGGGAACTCCAAATGGAGGAAAGAAACTAAAAATTATATTGGCGTCCCTGTACAAGACTTTAAAAAGAAATTCATTTATCTCTAGAAGCAAAAGAAGAATTAAAACATTGTACTATAGCTTGTCCCAACAGCAAACACAGATGAAAATCTCTGTCACAGTAACACCTTTAGGAATCAAAACACTCATAGTTGTCAAACTGTGCCCAGGGATGTGGAATCCCTATAGCCCCACGCCCAGGACATATTGTTTGAGGTCAAGGGCAACAAGTTTTCATGCATATTTTGTCCTTGGGACAAGTAGGCCCAACCCCTACAGCACAAACCCTTTGGCTGCCAGTTTACAGTACCACATTATGGATCAGGGAAGGGCACTGTCTGCAGTGAAGGTAATATTTGTGTCCATGTGTTAATGCTGTTCAAACATGTATTTATTGTCCATTAATGCAAAGGCTTTATTATTAGGGTGAGCGCTCTAAGTAAATGTTGTAAGCTCAGACTGCACTACTGACAGTGGTTAGAGTATAAAAATGTGTACACACTTTTTTAATATTTAGCAATGTGAGGCTATGTATACTGCTCTCAGAATGCTCTCCCATTAGATGCAAACATTTGCAGAAGCTTGAAAGCAAGACTGATAATTCTTTGCTTTCAAAATAAAAAGAAAATGCAAAAACATTTCGCTAAACTACTGGAATATGGTAGGTACCATTTCTTTGCAACATAAAAATAAACAAGCATTGGCAAAAGCAGAAATTGTTTTGGTCTCAAAAACACACAATGCACAGTAGTTCCTGGCACTGAATAAAGCAACTGTGTGTCGATATGCTCCTTGTGAAAGAACAGAATGAAGTCACTCACAGGGAAGCTAGCCAAGAGAGAGAGGGAGAGAGACAACATTTTATTAAACATAAAAGGTCATTGTTAACACCAGACCTAATTAGGGGCCCAATTATTAAATAAAGTGCACCCATGTCCTTGGATTATGTGCAGATATACAACTTTTGTGAATTCACAAGACTACAGAAGTAGGCCAAGAAATAGTACTCCTAGAAAATATTTGTGAACTGCATTTAAGCATGAGCAAACATGCAGGTGTACATTTGCTCAAGCGAAAATACCCTCAGCCCCAGTATGTAGATCTGTGGAAATGTGGCCACATAAGGGAATTGTTAGCATTCAAAGCCTACTATGGAAGGAGCCCTAGCATAATCAGAGAGGCTATTTCAGAGCTCTTATATAATGAATATTGCTGCCATAATTTGTTGCTGCATTACATTGCACAAAAGGGACAAGTGGATTTTGTTACAGGACAAGTATATTTAAGAAGCATCCTGCCCCATGGACAAGTAGATATCTCATTAAATTCCCTGAAAGATTGCACCTATATATTAAAAGACATATTAAATCTGTACATATTTTATCCTTGAAACATTATAATACGAAGCACTGTTATTCAATGCACACTATCCTTCTGTATTGGCATATACTCATTACTACTGATCAATACATAAACATAATATAAACACAACATTACTACTTTTCCTATTACTCCTATCCTTTGTAGTCCCTGGCGAATGCACTGCATTAGAATGCATTTTAGCACATTCCACCGTACAATGTAATTTGTTACAACAATATTCTCTCCAACTCTGAAGAACCTAGGAATGAAAAACATTAATGTACATACACATTATTTCTTTTAGATACACATATAAAACAGCCCTTCTCCTTGCGCCATTTAAATAGTCAAAACCCTTCAAGAATGCAATATACCTAGTGCCATTCTATATATACATCTGCTTGTGAAGATGGCGGTGTTCCTGTTGCGGCTGATCACCGTGGTCTTCCTCTTTGGACAGTCAATGGAAACACAATAAAATCTGTGTTCCAGGACTGATAGGTCGGAGCTCAGGGATGATGGGGCCCTTCTTCTTCCACCTGAATGCTTGAAAAGACAGAAACTTCGTAGTGCGTGTTAACTTATGCAAATATATGTCTTCTTTCATAATTTGAATGTCACTGTTAGGTCTAGTTGATGTGACTTATACATATATTAATTGTTCAGTGAGGAGGATATGGGGCATTAGGTGGCTGTCAGAACATTGTAATATTTGTGAGTAAAAACAGAGTGATTCTTGGGCAATAAACTATTTTTGCTTTCTTTAAATTATTTATTTATTTATTTCCCTCAATTGTGGCGCTTATTTTGCCTATTTTATTTTTAAGCAGTCTTTGCTGAAAGTTGTTGCTGCTTTAATATCATGATGGACACATGGTCCAGCTGTCATCCAAACATGTGGGAAAATGTAGTAGGCCTGAGCCTCTGGCATGACAGGTCTTTCCTATTTAAATTTTATTTCTAACCAGACAAGAGGTGATGAAAACAACAACATTGAGCTTATCTATGCAAGCATCCCGAAGACAGGAAATCCAATACACTTCTTGGAGATGCAGGGAAGACCCTAATAATAATAATGTTGCATTTAAGGGAGACAAAAACTCATGGTATTCGAACTGAAAAATATATGCAACCACCTCTAAAGGCTGCAACTGTACTTTTAAAAGGCCTCTTTAAATCCACACCTATTATTCTGACAACATTGTAATACTGAGCATTGCTTACTCCATGCATACCGTCCTTTAACATTGAAATTGGTGTGGTGGCTACCTGTGGTAATCTATTCCTACGAATCTCTGGTTGTTTCATATTTTGAAGGCTGCACACAGCTGTGCATATCCAAAAACATATTCCTTACCTCCTCTCACATAGACACATACATATTCCGTCACTAAACTGCACAACGTGAAACCTGAAACACTTTTTACACCTTTTTTTTTTTTAAATCTCAGCTACCCGGTTACCAAATTGTGTGATTCTACGCAACTTATCTCTCTTGTTCACTTCCACAGACCAACGTATTCTTACCGATACATATTTTTCATCTAAATCTTATGTTCGTTGCCAACCACAGGAAGTCCCTTTCCTGCCTGGCTCAATGCCCAGAATCTGAGGTCGGCCAGGAATGCCACTTCTGAAGGCAGCCCAAGAAAAAATCTATTAACCCTTCAGCACCACTTAATATCTAAAAACATGCGCTGTCTTTAATTGTAATATGCAAAATATATATAGCTTATTTTAAAATAACATGGCTTACTTGTAAAGCGTACGTTCACTCAGAATGGTATTTTGACGCTAAACAGCAGATCTCCATTGTTCCCCAACTCAATGGTACTCATTTCATCCACCTCAGAATGATGAAGGGCTGATCAGACCCCGCAGCATTTGACGTGTGACCATGAAGTCAAACCATGCATTCTACTCCATCATTTTATCTCCCCCCTTGTGCACAAGAAATCGGAAGAGATCAGTCTTAACTTGCTACTTCCAATCTTCTGTCTAATGTTCACCATCTGCTCTGACATTTACGTTACTCTAAGTCTAGTGTCACTAACTTCCTTTACCACGATACACACTTTCAAAATCTTTTCTATTACCTAACTCCGTGCTTTGTAGCTGTACTTCCTGGATTGGAGCTTGCATTCGGGCTACTGCTTGTGCCTGGAGGGGTAGCACTTTTACTGCTTGCTCTATCGTTAAATTGGACGCAGGTAGGAGTAAATTATTCTGTACTTGGTTGCTCAGTACTGCAATATTTGGTGTAATCTTCAGTGTGAATCTAGCTGACCTGGTCGGCCTTTGCATTCTGTGCATTGAAATATGGATGCGTAAAGATATTCATCAGGTCTATAATGAGAAATTCTTTTATGAATTATAATTGGTCATCTAAATAGAGAGATATTCATGTGCATTTGAAACTGAAAGTATTGTCCCTCTGCCAGGACTATATTACTTATATTGATGGCATTTTTAGTCTTTCAACATTGTGGGCCACAGAACATTGTATGTACTATGTTAAGCTTATGATCCAAAAATATTAAAGGGAATAGCTCCATTTTACCTGGTAGTACATTTTCTATCATTGGGCTCTGGGCGGTAAGGGATGGCAGTCCTTGACCTCACCTTATTATGTCACTTTTTCTTTTGTGTGGCTTGTATATCATTTGACGCTGGGCCAAGTCTAGGGCATAATAGCAACCAGAAAACGTAAAAAGGTTGCTGTGTGTTGCGGCGAGAAATGCATGCGAAAGCCTTCCTCCCCATCTTTCTACCACTTGACTGAATAGTCAAGTGGGAGCCGTCATTACTAATAGTCCAAGCACGCCAGAAAGGTGAGGTGTGAAGCGTGAGGTGTGACGGTCAAGGAACTGAATGTAGTTCATTCAGGGTATAATGGGTTAAAATAGGGGAGCCTATTTAAAACGTGCTAAAAAAAGATATAACTAAGAGTCGTGAAGGCAGCTACTTGGAAGCTAGACACAGTATTCACTATATGCACCGCGCACCAGTTGCGTGGTCTCTAATTGAACCTGTCTCAGTTAAAGTGGGTGTGCTCGGCACGTACCCAGATGTTCCTGCTAATCACCTCTCACTGCAGTGCACAAGAGAGAAGTACTCCTATATATATAAGATCTCGCTAAACAGTAGTGAAAACCTGTGGTAACACTGTGAGAGAAAGAGATGAGAAAGGCCCATAAGCCAGATAAGAGAGGGAGAGACGCAAAATGCAGACCGAGAGAAGGAAATAGAGTATGGCTATTAGAGTACACTGCATGCAACTAAGAAAGGCGGAGAACAAAGGACACTTTTTACAATGAAGAGAAAGAGGTTGAAAGGCGTTGGCTGCTGCCAGGCCCGAGAGAGGAACCCACAAAGCGATGTGATGAAGGAAAACAGTTCCCCTTTTGGAAGCACGCAGTTGAAAAAAAAAAGACACTGTTAATCTCAATGCGATAAGATGCCTCCCATTTCTTGCAGAAATAAACGTTCAAACAACACAATTTACACCAAATAGGTAATCAAAATTCAAAACAAATGTGAGTTGCCAGACGCAGTCCCATACACATGTATTTGCAGCACAAAGTGGGAGACGCCAGACGCAACCTCCCGTCGCAAAGTACAGACTTCAAAATATAAATGTGAGGAACTATTTCAACAATTCGGTGTATGTTGTTGTGCATTACATTGTCAGTTATCTGAAAGTGACTAGTGCTAATTAAATGTGGTGCTGCGCCACATGGGTCAGGAGGGGCAGGGGTATTGGCTGATCCTGGGGAACGTAATTCTACAAGTGGTAATGCAGATACTTCTTACTTCAGTTGTTGGAGTGAAGGTGACTCCTAGTATTTCCCAAAATGTGCACTTACTTCTTCCTAGCGGGGTCTGTAGAGCTGGTGGGGGGCTGGTGTATTACTACAGACCACAGCATCAATAACTAGCGGGGAGTCTGTAAGGCTATTGTCAGGTGTTTTACAGACCACAGCAACACCCTACCTAGCGGGCCTTTACCCTTTAATGACTGAGTTGGTGTAAGGCCAGTCAACTTAAAATTGACAAATGTGCTCATACAAACAATATATGCATATATAATAAAAAGGAATCCAACAGGACAATCGTTATCTCACTAATGGATCATCCACTGCACCAGGCAGTGGCCTCCAATACAATGATCACAAAAAGTTTTGCTGCAACACTTAGGGGCACATGCATCAAAGGTTTTTGCGATCGCAAACGGTGCGATTCGCAAAAATCGGCCGTTTGCGATCGCAAATTGGCCTTTGGAGATGCATGAAAGTGTTTCCTATGCGCAATTTAAGAATTCGCAATTATTTGCGAATTCCTAAATTGCGATTGCATTTAAGGAATCACAATTTGCGATTCCTTAAATGCAATGCTAGAAGCACTTTCAAATAGCGATTTCGCTATTTGGGACCGCAAATTACAGACAAATCAAACTTGTCTGTAATTTGCAAAAACTTTGAAAAATGCACTAAAATGCATTTTTTAAAGTTTTAGGTTACACACACACATGCCCTTGGGGCATGTGTGTGCACAACATGGGTGCACATCGCAATTTCAGGGGTGCAACAGGGTGTCATTTTGACACCCTTGCACTCTTGAAATTGCATGAGCAATTTGCGAGTACCTACTGGTACTCGCAAATTGCGCATGCAATCTCCAATTCATTCCTATGGGCCTGTAGGCCCATAGGAATGAATGGGACGGCATTCCTTAATTGCGAGTCGCAATTTGCGAGTCGCAATTAAGGAATGTTTAGGAATCGCTATTTTTATAGCGATTCCTACATGCATAGGCTTTTGCGATTCCTTAATTGCGATTCCTTAATAATCGCAATTAAGGAATCGCAAAAGCCTACCTTGATGCATGTGCCCTTAGTCAATTCAAAAAGAACAAAACCCTATATACATAGGTAAACACTAGCGAATAACACACAGTCCTAAAGGTGCATAGCAATTAATGAACATTTTGTACATGTACTTTAAAAAGAAAACAATGCATATGCTTTAATGCTTGGAACTCTTAAACAACAATTGCGTATTTCTGGCCATTTGAGGGCGATAAAAGCGCTTTCTACCTTACTGTTTCACAAGAAAAGGAAAACACAGAAAAATGCTTATAACCAGCGAAAATACAATACCCAATACATCCCGGGAAACCACCTTCTTCCTTTTCACACAAGAGGAAATCGTAAATCTGTTAGCTAGACAGCTACGGGATTCGTCTTCTTTCTCAGGACTATTGACTGAGAGCAATCCTCCCGTCCCTGCTAATTCTTGCAACTGGACAGAGGAATTCCATATATTTATTTATAAAACCATACAACTGAACACTGAAAGATGCCAGATGCAATCTTCCTGCCCCGTCAATCCTTACAATTAGACAGAGGCTCTCAGAGAGGCACAAAAAACCCCACTCATAACAATGATAAAACAAAATAATCACTGGAAGATGCCAGACGCCATCTTCCCTACCCCCACAATCCTAGACGGAGACCCTCCTCTGGCTCTCAGAGAGGCACCGTAACAACGTATGTCTATTTATAAAAAGGAGAAACACATAATTCAAACAACTTCCTAACGTCACCCTTTGGCTTTAGAGTTCACCACGCACACGTTTCCTCAGTTTGGGAATGTTCTTTTAATAAGCGAGACCAGTTAGACAGGACAACTTGAAACAAGGAACACAGATGTCCCACGGTCGCCCTTACCCGCTGCTCCCAGAAAGACAGCACATCAGGCAGCAAAAATAACTTACCTGAGTGCTGTTCTCTGTGGTTCAGTCAGGAAAGAGGCACGAAGGGTGGTCTGCGTCCGGGGTCCCAGTGGTCTCCTGTCAGCTGGCACTGCTGATCCGAGTCACGGCACCAAGATGTTGGGGGGAGCGTTTTAGGGGGGTTGGGGGGGCTAGGGGGCACCCTTGCCAGCTGTTCGAGAGAGTGGCTTAGGGACAAAAGGGCTGCTTAACTTGAGGCAGGGTGCGCAGGAACGCTCATACTAAAATGAAGGAAACAGATGTGTGAGCCATGGAAACCAAGCCAAAAGGTTTAACAGATTTATTTAGAAGGTGCAACTTCAAGAAAAAGGCATTTAAAATACAGAATACAAAATATAGTGACCTCGCATTCATAGAGAGTCTTACCAAACAGAAGGCATTATTACATAATTCTCAATAGGACTCAGAAGGCATTGAAATCGTTTGAAGAGAGACACTTCAGAAAACCTCAAAGACACATTTATAAATGCACTATGAAAAACATCATTTAAATCAAGGAAAATGTTCTCAGAATGCAAAACACATTTGATCTAAAATGCAGAGAATACTCACGTTTAAACCTAAAAGAAAGCAGCCTTGCAAATGTAATATAAGCATTAAATTCTCAATAAGAAAACACCAATTTAGAGACAAAATAGCATATACAGCAATTATATTGGCAAGTTAAATTGTATCTTAATAAAACAAAAAACAAGAGCTCTTGGGGAAAACCCACACCCGCCTGCCATCCTACCAACAGACGGGTGGGGTAGTCCGACGAGAACTCCGTGGACTCTCTTTTTATACCCTTCAAGGCTGGGATCTGAAGCAGAAGTGTTTATTGCAATGTCAGTCCTACCTACGTCACTTTTAGCCACGGGTCGCACATTTATCAGACGTGTGGTGCTTATTCTGCCAAATGTGGAACATAGACTAGGTGAAAGGTTATGTTCTCAGACCAAGCGCTCGTCGTAAATTGCATAGGGCATGCAGAAAATATGTAATGTAAGGAATAAAATATATAGCAATGTCCTGGTTGCCACATTCATCACCCCGGCCTGACGTCCGGGTGGTGGGAACTTCTCTATTCTCATGTTCAGACCCAGGATGTGGTGTGCTATATATCGACAGGACAGAGGAAGAGACAGTGAACTTTGAGACACACGGGTAGGGTGGGGGCTATCCAGTCTGGAGCAGAAGAGCCTCGCAGAGAGAAGCTGGCTGAGGTTTTTAGTCAGACAGGCTTAGAGCCTGCTGTTCAGAAAAATGGCAGAACTCTGGTCAATTTAACAAAAGGCCTGCAGAAAGACCGCAGGGCCTACCTAGGGGTTCATACTGACTGAGTGACTAGGATGGCCCAGGGCATTTGTTATATGGTAAAACCGGACCCTCAGGTCAATTTAACATGGCCTACAAATTAGGCTGGCAGGGCCTATGTAAGGGGTTCATACTTCAGGTGTGGGCCGAACAGGCCTGGGGTACCCTATGATAAAAAATAGACCCTGCATCAAGTTGCTGGTACTGATACATTTATTAATTGTTCAGTGAGAAGCATATGGGGCGTTAGGTGATGGTCAGAACTTGGAATATTTCTGAGTGAAAACAGGGCAATCCATAGGCAATAAACAATTTGAGTTTTCTTAATTACATTTTTTTCCCTCAACTGTGGCACTTATCTTGCTTATTTTATTTTTAAGCAGTCCGTTCAGGCATTGCTGAAATCGGTTGCTGCTTTAGCATCACAGTGGACACGTAGTACAGCTTTGATCCAAATGTGTGGGAAACCTGTAGTAGGGCCTGTAGCATGACATGTTTTCCTGTTAAAGTCTGCCTATAGATAACATCTAAGGGATCTAATTGTACTCCCCTCTTTTTTATATATATTTTTTTTAATGTTCACATCTAATCCACCTATTGTACCAAATGTGTTGTCTACTTCTCCCCAAACATTCTCTGTCTATGACCTGTGGCTAGGTGTGAAGCAGTAGTTGTGCAATTGTGCAGGCACAGTATTCAGAAATAAAAAAACACAAATGAACGGGTGGATCTCCTAACCAGACATGAGGAGGTGGAAACGTGAACATTAAGCATATGTATGCAAACGTATTGAAAACAGGAAACCTAGTACACTGCTTAGGGACGAAGGGAAGAACCCAAAAATAATAATGTCTGCAGTGAGCGAAACCTTGAAACATCAATTAACTCCAAAAATGAAAGAAGACAAATATTTGCAACCACCCCTAAAGTCTGCACCTGTAGTCTAAAAGGCATTTTTAAATCTACACACATTGTATTCTGAAAATATTGCAATACTGAGCATCACTACTCAATGCATATTGTCCTTCTACATTGAAATATACTTTATATTAGCACATATTTTTCATTCTTTGTATTTCCTAGCACTGGGGCTTGTGTGGAGGAAGACGGTGTGGTGGCTATCTGTGGTAATCTATTTCTACGGATCTCTGGTCGCTGTACCATGTTTCATATGCTACACAGAGCTGCACATATCTCACGACTATTCCTTCCCTCCTTCCACTTAGCTGAACTCATAGTGCCCCTGTGTTAGGACGGCCTATAATGTGTCACAATTTAGAACAACAGTGAATTAATAAAGGGATGTCCCCATCACGTTCATTGGACAAGATCCTGATCTGCCGTATTTTGCCACCCTTCGTGGTCATAGTCTACAAAATGTGTCACTGTAGGAAATGCGTATATTTACATATCCATTTACACTTAACTGGTTTTATTTCAAGCAGTGGTGATGCCGGTAGTATTTCACGTAGTGACATAATCTTTTATTTCACTTTCCTGCTGCTGCCAAAAACCCACAAGTTCCTTCACTACCACATTTTTTACATAATGCAACAAGTCACTTATTCTGGCATTCGTCAAAGATCGCAAAGTGGACCCTATAACCAAATTGTAGAAAGGTCTAATTCCCACACTTAAGATGAGGGAAGTCTGTGAGCAAAGCCCTGATGTGATGCACCAGCAGGCTGAATGCTCTTATTCATGAAACAATCCCACACCAAACCCAGCACAGTGCTTTGAATTGATGCCAGGCGAAGACGTGGTCGGGCAGGAGGGTGTCTGTAGTACAGTGGGCATAGGTGAGCGAAGTATATATATATAGACATATACATACACACATATACATATCTCCTCGTCTTCTACTAACTATACATTTTTTTATTTTTCCAGTTCTGTTTGTAACTACAGGAAATCTATTGCATTATGTCTTTCTGGCCTGGGCTCAATGCCCAGACTCTGTGGACAGCCAGGAGCATTAATATAAAGGCAGCCTAAGAAAAAATCTTTTAACCCTTCAACACCTTGTAATATCAAAAAGCATGTGTTGTGCTGAATTGTACGTTCTGCTAAACAGAGCCTATTTTAACATAACATGTGTATTTGTAAAGTGCACGTTCACCCAAAAGGGTATCTTGGCACAAAATAGCAGAAGTTTATTGTTCCCTAACTTAATGGTACTCATTTTATCCACCTCAGAAGGATGAAAGGCTGAGTAGACCTGGCATTTTATCCACCTCAGAAGGATGAAAGGCTGAGTAGACCTGGCAGCATTTGAACCTGTGACCATGAAGTCAAACACAGGCCCCCACAGACCCAACTGAGGTGCATTGTGTGTCATGCATGTTGTGTAATACGTCTGATTTTTTTAGTGTATTGCTCTTAAGGGACTATAATAAACATGAGTTCTCTGCCAGGCAACCACATTGCAGATGCTATTGTATTTACTGCTGTGTGCAAATGTATTGGACCTATATTTTGAAGCGTATTCTGGTCCAGCCTATTGTTCCTATTCTCATCCAGAATTTTCATTAAGTATTTGTATGTACGCTTTTGTTGCACTGTAGCAACCACTTCCAAGATGAGACTAAGTGTAGGGGTCATTGTCATGGATAGAGGATAGGTGTCATTGAATCTTTGGGGCCAGGAAATGTTATGTGTTATCCAAGATGAAAATTGGGTGTAGTTAGTGTGCATTCCATTCCACCAATTTGTCTCCACTCTTGTCTCCCGAGTTCTACGCACTTGAAATTCGGGAGAGAAGAACAGGCTTATTTCGCTAACTCCTTCCCTCTGTCTATTGTTCACCATCTGCTCCGATATTTACGTTGCTCTTAGTCCAGTGTCACTAACTTCCTTGTTCATGAGCCACAGTTTCAAAATCTCTCTTGCATTAGCTAACTGTTTGTGCTCTGTGGCTGTACCTACTGGATGGGTGCTTGAATTTGGGCTACTGCTGGTGCCTGGATGGGTGGCACTGTTTACTGCATGGGCTGTTGTTGAATTGGAGGCAAGTAAGAGAAAATAATTTGGGCTGAATTGCTTGAATCTGTGGCTGCATGTGGGGTGCAACACCTTGCGTGTTGCCTGCTAATGCATAGCAAAACCAAAGGGGATGATGGACGGAGTGTTGAACATTGCAAGCACTCACCCCCAGTCAACTGATCTGGGTTTAATCCTTCATCATTCTTTAGCTCACTCCGCCACCCCAGTTCAGACATGGCCATATGCAAATCAGTCTGACCCTGTGCCTCATGGGAACAGTTCAGCCCAAACTGCCAAGCCATGTCTTCCCTGGACCGGAAACAAGCATCCT
Organism: Calotriton arnoldi; assembly: GCA_963921515.1. Classification (NCBI taxonomy): domain Eukaryota; kingdom Metazoa; phylum Chordata; class Amphibia; order Caudata; family Salamandridae; genus Calotriton; species Calotriton arnoldi. Next base: position 490,280 of record CAWUFW010012136.1, read on the forward strand.
GGGACCAGTTTCTGGCTTACAGCCATCATCAGCCAGGCTATCTTGAATCCAGTGGCAAAGTGAGCAAGGGACCCACGTCTGGGCATACCCTGCCAACTTAGGGCGAACATAGCAAAACCAAAGGGGATGATGGACGGAGTGTTGAACATTGCAAGCACTCACCCCCAGTCAATTGATCTGGGTTTAATCCATCATCATTCTTTAGCTCACTCCGCCACCACAGTTCAGACATGGCCATATGCAAATCAGTCTGACCCTGTGCCTCATGGGAACAGTCCAGCCCGAACTGCCAAGCCATGTCTTCCCTGGACCGGAAACAAGCATCCTGGGACCGGTTTCTGGCTTACAGCCGTCATCAGCCAGGCTATCTTGAATCCAGTGGCAAAGTGAGCAAGGGACCCACGTCTGGGCATACCCTGCCAACTTAGGGCGAACATAGCAAAACCAAAGGGGGAACTTGCAGTGTAACTGGGACCATATGATGGCGCGCATTGTTTTCTTTTTTTAATTGAGTTCCGTCATATTGTGCTTCTGTTAGCATTGTTCCTTTTATTCCTGCTTTTAGTATGTCTTCTGCCTCCACTCCAATCAGGGAGGTGAGCAGGCTTTTAATGTCACCTACCGCTAAGGTGATACCAGCTGTATGTTTTTCTAAGGCTGCTATCTATTTACCAGCACCTTCTGTTAGTGGCAGTAGTTGTTCTTTCAAATTGTCTTTGTCCATTTGGGGCCATGGGACACATTGAGGGACAGCGTCTGGGCTTTTGAACAGTAGGGGCATTTGATGAGTCACTGGGGTATTTGTTGTTGTGGGTCATGTGACCGTCATTTTTCTGTATTTTCTTTTCCTCTGCCTAGTGGAATGTATTAGGGCAGTTGACAGAGTGTCACTTTGATGTGCAGTAATTGGTACTATTTAGTCTTATTGACTGTTAAGGAGGGCTACTGGTCTGTTGTGCAATAAGTGCTGTCTTACGTCTTCTCTCCAACTGCGTTATTCATATGAACTCATTTTTAGCGCAGTTGACCTGCTTTAATTTGCTGTTAATCGTTACAGGGAAGCTAGTGTTGGCTGTATTTGAAAGTACTTTTTATTGCTGCCTATTTATGTAAGAAAGTCTTTATTTTATTCACAGTCTAATACGTTAATTAGTGAGCCTATTTTAATCTTTTTCTAAAGTCTTCATTAGCAGGAAGATAAGCTGGTGTTTTAAGGTAGATGTAACGATGCACTTTTAAATGTTTATATTCTACCAAAAGGATATAATGGGCAGGGGACAGAAAAGGAGTATTTTGAGCTCAAACAGTGTACTAACAGGGTACACATATACTTAACAGAATGGAGCACTCCAAAATCCACACAACATATATATATATATATATATATATATATATATATATATATATATATATATATATATATATATATATATATTCACTGAAAAAACCATAGGTTTTAGGGACATTAGTTAGTTGGACATTGCACTCGTACAAAACCCGTGAAATTCCCCCGTTATAGTTAGTTCAGCTAACTATAACTCGCGCCCCGCAATGCACTGCTGATGACGTCACATATTACATCACTCATGACATGGTCAGTGACATCACTGATGACATCACTGATGACATCTCAAATGACATCACTGATGACATCATCCAGTGACTGTGTGTTTCTGTAAAGTTTAAATATGTTTAATATATATAGGGAAAGGCGTATTGAAGAATGAGTGGGTGTATAAGTGTCTGAATGGATGATTTAGTACGTGCGTGACTGACTCTACAAGTGAGTGATTAAACGTATCTTACTGAATGCATGGGTTAGTGACTAAACTGTGTGAATGTCTGTATCCGTCTGTTGGTGTGTAAGTGGATGCATGGATTTGCGAATAGCTACATGAGTGTCTATATGGGTTATTGATTGGTTCTATGAGTATCTGTATGGGTGCCTGAGTGTTTGTGTGGATGGAGTGTGTGCGACTGTGCATAGATGTGTGAGTGGGTGATTCACTGGGTGGATGGTTTCAAGAGTGCATCTGTGATAGACTGTATGGGTGGGTAAGTGTGTGTAAGAGTATGTTAGTGAGTGAATGTATGTCCCAGTGGTACATGTGTGAGTAACTACATATGTGAAAGGCAGTATATATGTGTATTGGAGTATATAAATAGCTATAAGCGAGAGTGAGTGATTGTGATAGTGGCTGTATGGATGAGTGTGTGCTTGTATCAGTGATTGTATAAGAGCGTAACAATGTGCTAGTATTTGTATGATTAAGTGAGCTGGTGTGTGTATAACTGTATAGGTGAGTAAATGGCAGTGTGTTTAATTATTTGCATGACTGACTAGGTGTGTGAGTACCTCTATGGATGAGTGGCGGTGTTTGAGTGTCTATATAGGAGTAAGAGTGCATATGATAGTCCTGTACTGAGTGACCATAAGTATGAGTGACTGTACGGGTGAGTGAGTGGATGTGTGTGTGTAGACCTAAGAATCAGTGAGTGGGTATGTAGTTATTGGTGTTGGAGTGTCTATGGTTTTGCGAATGGCACTCTGTAATTTAGATTGGGTGTATCAAAGGTTATATTAGGGTGTGAGGAGCTGCATCAGATTATCACGTGGATGATGTCATCAGTGATGTCATTTGAGATGTCATGAGTGATGTCATCAGTGATGTCACTGACCATGTCATGAGTGATGTAATATGTGACGTCATCAGCAGTGCATTGCGGGGCGCGAGTTATAGTTAGCTGAACTAACTATAACGGGGAATTTCACGGGTTTTGTACGAGTGCAATGTCCAACTAACTATAACTGTCCCTAAAACCTATGGTTTTTTCAGTGAATTTCAAAGGTTTTTTAAATGCTAATTTCTAACTATAACGTTTCTGAAACCTATGGTTTTTTCAGTGAATTTCAAATGTTTTAAAATGACAATTTTTAAATGTATTAATTTTTATATTAATTTTTTTCATACTGATTTACTACATTTTTAGAAACAATTTCTTTTACATATTTTATTTTTTAAATTACATTGTAATTACATTATACATTACATTACAAAAAATACTTTCTCAGAATGAATTACTTTAGTTTAAATACTTTGCACATAGGCAATAGACTTTTAAGTACAGTAGTTACAGTTGTTGCAATGGGCAACACATTTTCAAACACAATGCAACATTCAGCTCAATGTGAATTTCTAGTTAAATGCAATTAGTTACTTTATGGATTACTTTTCTAACCACAGGACTGGATCCTAGATTCAGTCCTGGTACATCTCCTGTAAACAGTTGAGTAAAAGCGTTTTGGTTACAGTCGTGATTTTTAAGGAATATTATTGTATTTTAAAAGTTGACACTTAGAAACTTTTTCTCATAGAATCACCAATGTTATCCTATGGAAGGAAATTCACTTAGCAGGTAAAAACTGTTATTGTTACTTTTTCTTACTCAGTGTTGGATCCTGGATCCAGCACTGGTGCATCTCCTGTAAACAGTTGAAAGAATGCGTTTAAGTCATACAGGCGATTTTTAAGGAATATTTGTAGTTTGTGAAAATCGACACTTTGAAACTTTTCTGCTGAAAACCAGACAATGGATTCCTATGGAAGAAAATATAAGTTACTGGTAAGTACGGTTAAAATTACTTTTGAGGACCAGTACTGGGCTGAAAGATACAGCACTGAGGTCTCTCCTTATAACAGGTGAGTAAATCGGAATTCGTATTTCGGCTGATTTTAGAGGAATATTTGTATGTTTCAAAAATCAACACTTAGAAACTTTTTCAGCAAAAAGCAGGCAATGATATCCTATGGAAGGAAATTCAAGTTACTGGTAAGTACGGTTAAAATTACTTTTGAGGATCAGTACTGGGCTGAAAGATGCAGCACTGAGGTCTCTCCTGATAACAGATGAGTAAATCGGAATTCGTATTTCGGCTGATTTTAGAGGAATATTTTAAAGTTCCAAAACTCCACACTTAGAAGAATTTCCAAGTGAAACCAGTCAATGTTAGCCTATGAAGGAAATTCAAGTTACCGGTAAGTACGGTTAAAATTACTTTTGAGGATCAGTACTGGGCTGAATGATGCAGCACTGAGGTCTCTCCTGATAACAGGTGAGTAAATCGGAATTCGTATTTCGGCTGATTTTAGAGGAATATTTTAAAGTTCCAAAACTCCACACTTAGAAGAATTTCCAAGTGAAACCAGTCAATGTTAGCCTATGGAAGGAAATTCAAGTTACTGGTAAGTACGGTTAAAATTACTTTTCAGGACCAGTACTGGGCTGAAAGATGCAGCACTGAGGTCTCTCCTGATAACAGGTGAGTAAATCAGAATTCGTATTTCGGCTGATTTTAGACGAATATTTTAAAGTTCCAAAACTCCACACTTAGAAGAATTTCCAAGTGAAACCAGTCAATGTTAGCCTATGAAGGAAATTCAAGTTACCGGTAAGTACGGTTAAAATTACTTTTGAGGATCAGTACTGGGCTGAAAGATGCAGCACTGAGGTCTCTCCTGATAACAGGTGAGTAAATCGGAATTCGTATTTCGGCTGATTTTAGAGGAATATTTTAAAGTTCCAAAACTCCACACTTAGAAGAATTTCCAAGTGAAACCAGTCAATGTTAGCCTATGGAAGGAAATTCAAGTTACTGGTAAGTATGGTTAAAATTACTTTTCAGGACCAGTACTGGGCTGAAAGATGCAGCACTGAGGTCTCTCCTGATAACAGGTGAGTAAATCAGAATTCGTATTTCGGCTGATTTTAGAGGAATATTTTAAAGTTCCAAAAATTCCACACTTAGAAGAATTTCCAAGTGAAACCAGTCAATGTTAGCCTATGGAAGGAAATTCAAGTTACTGGTAAGTACGGTTAAAATTACTTTTCAGGATTAGTACTGGGCTGAAAGATGCAGCACTGAGGTCTCTCCTGATAACAGGTGAGTAAATCAGAATTCGTATTTCGGCTGATTTTAGAGGAATATTTGCACAATGGTGAAGGGAGGGGCGGGCCTGAGGTGACATCTGTGCAAACGCGCCCCGTGGCGCGTTTTAAGTTGGGGGATTAAGTCCCCTTGAATCATGAGGGTCCCTACGGGCCAACTAGCCCACCAGGAACCTCCAGTATGCACCAGGGGCTGCGTTGCAGAGACATGTACAGAGGCCACACCCCTTTTACACCTCTCTGCAACGCAGCTCTGTGGCGCTTTCTGGACGTACCTGTTGGGCTAGTTGGCCCCAGTGACCCTCAGGATTGAAGAGGATTTAATTCCCCATCTTAAAACGCGCCACGGGGCCTGTTTGCACACATGTCACCTGAAGCCCCGCCCCTCCCTTCACCACTGTGCAAACGCGCCCGTGGCGCGTTTTAAGTCGGGGATTAACTCCCTTGAATCCTGAGGGTCCCTGGGGTGCAACTAGCCCACCATATACCTCCAAAAGCGCCATAGAGCTGCGTTGCAGAGAGGTGTAAAAGGGCGTGGCCTCTGTACACCTCTCTGCAAGGCAGCCCCCTGGCGCATACTGGAGGTTCCTGGTGGGCTAGTTGGCCCCAGGGACCCCAGTATTCAAGGGGAATTCGTTCCCCCTCTGCAAACGCGCCAGGGGCGCGTTTGCAGAGTGGTGAAGGAAGGGGCGGGGCCTACGGGCCCGATCGTTTTTTTTTTTGTTTTTTCCCCTGAAGGGGGGCTGTGTGGCCCCCTTCCTTTTTCCTATTTTTAGGCCCTGGGGACCCCATCCCCCAGGGCCTTACCCCTTTTTAAAATTAAAATAAAAAATAAAAAACGGGAAGGGGGCCGCGTGGCCCCCTTCCCTGGGCCTGTATTGGCCCCGGGGACCCCATCCCCGGGGCATGGCCTCTTTTTTTATTTGGAGGGGGCTGCGTGGCCCCCTCCTCAGGCCATTTAAGGCCCCGGGGACCCCATCCCCGGGCCGGCCTTGCACTTTTAAAAAAAAAAATCCAATTTTTTACTTTGGGGAGGGGGGCTGCGTGGCCCCCTCCGTGGCCACTTATGGCCCCGGGGACCCCATCCCCGGGGCCTGGCCTCTCATTGGGGACTGTGGGGGGTCCCCAAGCCCCCCACAGTCCCGCCGGCTCCCCGTGTCCTACGGGAGCCGGCATTGCTTACACATGGGGAGCAGCTAAGATGCAGCTCCCCATGTGGAAAGCAATCGGCTTTGGATATTGGAAGAGAGAGCAGGTTTCCTGCTCTCTCTTCCAATATCCAAAGCAGTTTGCAATGACAGGACGGGAGCCGCGAGGCTCCGTCCTGTCATTGCAAACAGCAGTGTCCCGGGGGTAGGCACCCCGGGACACTGCAGGAGCCGGCCCTGGGGGTGGCGGTCCCCAGGGCCACCACAGGCTCCAGGAGGGGGGCCGCGCGGCCCCCTCCCTACATTTTGAAAGCCCCGGGAGGTGGTGGTCCCCGGGGCTTGGGAGTCCAAAACGGACCCCCATTTTAATTTTTCTTAGTGCCCCGGGAGGTGGTGGTCCCGGGGCGTGTGGGGGCTGGAGCCCCCCACACAGGTTTTTAATTTAAAAAAAGAAGCCCCGGGAGGTGGTGGTCCCCGGGGCTGCGGGAGGGCTCTGAGCCCTCCCGCACCATTATACATAAAGCCCCGGGGGGTGGTGGTCCCCGGGGCTTGGGGACCCTTAGAGGCCCCCACACATAAAATTAACCCCCCAGCATGCCCCGGGACTTGGCCCACCCGGGGCCAATTACACATCAAGCGCGGGAGACCGCGCTTCGATTTTTTTTTCGGCAGGATTCGCGCTCCCTGAGCGCATCCTGCCGATTTAAAAAAAAAAAAACATTTTTTGCCCAGGGGGTCCTTGTGGGACCCCTGAGCAGACCTAGGGGTCAGGGTGTTTCTACCCTGCCCCCTTTGTGCGCTTTGCGCACTTGTTTCTGTCCCTCGGTTCTACCGAGGGACAAAATGGCTGCCAACACTTCCTGCTTTGGAGTGTTGACAGCCAATTAACATAAAGCTCGTGCTCGGGAGGATCCGCGGCCCTAGATATATCTATCTTTTTACTTTTGATTTTCTCAGTAACTACTGAACGGATTTACACCATTTAACAAAAGGGTTCTTTCTGAACCAAGAACTACCTCTTTGCCAAATTTGGTGTAATTCCGTTCAGCAGTTCGGGCTGTAGACGTGTCTAAAGTTTCCTATGGAAAATTGCATGGGGAAAACGCGTTTTGGGACCCCCATTTTTTCTCGGCCCCCGCTTGACGAATCCCCCCGAGACTTTCAGGGTAGGAGCGGACCGGAGCGCCCCACAAAGTTTGAAAATTTTGCGAAGATACGTCAACCGCCAAGAGAGTTATTTCAAATAGAATGTCGCGGATTTCCTATGGATAATAGGTTGTAACTATAACTATCTACTGGCGACCGCCAGTAGATAATATATATATATATATATATATATATATATATATATAAATTCACTGAAAAAACCATAGGTTTTAGGGACAGTTATAGTTAGTTGGACATTGCACTCGATACAAAACCCGTGAAATTCCCCCGTTATAGTTAGTCCAGCTAACTATAACTCGCGCCCGCAATGCACTGCTGATGACGTCACATATTACATCACTCATGACATGGTCAGTGACATCACTGATGACATCACTGATGACATCTCAAATGACATCACTGATGACATCATCCAGTGACTGTGTGTTTCTGTAAAGTTGAAATATTTTTAATATATATAGGAAAAGACGTATTGAAGAATGAGTGGGTGTGTAAGTGTCTGTATGGATGATTTAGTAGGTGCGTGACTGACTCTATAAGTGAGTGATTTAACGTATCTTACTGAATGCATGGGTTAGTGACTAAACTGGGTGAATGTCTGTATCCGTCTGTCTGTTGCTGTGTAAGTGGCTGCATGGGTTTGTGAATAGCTACATGAGTGTCTATATGAGTTATTTATTGGTTGTCTGAGTATCTGTATGGGTGCCTGAGTGTTTGTGTGGGTGGGGTGTGTGCGACTCTGTGCATAGATGTGTGAGTGGGTGATTCACTGGGTGGATGGTTTCAAGAGTGCATCTGTGATAGACTGTATGGGTGGGTAAGTGTGTGTAAGAGTGTGTTAGTGAGTGAATGTATGTCCCAGTGGTACATGTGTGAGTAACTACATATGTGAAAGCCAGTATATATGTGTGTTGGAGTATATAAATAGCTATAAGCGAGAGTGACTGATTGTGATAGTGGCTGTATGGATGAGTGTGTGCTTGTATCAGTGATTGTATAAGAGCGTAACAATGTGCTAGTATTTGTATGATTAAGTGAGCTGGTGTGTGTATAACTGTATAGGTGAGTAAATGGCAGTGTGTTTAATTATTTGCATGACTGACTAGGTGTGTGAGTACCTCTATGGATGAGTGGCGGTGTTTGAGTGTCTATATAGGAGTAAGAGTGCATATGATAGTCCTGTACTGAGTGACCATAAGTATGAGTGACTGTACAGGTGAGTGAGTGGATGTGTGTGTGTAGACCTAAGAATCAGTGAGTGGGTATGTAGTTATTGGTGTTGGAGTGTCTATAGTTTTGCGAATGGCAGTCTGTAATTTAGATTGGGTGTATCAAAGGTTATATTAGGGTGTGAGGAGCTGCATCAGATTATCACGTGGATGATGTCATCAGTGATGTCATTTGAGATGTCATCAGTGATGTCATCAGTGATGTCACTGACCATGTCATGAGTGATGTAATATGTGACGTCATCAGCAGTGCATTGCGGGGCGCGAGTTATAGTTAGCTGGACTAACTATAACGGGGAATTTCACGGGTTTTGTACGAGTGCAATGTCCAACTAACTATAACTGTCCCTAAAACCTATGGTTTTTTCAGTGAATTTCAAAGTTTTTTAAATGCTAATTTGTAACTATAACGTCCCTGAAACCTATGGTTTTTTTCAGTGAATTTCAAAGGTTTTTTAAATGCTAATTTGTAACTATAACATGTCTGAAACCTACGGTTTTTTCAGTGAATTTCAAAGGTTTTGTAAATGACAATTTTTAAATGTATTAATTGTTATATAAATTTTTAAAATACTGATTTACTACATTTTTAGAAACACATTTTTTTTACATATTTTATTATTTAAATTACATTGTAATTACATTATACATTACATTACAAAAATACTTTCTCTTAATGAATTACTTTAGTTTAAATACTTTGCAGATAGGCAATAGACTTTTAAGTACAGTAGTTACAGTTGTTGCAATGGGCAACACATTTTCAAACACAATGCAACATTCAGCTCAATGTGAATTTCTAGTTAAATGCAATTAGTTACTTTATGGATTACTTTTCTAACCACAGGACTGGATCCTAGATTCAGTCCTGGGACATCTCCTGTAAACAGTTGAGTAAAAGCGTTTTGGTTACAGTCGTGATTTTTAAGGAATATTATTGTATTTTAAAAGTTGACACTTTGAAACTTTTTCTCATAGAATCACCAATGTTATCCTATGGAAGGAAATTCACTTAGCAGGTAAAAACTGTTATCGTTACTTTTTCTTACTCAGTGTTGGATCCTGGATCCAGCACTGGTGCATCTCCTGTAAACAGTTGAAAGAATGCGTTTAAGTCATACTGTCGATTTTTAAGGAATATTTGTAGTTTGTGAAAATCAACACTTTGAAACTTTTTGCTGAAAACCAGTCAATGGTAGCCTATGAAGGAAATTCAAGTTACCGGTAAGTACGGTTAAAATTACTTTTGAGGATCAGTACTGGGCTGAAACATGCAGCACTGAGGTCTCTCCTGATAACAGGTGAGTAAATCGGAATTTGTATTTCGGCTGATTTTAGAGGAATATTTTAAAGTTCCAAAACTCCACACTTAGAGAAATTTCCAAGTGAAACCAGTCAATGTTAGCCTATGGAAGGAAATTCAAGTTACTGGTAAGTACGGTTAAAATTACTTTTCAGGACCAGTACTGGGCTGAAAGATGCAGCACTGAGGTCTCTCCTGATAACAGGTGAGTAAATCAGAATTCGGATTTCGGCTGATTTTAGAGGAATATTTGTATGTTTCAAAAATCAACACTTAGAAGAATTTCCAAGTGAAACCAGTCAATGTTAGCCTATGCAGGAAATTCAAGTTACCGGTAAGTACGGTTAAAATTACTTTTCAGGATCAGTACTGGGCTGAAAGATGCAGCACTGAGGTCTCTCCTGATAACAGGTGAGTAAATCGGAATTCGTATTTCGGCTGATTTTAGAGGAATATTTTAAAGTTCCAAAACTCCACACTTAGAAGAATTTCCAAGTGAAACCAGTCAATGTTAGCCTATGAAGGAAATTCAAGTTACCGGTAAGTATGGTTAAAATTACTTTTCAGGATCAGTACTGGGCTTAAAGATGCAGCACTGAGGTCTCTCCTGATAACAGGTGAGTAAATCGGAATTCGTATTTCGGCTGATTTTAGAGGAATATTTTAAAGTTCCAAAACTCCACACTTAGAAGAATTTCCAAGTGAAACCAGTCAATGTTAGCCTATGGAAGGAAATTCAAGTTACTGGTAAGTACGGTTAAAATTACTTTTCAGGACCAGTACTGGGCTGAAAGATACAGCACTGAGGTCTCTCCTTATAACAGGTGAGTAAATCGGAATTCCTATTTCGGCTGATTTTAGAGGAATATTTGCACAATGGTGAAGGGAGGGGGCGGGGCCTGAGGTGACATCTTTGCAAACGCGCCCCGTGGCGTGTTTTAAGTTGGGGATTAAGTCCCCTTGAATCCTGAGGGTCCCTAGGGGCCAACTAGACCACCAGGAACCTCCAATATGCGCCAGGGGCTGCGTTGCAGAGACGTGTAGAGAGGCCACACCCCTTTTACACCTCTCTGCAACGCAGCTCTGTGGCGCATTCTGGATGTACCTGTTGGGCTAGTTGGCCCCAAGGACCCTCAGGATTGAAGGGATTTAATTCCCCATCTTAAAACGCGCCACGGGGACCTGTTTACACACATGTCACCTGAAGCCCCGCCCCTCCTTCACCACTGTGCAAACGCGCCCGTGGCGCGTTTTAAGTTGGGTGATTAAGTCCCCTTGAATCCTGAGGGTCCCCGGAGTCCAACTAGCCCACCATATGCCTCCAAAAGCGCCACAGAGCTGCGTTGCAGAGAGGTGTAAAGAGGGCGTGGCCTCTGTACACCTCTCTGCAAGGCAGCCCCTGGCGCATACTGGAGGTACCTGGTGGGCTAGTTGGCCCCAGGGACCCCCAGTATTCAAGGGGTCGTTCCCCCTCTGCAAACGCGCCAGGGCGCGTTTGCAGAGTGGTGAAGGAAGGGGCGGGGCCTGCGGGCCCGATCGTTTTTTTTGTTGTTTTTTTCTCCCCTGAAGGGGGGCTGTGTGGCCCCCTTCCTTTTCTCTTTTTGGGCCCTGGGGACCCCATCCCCCAGGGCGTTACCCCTTTTTTAAATTACCTTAAAAAAAAAAAATGGGAAGAGGGCCGCGTGGCCCCCTTCCCTGGGCCTGTATTGGCCCCGGGGACCCCATCCCCGGGGCATGGCCTCTATATTTATTTTTTTGAGGGGGCAGCGTGGCCCCCTCCTCTGGCCATTTTAAGGCCCCGGGGACCCCATCTCCCGGGGCCGGCCTTTCCATTTTTTTTTTTTTTACATTTTTCTCTTTTTTGGGGAGGGGGCCGCGTGGCCCCCTCCCGAGCCACTACTTGCCCCGGGGACCCCATCCCCGGGGCTGGCCCTCTCCGTTGGGGACTGTGGGGGTCCCCAATCCCCCACAGTCCCGCCGGCTCCCCACGTCCCTTGGGAGCCGGCATTGCTGTTCCACATGGGGAGCAGCTGACATGCTGCTCCCCATGTGGAAAAGCAATCGCTTTGGATATTGGAAGAGAGAGCAGGTTTCCCTGCTCTCTCTTCCAATATCCAAAGCAGTTGCTATGGCAGGACGGGAGCCGCGAGGCTCCGTCCTGCCATAACAAACTACAGTGTCCCGGGGTAGGCACCCCGAGACACTGCAGGAGCCGGCCCTGGGGGTGGTGGTCCCCAGGGCCATCAAGGGCTCCAGGAGGGGGCGCGCGGCCCCCTCCCATTCAGTACACAGCCCCGGGAGGTGGTGGTCCCGGGGCTCTGGGAGTCCGTAACGGACCCCCATATTAAAATGTTTAGTGCCCCGGGGAGGTGGTGGTCCCCGGGGCGTGTGGGGGGGCTGGAGCCCCCCCCACACAGGTTTAATAATGTATTTATAAAAAGCCCCGGGGAGGTGGTGGTCCCCGGGGCTGCGGGAGGGCTCAGAGCCCTCCCGCACCATTTCTAAAAGAAGCCCCGGGGGTGGCGGTCCCCGGGGCTTGGGGAGCCCTTGAGGCCCCCACACATTAAATTATCCCCCCACCATGCCCCCGGGACTTGGGCCACCTGAGGGCCAATTAACATCGAGCGCGGAGACCGAACTTCGATTTTTTTCGGCAGGATTCGCGCACCCTGAGCGCATCCTGCCGATTTTTAAATTTTTTAAATTTTTTTTGCCCAGGGGTCCTTGTGGGACCCCTGAGCAAGCCTAGGGGGTCAGGGTGTTTCTACCCTGCCCCCTTTGTGCGCTTTGCGCACTTGTTTCTGTCCCTCGGTTCTACCGAGGGACAAAATAGCTGCCAACATTTCCTGAATCGGAATGTTGACAGCCAGCTGACAGCCAATTAACATGCAGCTCGTGATCGGGAGGGTACGCGGACCCTACTCGGCCATAGATATCACTAACTTTTTACTTTTCATTTTCTCAGCAACTACTGAACGGATTTACACCATTTAACAAAAAGGGTTCTTTCTGAACCAAGAACTACCTCTTTGCCAAATTTGGTGTAATTCCGTTCAGCAGTCCAGGCTGTAGCCGTGTCTAAAGTTTCCTATGGGGAAAACACGTTTTGGGACCCCCCTTTTTCTCAGCCCCCGCTTGACGAATCCCCGAGACTTTCAGGGTAGGAGCGGACCGGAGCGGGCCACAAAGTTTGAAAATTTTGCGAAGATACGTCAACCGGCAAGAGAGTTATTTCAAAAAGAATGTTGCGGATTTCCTATGGATAATAGGTTGTAACTATAACTATCTACTGGCGACCGCCAGTAGATAATATATTATCTACTGGCGGTCGCCAGTAGATAGTTATAGTTAAAACCTATTATCCATAGGAAATCCGCGACATTCTATTTGAAATAACGTTGGCGCCGGTTGACGAATCTTCGCGAAAGTTTCCAACTTGTTGGGGCGCTCCGGTCCGCTCCTATCCTGAAAGTCTCGGGGTCATACGTCAAGCGGGGACCGAGAAAAGGGGTCCCAAAATGCGTTTTCCCCATTCATTTTTCCATAGGAACCTTTAGTCGCAGCTACAGCCCGAACTGCTGAACGGAATTACACCAAATTTGGCAAAGAGGTAGCCCTTGGTTCAGTGTCGTGCCTTTTGCTTAAATGGTGTAAATCCGTTCAGTAGTTCCTGAGAAAATCAAAAGTAAAGTCACATATATATCTGGGCGGAGCCTAACCACACATGTCATCGTGAGATCTGATTGGCTGTCAGCACTTCATCCTGGAATTGCTGGCAGCCATCTTGGGACCAATATAAATGATAGTACCTCATTGAAATGCATTGTAGTGAATAGAAGATTTTGAGGGTCACCAAAAGGAGAACTATAAAGGGTGATAACAGGCTTTAGTTACATTAGAATTTATTTGTTGATGGTACCATACTAATTTTAGGAATTGTGGTGTATTCTAAGGTGATTTTACCATGTGAAAAACCTTCTGCTGGGATATCATGAATCATGTTTGAGAGAACACTATTTTCTCATGCTTGTCCCATGGAGGTTTGGAAGGTGCCCCAGAAGCTAAAATGAGAGCATATTTTCTGTAAATTCACATTATCTTTCTCACTCATGTGAGAATGAAGTCCGACATTCTCAGTAAAACATGTACATCCAGCAAGGGCAGAGACTGTCAGTTGATTCCTTTGTGTTCTACTGCAGCTTCCCAGAGTGTTCTAAAGAACAACTAGAGTGCTAACAGCCTTACTTATGACAAAAGTATGGCACACCTGAAGCCATCTTGATTGGAATAAACTGGTAACACTTAAACAATTTAATTTAAAAAGGAACAAAATGATGGGGTTCATTTTGTCATAGAAATTATGGTTAGTGCTGTAGAAAGAAAAATTAGGACATGTTTCAAGTGTGATCTCAAATATCTTCCTGTTATATTTCAACAGGAGCAGCCTGCCAGTTGATGCCTTTGTGTTCTACTGCAGCTTCCCAGAGTGTTCTAAAGAACAACTAGAGTGCTAACAGCCTTACTTATGACAAAAGTATGGCACACCTGAAGCCATCTTGATTGGAATAAACTGGTAACACTTAAAACATTTAATTTAAAAAGGAACAAAATGATGGGGTTCATTTTGTCATAGAAATTATGGTTAGTGCTGTAGAAAGAAAAATTAGGACATATTTCAAGTGTGATCTCAAATATCTTCCTGTTATATTTCAACAGGAGCAGCCTGCCAGTTGATGCCTTTGTGTTCTACTGCAGCTTCCCAGAGTGTTCTAAAGAACAACTAGAGCGCTAACAGCCTTACTTATGACAAAAGTATGGCACACCTGAAGCCATCTTGATTGGAATAAACCGGTAACACTTAAAACATTTAATTTAAAAAGGAACAAAATGAGGGGTTCTTTTTAAATAGAAATTATGGTTAGTGCTGCAGAAAGAAAAATTAGGGCATGTTTTAAGTGAGATCTCAAATCCTCTTCTATTTCATTAGAAAATTCTGACATGCAGACTGAAACAATCACTTTCAATACCAGCAGCAGACTACCAGTTAACTCCTGGTGAGCAGTAGCTTTACTCCAGTGATCTAATGAGCAACTAGAGTGCTAACATTCTGAATTTATGGCAGATGTGAGACACATCTGAATGCCTTCTTGATGGAATCAAAGTAAAAAACTGAAAGCATTTCCTACTGAGGAGACTGCAGTAAGTGAAGAAATTAGGAAACTTCATAACAAAGAAGTCTTCCAAGATGGCCACCAGTGAAAAAAGAGCCCAAATGTTGCACAAATATTACCCAGATGTAGCCCACATATAGCCCAATGACAAAAGTGTGCAAAACACTTTTTATTTTTAGTTTTTTTGCAGTTTTATGTAGTGCAGACTGGTCAGGTATTGGAGCATTGCATCTTAAAACATGACCCCCTACACTACAAAAACACCACTGCACTACCTTAAACCCTAAAACACTACCCCCAGCACGACCCCCTACACTACACAAGCACCACTGCACTATCCTAAACCCTAAAACACTACCCCCAGCACGACCCCCTACACTACCCAAACACCACTGCACTAACCTAAATCCTAAAACACTACCACCAGCACGACCCCTACACTACCCAAACACCACTGCACTACCCTAAAACATGACCCCTACACTACACAAGCACCACTGCACTACCCTAAACCCTAAAACACTACCCCCAGCACAACCCCTACACTACACAAGCACCACTGCACTACCCTAAACCGTAAAACACTACCCCCAGCACAACCCCCTACACTACACAAACACCACTGCACTACCCTAAACCCTAAAACACTACCCCCAGCACGACCCCCTACACTACCCAAACACCACTGCACTAACCTAAATCCTAAAACACTACCCCCAGCACGACCTCCTACACTACCCAAACACCACTGCACTACCCTAAAACATGACCCCTACACTACACAAACACCACTGCACTACCCTAAACCCTAAAACACTACCCCCAGCACGACCCCCTACGCTGCCCGAACACCACTGCACTGCCCTAAACCCTGAAACACCAGCCCCTGCATGACCCCCTACACTGCCCCAACACCACTGCACTGCCCTAAACCCTGAAACACCACCCCTAGCACGACCCCCTACACTGCCCGAATACCACTGCACTGCCTAAACCCTGAAACACCACCCCTTCACGACCCCCTACACTGCCCGAACACCACTGCACTGCCCTAAACCCTGAAACACCACCCCCAGCATGACCCCCTACACTGCCCGAACACCACTGCACTGCCCTAAACCCTGAAACACTACCCCCAGCAAGACCCCCTACACTGCCCGAACACCACTGCACTGCCCTAAACCCTGAAACATCACCCCCAGCAAGACCCCCTACACTGCCCGAACACCACTGACCTAAACCCTGAAACACCACCCCCAGCACGACCCCCTACACTGCCCGAACACCACTGCACTGCCCTAAACCCTGAAACACTACCCCCAGCATGACCCCCTACACTGCCCGAACACCACTGCTCTTCCCAAAACCCTGAAACACTACCCCCAGCAAGACCCCCTACACTGCCCGAACACCACTGCACTGCCCTAAACCCTGAAACATCACCCCAGCAAGACCCCCTACACTGCCCGAACACCACTGACCTAAACCCTGAAACACCACCCCCAGCACGACCCCCTACACTGCCCGAACACCACTGCACTGCCCTAAACCCTGAAACACTACCCCCAGCATGACCCCCTACACTGCCCGAACACCACTGCTCTTCCCAAAACCCTGAAACACCAGCCCCAGCAAGACCCCTACACTGCCCGAACACCACTGCACTGCCCTAAACCCTGAAACATCACCCCAGCAAGACCCCCTACACTGTCCGAACACCACTGACCTAAACCCTGAAACACCACCCCCAGCACGACCCCCTACACTGCCCGAACACCACTGCACTGCCCTAAACCCTGAAACACTACCCCCAGCATGACCCCCTACACTGCCCGAACACCACTGCTCTTCCCAAAACCCTGAAACACCAGCCCCAGCACGACCCCCTACACTGCCCGAACACCACTGCACTGCCCTAAACCTTGAAACACCAGCCCCTGCACGACCCCCTACACTGCCCGAACACCACTGCACTACCCTAAACCCTGAAACATCACCCCCAGCATGACCCCCTACACTGCCCGAGCACCACTGCACTGCCCTAAACCTTGAAACACCAGCCCCAGCACGACCCCCTACACTGGCCGAACACCACTGCACTGTCCTAAACCCTGCAACACCAGCCCCAGCATGACCGCCTACACTGCCCGAACACCACTGCACTGCCCTAAACCCTGAAACACCAGCCCCAGCACGACCCCCTACACTGCCCGAACACCACTGCACTGCCCTAAACCGTGAAACACCAGCCTCAGCACGACCCCCTACACTGCCTGAACACCACTGCACTGCCCTGAACCCTGAAACACCAGCCCCAGCACAACACCCTACACTGCCCGAACACCACTGCACTGCCCTAAACCCTGAAACACCACCCTGTGCATGACCCCCTACCCCCCTACACTGCCCGAACACCACTGCACTGCCCTAAACCACCACCCCCAGCGCGACCCCCTACACTGCCCGAACACCACTGCACTGCCCTAAACCCTGAAACACCACCCCCTGCACAACCCCCTACACTGCTCGAACACTACTGCACTGCCCTAAACCCAGAAACACCATCCCCAGCACGACCCCCTATACTGCACG
Source organism: Calotriton arnoldi (assembly GCA_963921515.1). Classification (NCBI taxonomy): domain Eukaryota; kingdom Metazoa; phylum Chordata; class Amphibia; order Caudata; family Salamandridae; genus Calotriton; species Calotriton arnoldi. The sequence goes on from CAWUFW010012136.1 coordinate 507,837, forward strand.
AACACCACTGCACTGCCCTAAACCCTGAAACACTACCCCCAGCAAGACCCCCTACACTGCCCGAACACCACTGCACTGCCCTAAACCCTGAAACATCACCCCCAGCAAGACCCCTACACTGCCCGAACACCACTGCCCTAAACCCTGAAACACCACCCCCAGCAAGACCCCTACACTGCCCAAACACCACTGCACTGCCCTAAACCCTGAAACACCAGCCCCAGCATGACCCCCTACACTGCCCGAACACCACTGCACTGCCCTAAACCCTGAAACACCAGCCCCAGCATGACCCCTACACTGCCCGAACACCACTGCACTGCCCTAAACCCTGAAACACCACCCCCTGCACGACCCCCTACACTGCCCGAACACCACTGTACTGCCCTAAACCCTGAAACCCCACCCCCAGCATGACCCCCTACACTGCCAGAACACCACTGCACTGCCCTAAACCCTGAAACACCCCCCTTGCACGACCCCCTACACTGCCCGAACACTACTGCACTGCCCTAAACCCTGAAACACCACCCCCAGCACGACCCCCTATACTGCATGAACACCACTGCACCAACCTAAACCCTGAAACACTACCCCCAGCAAGACCCCCTACACTGACCGAACACCACTGCACTGCCCTAAACCCTGAAACATCACCCCCAGCAAGACCCCCTACACTGCCCGAACACCACTGCCCTAAACCCTGAAACACCACCCCCAGCAAGACCCCCTACACTGCCCGAACACCACTGCACTGCCCTAAACCCTGAAACACCACCCCCAGCAAGACCCCCTACACTGCCCGAACACCACTGCACTGCCCTAAACCCTGAAACACCACCCCCAGCACGACCCCCTACACTGCCCGAACACCACTGCTCTGCCCAAAACCCTGAAACACCAGCCCCAGCACGACCCCCTACACTGCCCGAACACCACTGCACTGCCCTAAACCCTGAAACACCAGCCCCAGCACGACCCCCTACACTGCCCGAACACCACTGCATTGCCCTAGACTCTGAAACACCAGCCCCAGCAAGACCCCCTACACTGCCCGAACACCACTGCACTGCCCTAAACCCTGAAACACCAGCCCCAGCATGACCCCCTACACTGCCCGAACACCACTGCACTGCCCTAAACCCTGAAACACCAGCCCCAGCACGACCCCCTACACTGCCCGAACACCACTGCACTGCCCTAAACCCTGAAACACTAGCCCCAGCACGACCCCCTACACTGCCCGAACACCACTGCACTGCCCTAAACCCTGAAACACCAGCCCCAGCACCACCCCCTACAATGCCCGAACACCACTGTACTGCCCTAAACCCTGAAACACCACCCCTGTACCGCCCCCTACACTGCCCGAACACCACTGCACTGCCCTAAACCCTGAAACACCACCCCTGCACGACCCCCTACACTGCCCGAACACCACTGCACTGCGCTAAACCCTGAAACACCACCCCCTACACTGCCCGAACACCACTGCACTGCCCTAAACCCTGAAACACCACCCCCTGCACCGCCCCCTACACTGCCCGAACACCACTGCACTGTCCTAAACCCTGAAACACCACCCCCAGCATGACCCCCTTTACTGCTCGAACACCACTGCACTGCCCCAAACCCTGAAACACCACCCCCAGCATGACCCCCTACACTGCCCGAACACCACTGCCCTAAACCCTGAAACACCACCCCTGCACGACCCCCTACACTGCCCGAACACCACTGCACTGCCCTAAACCCTGAAACACCACCCCCTGCACGACCCCCTACACTGCCCGAACACCACTGCACTGCCCTAAACCCTAAAACACCACCCCAGCACGACCCCCTACACTGCCCGAACACCACTGCACTGCCCTAAACCCTAGAACACTACCCCCAGCATGACCCCCTACACTACCCGAACACCACTGCACTACCCTAAACCCTAAAATACTCTCCCCAGCACGAGCCCCTACACTACCCGAACACGACTGCACTGCCCTAAACCCTAAAACACTCCCCCAGCACGACCCCCTACATTACCCGAACACCACTGCACTGCCCTAAACCCTAAAACACTCCCCCAGCACGACCCCCTACACTACCTAAACACCACTGCACTGCCCTAAACCCTAAAACACTACCCCCGCATGACCCCTACACTACCCAAATACCAATGCACTACCCTAATCCCTAAAACACTACCCCCGCACAACCCCTACACTACCCAAAGACCACTGCACTACCCTAAACTCTAAAACAATACCCCGCACAACTCCCTACACTACCCAAAGACCACTGCACTACCCTAAACCCTAAAACACGACCTCCTACACTACACAAACACCACTGCACTACCCTAAACCCTAAAAAACTACCCCCAGCACGAACCCCTACACTACCCAAACACCACTGCACTACCCTAAACCACAAAACACTACCCCCAGCAGTACCCCCTACGCTACCCAAACACCACTGCACTACCCTAAACCCTAAAACACTACCCCCAGCAGTACCCCTACACTACCCAAACACCACTGCACTACCCTAAACCCTAAAACCCTAAAACACTAACCCCAGCACGACCCCCTACACTGCCCAAACACCACTGTACTACCCTAAACCCTAAAACACTCCCCCAGCACGACTCCCTACACTACCCAAACACCACTGCACTACCCTAAACCCTAAATCTATCCCCAGCATGACCCCCTACACTACACAAACACCACTGCACTACCCTAAACCCTAAAACACTACCCCCAGCATGACCCTCTTCACTACCTAAACACAACTGCACAATTTGTTACAGGCGTTGCAACGCAGACCTGTGGTGCTTACTGGAAGTACCTGGTGGGCTAGTTGGGCCCCAGGGACTCTCTGGATTCAATGTGACCTAATCCCCCAACTTAAAACGCGCCACGGGGCGCGTTTGCACAGTGGTGAAGGGAGGGGGCGGGGCCTCAGGTGACATGTGCGCAAACACGCCCTGTGGTGCGTTTTAAGTTGGGGAGTTAATTCCTTTGAATCCTGGGGGCCAACTAGCCCACCAGGTACCTTCAGTAAGCACAACAGAGTTGCGTTGCAGAGAGGTGAAAAAGGTGCGTGGCCTCGGAACGCCTCTCTGCAACTCAGCTCTGTGGTCCTAACTGTAGGTACCTGGGGGGCTAGTTGGGCCCCAGGGACCCTCAGGATTCAAGGGGACTTAATCCCGCAACTTAAAACGCGCCACACAGGGCGTGTTTGCACACATGTCACCTCAGGCCCCCCTCCCTTCACCACTGTGCAAACGCGCACTGGCTCAGGTTAGTCAGAGTCAGTTACCACCAGTACCCGTCTGAAAAAGTTGTGGGCACAGGATGAGTTTGCAACAAGGCCTCTTTCTGCTCCTCTGTTGGTTCTTTCTGCACATCTTTTGCTTCTTTCTGTGCGTTTTTCTTCTTTCTTCACATGTCCTACCTCTGTTGGCATAGTTAGAAACTAGCATTTAAAAAACCTTTGAAATTCACTTAAAAAATCATAGGTTTCAGGCACGTTATAGTTAGAAATTAGCATTTAAAAAATCTTTGAAATTCACTGAAAAAACCATAGGTTTCAGGCACGTTATAGTTAGAAATTAGCATTTAAAAAACCTTTGAAATTCACTGAAAAAACCATAGGTTTCAGGCACGTTATAGTTAGAAATTAGCATTTAAAAAACCTTTAAAATTCACTGAAAAAATCATAGGTTTCAGACACGTTATAGTTAGAAATTAGCATTTAAAAAACCTTTGAAATTCACTGAAAAAACCATAGGTTTTAGGGACAGTTATAGTTAGTTGGACATTGCACTTGTACAAAACCCATGAAATTCCCCTGTTATAGTTAGTTCAGCTAACTATAACTCGCGCCCCCGCAATGCACTGCTGATGACGTCACATATTACATCACTCATGACATGGTCAGTGACATCACTGATGACATCTCAAATGACATCACTGATGACATCATCCATGTGATAATTTCATGCATCTTCTCACACTCTAATATAACTTTTGATACACCCACTCTAAATTACAGACTGCCATTCTCAAAACCATAGACAATCCAACACCAAAAACTACATACCCACTCACTGATTCTTAGGTCTACACACACACACATCTACTCACTCACCTGTACAGTCACTCATACTTACAGTCACTCAGTACAGGACTATCATATGCACTCATACACCTATATAAACACTAACACACCGCCACTCATCCATAGAGGTACTCACACACCTAGTCAGTCATGCAAAAAATTAATCACACACCCATTTACTCACCTATACAGTTATACACACACCAGCTCACTTACTCATACAAATACTAGCACATTCTTACGCTCTTATACAATAACTGATACAAGCACACACGCATCCATACAGCCACTCTCACAATAACACACTCTCACTTATAGCCATTTAAATACTCTAACACACATATATACTGCCTTTTACATATGTAGTTACTCGCACATGTACCACTGAGATATACATTCACTCACTAACACACCCATACACACACTCACCCACCCAAGCAGTCCATCACAGATGCACTCTTGAAATCATGCACCCAGTGAATCACCCACTCACACATCTATGTATAGAGTCACACACACCCCACCCACACAAACACTCAGGCAGCCATACAGAAACTCAGAGAACCAATCAATAACCCATATAGACACTCATGTAGCTATTCGCAAATCCATGCATCCACTTACACACCAACAAACAGACGGATACAGACATTCACACAGTTTAGTCACTAACCCATGCATTCAGTAAGATACGTTTAATCACTCACTTGTAGAGTCAGTCACTCACGTACTAAATCATCCATTCAGACACTTATACACCCACTCATTCTTCAATACGCCTTTCCCTATATATATTAAACATATTTAATCTTTACAGAAACACACAGTCACTGGATGATGTCATCAGTGATGTCATCAGTGATGTCATTTGAGATGTCATCAGTGATGTCATCAGTGATGTCACTGACCATGTCATGAGTGATGTAATATGTGACGTCATCAGCAGTGCATTGCGGGGCGCGAGTTATAGTTAGCTGAACTAACTATAACAGGGGAATTTCATGGGTTTTGTACAAGTGCAATGTCCAACTAACTATAACTGTCCCTAAAACCTATGGTTTTTTCAGTGAATATATATATATATATATTACCTACTGACGGTCGCCAGTAGGTAGTTATAGTTTCAACCTAGTTTCCATAGGAAAAGCGTTTTTTGATTTGCTAATAACTTTGGCATCGTTTGACGAATCTTTATGACATTTTCCAAAAAGTTGCACTTTTTAGGTCAGCTCCTATCTTGAAAGTTTGGGGGTTATTTGTCAAGCAGGGGCTGAGAAAAAAAGGGGGTCCCAAAATGCGTTTTCTCCATAGGAAATTTTGCGACGAGCTACAGCCCGAACTGCTGAACGGAATTACCTCAAATTTGGCAGAAAGGTAGAGCTTGGTTCAGAAAGCGACCTTTTTTTAAATGGTGTAAATCCGTTCAGTAGTTTTTGAGAAATTCAAAGAATAAGAGTCAAAAATCAATTTCCCATAGGAAACTTTGTGCAAGGCTAGAGCTGAAACTACTGAACGGAATTACCCCAAATTTGGCAAAAAGGTAGTGCTTGGATCAGAAAGCGACCTTTTTTTAAATTGTGTAAATCCGTTCAGTAGTTGCTGAGAAATTAGAAAAATAAAAGTTTCGATATCTAGGCGGAGCCTAAGTCCCGTGCACAAGCTTCACTGTGATTGGCTGCGAACACTCCAAACCAGGAAGTGTTGGCAGCTATCTTGTGGCTCGGTAGAAGTGAGTCACTAGAAAACAGAGACACAAAGGTATAAAACAAGAGAAGGGGGCAGGGTAGAAACACCATGACCCCCTAGGCCTGCTGAGGGGGTCCCAGAAAGACCCCAGGGCCAAAAAAAGCATTTTTAAACAAAAATAAAATATTGGCGTAATTCGCGCTGGGGTCGTGGGGTCGTGGGGTCCCGCGTTTTATTTTAATGAGACCCCGGGGTGGGCTAGGTCCCGGGGGCATTTCTTAAAAAATAATAGCGGGTGCTCGGTGGGGCTGCGGGGGCCCCCGCAGACCCGGGGCTTCACTCATGTTGGGAGGGGGGTTGTGCGGACCCCCTCCTGGAGACCTCCATGTGCTTATAACTAACCCTGGGCGTAGTTTGCATGGTAGCACTACGCGAAGTACACTTTGAACTACGCAAATTACGCAAATTGCGTAGCTGTGTGTTTGTCTGCACTGTGCAATAATTGCAAACGGCATCTTGCACAGTGCAAGTTACAATAAAAAAGCAGTCTTTATATGCTAAAATGCATATAGTCATTTCACAAAAGTGAAAACGATAAATTAACAAGCAGTGAGAGAGGTGATGATTTTGGGATCCTCCCTAACCTAGGGAGAGAACCAAGCAGATGCCTTGAAAACAAAAAGCACATCTTGTTGAACGATTTGGTGGTGGTCCCATCCTCTTAGGCCATCCCAAGCACAGTTATTGGCAAAAATACAATCCCAACCAAAGGCCCTGCAAAGCATTATGGGACGAGATTAGCAGTGGGCAGTGAATATTATAGTATCCAATATCAAAATAATTCTACAAAGAGCTGCAGTTCAACTAGTCGTTACTAGATGTCCCTCACGAGTCAAATGCATCCCGTGCTCTCCATGCCACTGGAATCAAGCTATCCTGGCTGAAGAGGGGTGAAACCCCGAAACCGGTCCTAGGATGCTTGTTTCCAGTCCAGGGAGGACCTGGCTTGGCAGTTCGGGCTGGACTGTTCCCATGAGGCACAGGGTCAAGACTGATTTGCATATGGCTGGGTTCAAACTGGAATGGCATGGTGAGCAAAAAAACGATGGATTTAGGCCCAGATCTCTGTACTGGGGTGAATGTATGACATTGTTCTGCATTCTGTCCATCAACTGTTGTTTTTGCATTTGTCACCCCGAGTGGGACGGGTATGCCCAGACGTGGGTCCCGTGCTCTCCATGCCATTGGAATCAAGCTATCCTGGCTGAAGAGGGGTGAAACCCCAAAACCGGTCCTAGGATGCTTGTTTCCAGTCCAGGGAGGACCTGGCTTGGCAGTTCGGGTTGGACTGTTCCCATGAGGCACAGGGTCAAGACTGATTTGCATATGGCTGGGTTCAAACTGGAATGGCATGGTGAGCAAAAAAACGATGGATTTAGGCCCAGATCTCTGTACTGGGGTGAATGTATGACATTGTTCTGCATTCTGTCCATCAACTGTTGTTTTTGCATTTGTCACCCCGAGTGGGACGGGTATGCCCAGACGTGGGTCCCGTGCTCTCCATGCCACTGGAATCAAGCTATCCTGGCTGAAGAGGGGTGAAACCCCGAAACCGGTCCTAGGATGCTTGTTTCCAGTCCAGGAAGGACCTGGCTTGGCAGTTCGGGCTGGACTGTTCCCATGAGGCACAGGGTCAAGACTGATTTGCATATGGCTGGGTTCAAACTGGAATGGCATGGTGAGCAAAAAAACGATGGATTTAGGCCCAGATCTCTGTACTGGGGTGAATGTATGACATTGTTCTGCATTCTGTCCATCAACTGTTGTTTTTGCATTTGTCACCCCGAGTGGGACGGGTATGCCCAGACGTGGGTCTCGTGCTCTCCATGCCACTGGAATCAAGCTATCCTGGCTGAAGAGGGGTGAAACCCCGAAACCGGTCCTAGGATGCTTGTTTCCAGTCCAGGAGGACCTGGCTTGGCAGTTCGGGCTGGACTGTTCCCATGAGGAACAGGGTCAAGACTGATTTGCATATGGCTGGGTTCAAACTGGAATGGCATGGTGAGCAAAAAAACGATGGATTTAGGCCCAGATCTCTGTACTGGGGTGAATGTATGACATTGTTCTGCATTCTGTCCATCAACTGTTGTTTTTGCATTTGTCACCCCGAGTGGGACGGGTATGCCCAGACGTGGGTCCCGCGCTCTCCATGCCACTGGAATCAAGCTATCCTGGCTTGACCCTGTGCCTCATGTGAACAGTCCAGACCGAACTTCCAAGCCAGGTCCTCCCTGGACCATAGGTTTCAGGGATGTTATAGTTACAAATTATCATGTTAAAAACCTTTGAAATTCACTGAAAAAACCAAAGGTTTCAGGGACGTTATAGTTACTTGCACATTTCACTCGTACAAAACCATAGAAATTCGGCCGTTATAGTTAGTTGAGCTAACTATAACTCACGCCCCACAATGCACTGCTGATGATGTCACATATTACATCATTCATGACATGGTCAGTGACATCACTGATGACATCTCAAATGACATCACTGATGACATCACTGATGACATCATCCAGTGACTGTGTGTTTCTGTAAAGTTTAAATATGTTTTATAAATATATTGGCCAAGGTATATTGTAGAATGAGTGGCTGAATAAGTGTGTGGATGGAGGATTTAGTTGGTGTGTGACTGACTGTATAAGTGAGTGATTAAATGTCTCTTACTGAATTCATGGGTTAGTGACTAAACTGTGTGAATGTCTGTATCAGTCTGTCTATTGCTGTGTAAGCTGTTGCATTGGTTGATGAGTAGCTACATGAGTGTCTATATGGGTTATTGATTGGTTGCCTGAGTATTTGTATTGGTGCCTGAGTGTGTGTGTGAGTGGGTGGGAGGTGTGTGACTTTGTGCATAGATATGTGAGTTCTTTATTCACTGCGTGTATGGGTTCAAGAGTGCATGTGGAAACAGCTCTATGAGTGGGTGAGTGTGTGTATGGCTGTGTTGGTGAGTGAATGGATATCTCAGTGCTACATGTCCAAGTAACTACATATGTAAAACGCAGTGCATGAGAGAGTTGGAGTATATAAATGACTATACGTGAGAGTCAGTGATTGTGAGAGTGCTGTATGGATGAGTGTGTACTTGTATCAGTGATTGTATAAGAGAGTAAGTATATTGTAATATCATTATGAATAAGTGAGGTTGTGTGTGTATAACTGTATAGCTGAGTAAATAGAAGTGTGATTGATTCTTTGCATGACTGACTAGATGTATGAGTAACTCTGGATGAGTGGCGGTGTGTGAGTGTTTGTATAGGTGTATGAGTGCCTATAATAGTGTTGTATTGATGAGTCACTGCATGTATGAGTGACTTTATGGGTGAATGAGTGGATGTGTGTGTAGACCTAGGAATCAGTGCGTGTGTATGTAGTAACTGGTATTGGTGTCTGTATTGTTTCGAAAATGGTAGTCTGTATTTTAGAATGGGTGTATCAAAGGTTTTATTAAGGTATGAGGACGTGCATCAGATTTTCACGTGGATGATGTCATCAGTGATGTCACTTGAGATGTCATCAGTGATGTCATCCGTGATGTCACTGACCATGTCATGAATGATGTAATATGTGACGTCATCAGCAGTGCATTGTGGTGGCGTGAGTTATAGTTTGCTCAACAAACTATAACGGCTGAATTTCTGTGGTTTTGTACGAGTGAAATGTGCAAGTAACTATAACGTCCCTGAAACCTATGGTTTTTTCAGTGAATATATATATATATATATACAATTTCTTACATCTAAATTTTGTCTCTCTAGTAGATAAAACAAGATTTGAATACAAAGAATGCAGCACTGAGTTGTTGCACCAGATACCGATCTTAGAAAGAAACACATCAGAGTCACTTGAAAATGTGGAGATAGAAAAACCATGAGCTACTCACGGAAAAGGACAAATGTTTTTTTCAAAAAGTCGACAATTCCTTCACAATTAATTAAGAAGGCAGGAATGTGCACTCCTTTGCCAGAAAACAGAATGAGAAGACAAATTCGTACATTGTAAGAATTGTTAATAGATAAGAATAATTTATTTTTTTCTTAGACAGAGAAAGCAGGAAGCCAAGAAGGGAACTAGTTTCGAAAGTGAAGTGCTGCCTCTTCTTTTGCTACACAGTTAGAAACGTTTATTTTGTTAATGCGAAAATATGAGAAGCTATCAGGGTGCCTTTTCACAAGGCTATTTATTTTGTCTATCAGCCGTTAACATTATTAACTCTTTATAACTGCAGAAGCTGGAGATTTGTAATACTTTCAGCACTAAACCTCCCTTACCTGTCACCATACAAGGACAGTTGAAAATGTCAGGGGCTCTAGCCCTGAAAAACTGCAAAAGCTGAGAGATGCCAGGCACACTCTTCTCTACCTGTCACAATATAAGGACAGTTGAAAACATCAGGGACTCTCACCCTGAAAACCTGCAAAAGCTGAGCACTTCCAAATGCACTCTCCTCTACCTGTTGCAATATAAGGAGAGTTGAAAAAGTCAGGGACTCTCACCCTGAAAACATGCAAAAGCTGAGAGCTGCCAGACGCACTCTCCTCTACCTGTCGCAATATAAGGACAGTTGAAAACGTCAGGGACTCTCGCCCTGAACACCTGCAAAATCTGAGAACTGCCAGATGCACTCTCCTCTACCTGTCGCAATATAAGGACACTTGATCCCTGTGTGTTTAGACAGGCAATATAAAGCAAATACAAAATATTAAAACGTGCACGGGAAATCCAAAAACCACAGTGTCAAACGTCGAATTTCTACAACAAATCCTGGCTCAGGGCCTGCTTATGTGCTTTATTTTAAAAGAGAGTGTTTTGTTGTGGCAAGACACCAGTCTGCAAAGAACGGTGGCCTAGGCAGCGCTACACCTGCAAGCCCTCAACCAACCACAGCCAGACACTACACGGAGGCAAGGCAAAGAGAAAAAGCAAAAAAACTCTTTGACTTACCCGTGTGTGTCTTTTGGTGCAGTCAGGAAGAGCCAGTGAGGGGCAAACTCCAGCCGCAATCCTCCCTTCTTACAGTCTGGAAAATCTTATGCAAGTCCCTTCGTGGTTGTCAACTGTTCGAGTGTGGTTTTTACCACATAAATTAGTACAGAAATGTACTAGCTAAAATAACAAGTCACATGTCTAAAAATGCAGGAACTGAGTCAGGAGTGACACTATTTATTCAACTAATGTAGACGCAAATGTCAAAGACACATCATTAATCAAAAATAACACTATGCAATCTAGTAAGATAAAAATCACAGCAATGCAAAGTAAAAGAGAGAGAGAGAAAAAATGAATATCAAAGTACAATAAAGCATTATAACCTCAATCAAAATGCTAAATAAAACGGTTAACCAGGGGCACCATCGTCGTGAAAAAATACATTGCACGAGGTGGTCAACGAACTGGAGAGTAAGCAGTTCTTTTATACAGTTTTAATGAGGAACTATTAACTGCAAAGTCTAACTTTAGCAGGTGTTTGACCGAAGAACATAAAAAAGTTGAACATTTTATTGAAAACAATTTGCGTCACTTTCTCGGAAGCTTTAAGGCGGAAGCTTCTTATAAGGCTATTGTATTTTAAGCCCTGTTGCTATTTTAGTTTCCAAAGCTGCAGAAAGTCCCAGTTGGCCCCCACTCCTACTCTTAGCCCATCTTGTTCTTCTAGATGACAGATGTATCCTGTTATTGCTACATCTTGATGTTCAGAAAGATGTACACACAGAGGACTGGGGCTCTAAAGACTTGTTCATCAGACAGACAGTGACCTGAGGTTAATGGCCTTCATAGGAGAGATACATCTGAGGTTGCAGGAGGGCATGGGGCCTACTGCCTCTGTAGACGCTGAAGGCAGTGTGGACAATTTTAGCACAACCCTGTCTATGGGCTGACAGGGACAATTGAGACTCTTATGCTTCAGATGTGGACAGAATGGACCTGGGGCACGATATGGTAAAACTAGACCCTGCTTCACTACTGACAACCACCAGTAGGTGATATATAAATAATAAGCTCCCGCCAAGCCACAGCAAACAACAATGTCCCGGGGTGGGATATAGCAGGAGCCAGCCCTGGGGGGTGGCGGTCCCCAGCGCCATAAATGGCTCCAGGAGGGGGGCCGTGCATCCCCCTCCTTTATTCTTGTAGGGCCTGCACCGGGGAGGTGGCAGTCCCTGGGAAAGAGAACGGTTCAGGAGGGTGGCCTCTCTGACATTTTTTTAAAATAAATTTGGCCCTGGGGAGCTGGTGGTCCCCAGGCCTTGAAGAGTCCCTGAGGCCTCTCACTATAAATGTATTATGGTCCCTGGGAAGTGGTGGTCTCTGGGGCCAGTGGGAGGTCCAAGAGGTCACCTCACAGTGATTTATTAGCCCAGGGGAGGTGGTGGTCCCTGGAGAACAGGGGGGGCCTAGAGGCCCCTTGATATGTTTTGTGGAATGTGGCCCAAAAAAAGTGGTGTTCCTCAGGGGGTCTGAGAGGCCCTGTGTTTTAAAATAAATAAATCCCAGGGATGTGGTGGTCCCCGGGGCATTAATAAGCCCCAGGAGGGGGTGCCCCTGGGACCTGGCCCACCAGGGGGCTGGTTACTAACAAAGCAAGGGAGCTTGTATTTTATTTTTCTAAAACATTTCAGTGGAAGCGGCACCCACCTGCACAGACACTAGTACACCCATACAGGTACTCAGACAACCAATAAATAACCCATACAGCCACTAATGTACCTACTCACCAACCCATGCAGCCACTTACACACCAACTGACAGACTGATACAGATAGTCAGACAAATTAGTCACTCACCCATACATTCACTGAGGCACGTATAATCACTCACTTATACAGTTAATCACGCACCCACCAAATCATCCATAAAGGCACTCATACACCCACTGATTCATTAATACACCTTGGTGTATACATATTTAACACTCATAAACTTCTTAGAAACACTCACAGTCACCGGATGAGGTCATCAGTGATGCAATTTGAGATGTTATCAGTGATGTCATCAGTGATGTCACTGACCATGTCATGAGTGATGTAATATGTAAGGTCATAAGCAGTGCATTACGGGGGCGCTAGTTATATTTAGCTCAGCTAATTATAACTGCTGAATTTCTCTCGTTTTGTTCATGTTAAATCTGAGCCTAATTATAACGTCCCTGTAACCTTTTTTGTGAATATCTAAGGTTTTATTCATTATATTTCCTAACTATAACAGCCCTGTAACCTTTGGTTTTTTCAGTGAATTTCCATGTTTTTTAAGTAGCAATGGTGTTTGCAGAATGGTGTGGAAAGGGGCTTGGCCTCTGTCCTGCTCTCAGGAATCCCACTGTATAGGACTTAAAGAAAGTAACAGGAGGGCTGCTTGGTCCCCAAGATCCTTTAACATCCAAAAGAACTTTATTCCCCAACCAGAAGTTTTCCAGGAGAAGCGTTTGCAAAGTGGTGCAGATAGGGGGCGTGGCCTCCAAAGTCCTCTTAAAAAATTGACTGTGTGGGACTTACTAGAGGAAACAGGAGGGATAGTTGGCCCCCAAATACCCTCAATTGCCAAGGGGACTTCATCCCTCAACAAGTACTATGCCAGGAGGGGCGTTTGCAGAGTGGTGGAGAAAGAACGTTCCTGTGAATTGCACATGTAGTGCCTGTATGAGTCTATGAGTGCCATTGCCAAGGACACACTGCGAATACCTGGTGTTTTTAACAAAGTAATGAACACATATATATATACACGTGTTTTACATAAGGTTTCAGTGTAGCTATTTAGTAAGATACTAATTTAACTTACTCCTTTGTCTTCATTTGTCAAAATAACTGAATCAAAAATGCATTTTCCTTCTTCACAGCAACACCAGAGGTTGCAATGACATCAGTATTCAGGAATACAAATGACAAAGTGTAAAACAGATATAGATACATTTTTACACAAAGTTTGAATCTAGCTGTTTAGTAACATATTGGCTTATCTTAACTTTAACAACACATTTATAAAAAACAACAGTTTCAAAAAATATCTCAACATCTGAACTCATGAATAGAACATAACTACCAGACACCCATCAAACTACCCATTGTTGCCCATACTCATGGTGAATTAAAAACTGCTGCAAAACTAGTGCAATGCACAATCTGTGAACATCACATGACCGGGAAAATAAAGAATATCATTGGATAATATACTTTTCAGTAAAATGAATACGAAGTATACACCCACTCATCCTCCTTGAATCTTCTTTTCCAGAACTTTATTGTGACCAGGTGGTAGATTTTGGCTTGAGACTTTTTTTGGACTTATGTGGGATGAAGACATGTTGTGTCATCTTAAAACTTATCAGAGAAAATGTCTCCAACTGCCGATCAAGCAGAGGGAAGCTGAAGGACCATCTATATCAGTGGCAGCGGCAACAATTCCCGGCCAGAAAACCCCTTCAGAGGTACAGACTACTACAACAGATATGGCTCCAGAGTTTTCATGAATGGCCACGTATTGCATGGACTGTAGTGTTGCTATAAGAGCTGGTGAGCAGTGTGTTACAGCTATTCGCGATCTGCCAAAAATCATACATGCTCAGCCACAACAACACCGAAACAGAGAGTCCATTCAAAAGTCCAATCTCATCTTCAAGATTTGGCTCCACAGTTTTCCCCGATGGCATCATACTGCAGGGATTTTGGAGTTGTAGTGAGGGCTGGAGAGCAGTCCATAAAGGCCCTTCGCAATGCTGCGAAGAATAATAAATGTTTATGTGTTTTTTTATTTTTGTCCCTTCATAGTTTTTCTACATTAGCAGACATCTTATTATCTTATAAAATGGGTACCTAATATCTATGTGTTGTTAATTTTATTATCTTCTAATTTATTGTAACACTACTTCCATATAACTTGCATTATAGACAAGTCAAACCGTCCGTCTACAAATAAATACACAGCTAACTTTTGCCAGTTATCATTATTTACTTTTTCACTTTTTAAATATGTCAAAAGTCTGTGTTTAAATCTTCTAATAGGTGCATCCACAACAGCAAATAAATGGAAGCAAATAAATAGTCAAGACTTTGAAATTGCTTTGCAATCTCAGAGCCCCCTTACAGATACCGATCCCGATCAAGCAGCGGCAAATTTCCACCGCTGGATTGACCAGGCAATCTCAAGACTAGCTCCAGAAACTAGTACACCAACAAGTAAAAGATTGACATCAGCTCCATAGTACAATAATAAGCTAAAAGATTTAAAGAAAATTTGAAGAGCCAAAGAACGATACTGGAGGAAGGATTACTCGGAATTAGGCAAAATACAGTATAGCGAGGCTTTATTAAAATATAAAGAAGCAATAATTGCTGCAAAATCTACTTTCTTTACTGAGAAAATAATGGCCTCTAAAAATACACCCAGAGAACTGTTTAAAACAGTCTCTAAATTAACCACCTTCGGTAATACCAAACCATTCAAATCCACCAGACAGTTCTGCGATAATCTCGCTGAGTTCTTTCATGACAAAGTGGTCAAAGTATATGATGAGTTCTCTAATAACACCAATGGCATCAGAACAGAAGAGCATAACAACAACAGATCAAATAACCAAGTACAATTGCAAGAGTTCAATTCTCTAACACAGGATAGAGTTGAAAAAATAATTATGGCAACCAAGTCAGGTTCTCCACTAGACCCTTGTCCGGCTATGATCTTTCACATGGTCCCCAATACTGTCGCATTTTACTTGACACCTCTTCTGAATAACATCCTCAATTTAGGATATTTCCCTGTTGGGTGGAAAAAGTCCCTAGTACGACCTATTATAAAAAAGGCGACTCTCGACCCCTCGGAAGTTGCCAGTTATCGTCCCATTACCTGCTTACAGTTTCCGTCAAAATTTTTAGAAAAAGCACTAAATGAGGAATTTCTGTCTTTCATAGAAACTAACGACAAACTTGATCCAGCACAACATGGATTTAGGCCACGGCATAGTACTGAATCTGCATTGATTGCAGCTACTGAATATCTACGTGTCGAACTAGATCAGGGAGGGAAGGCCATACTAATTTTGCTCGACTTGTCGGCCACATTTGACACTGTGGATCACCTTATACTTCTTCAGCGGTTGGCCAAAATAGGTGTCGCTGGCAAAGCAGCAGATACACTTCGGTCATATCTTACTAACAGAGAACAATCTGTAATACTGGACGAGCATAAATCACTCCCTTACGCTATGCCATGTGGGGTACCTCAGGGATCGTCACTTTCCCCGACCTTGTTTAACGTATATGTTACCCCATTGGCTAAACTTATACGCTCCCTCGGTTTCTCTGCCATCTGCTATGCGGATGATACACAAATTGTTGTCTCCCTAACATCAAAACCAGAGACGGTGGCTGCACGTTTTAACCTCTGCATGAGCCATATCATTAGCTGGATGCAGGATAACTGCTTGAAATTGAATACCGGGAAGACTGAAGTAGTTACGTTTGGAAGGGACACTTCTTTCTGGAATTCCACTTGGTGGCCAGGAACAGCAGGGCCATGCCCCCAGCCCGTGAAGAAGGTAAAAAATCTTGGAGTCCTGATTGACGACCATCTATCACTGTCTGACCAGGTTAACAGTATTACTTCCTCGTGTTTTTATACATTAAAAATTCTTCGGAAGATCCTTCCTTTCATTCCTATGCCCCTCAGGAAGACGGTTGTCACTGCCTTGATTCTGTCAAAAATCGATTATTGTAACTCGCTCTATCTTGGAGCTAAAAAGACTGTGATACATAAGCTGCAGACTCTGCAAAATGCTGCCGCTAGGCTATTACTAAAACGTCCTAAATTCAGTCCTATAAGTCAGGACATCCGGGAACAGCTGCCTTGGCTACCAATTTTGGCGAGAATTCAGTTTAAATCTATGTGTATAGTACACAAGACCCTGTATGGGGCAGGACCTGCCCAGATTAGTCAATACATCAAGCGCTACACCCCACAGAGAAGCCTTCGCTCGGAATCGGCATCACTGCTTGTAGTGCCGAGAATAAAGACACTGAAGTGGGGTGGCAGAAGTTTCAGATATTTAGCCCCCAGACTATGGAATTCCCTGCCCCTGCATCTTAGAAATCAAAACAATTTGCTACAGTTCAGGAAGGAACTTAAAACCTGGTTATTCCATTTGCACTAAACTGGCTGGTTGCTTTTCCGGTACACCTTCTTTAGGCAGCAAGCGATAAGACGCCATGGCATACGTGCGCTCTATAAAAACCTCCATTTCATTTCATATACAGACATACTCTGGTTTTTTAGACAACACTGTGTTAAATTTTGTAATCTCTCCTTTAAAACTATCAACTGTAATATATGTGTCCTGTTCTGTAACTCCTCCTCTTACCAACTCTTCATTTTCCCTAGAATCCTGCTCAGGACCAAAGAAACAAAACTGCATATCACCACAAACCTTTTTACGTCTGCCACATCACCATGCAAAAGTGCTCTATTTAGTTCTCCTAAAAATAAAGTAGGATTTTTCACATAGTACAGCCTCCTAACTAAAGTTTGCATTGTTGAGTGGTATTATTTTGTGTTTTAAACGTTGCCTTGGAAAGATAAGTAGGAATTTTCTTAATATATCAATGGATTGCTGTCTAATACTACAAACACTACTACAATTCCATTTGTATACAGGACCCTGACTATGCCTTCCTTGTACCTGTTCTGCAAAACATCTTCTATATTTCTAGGTACCATCACCTCTTTTGCTATAGGACTTCCATTCTTCATTTCATAACATCGTCCTCTTTCATCAATATCATGAACTAATCTGTTATCCCGGTGATATCCTTCTTCATTAAAGAAAGGCTCAGTACAAGAAGTATTTATTCATTCTCCACTAAAAACTGTACAAAAGTTACTTCTATTCACTAATCTTTTCTTCTGGTTTTGTCTCCTCATGCACAACACTATTTTGTCAAGAGTCTTCATTCTATTTAGAATCAAAGTGAAAAGCTTCCTCTTCAACGCAAAGGACTGATCAACTACTCTCTTAACTTGTTCTTTCTGTTTCACTGCATCTCTCCTTCTTTTACACTTTTTTGAATGTATCACTAAATTTACAACCACTCTACGATGAATCATCCTGGCTCTGATTTCCTTAAACTGCTTCTGTCTCCTGGTTATGTTGCGTCCATGTTTATTACAATCTTTTCTCTTCTTTCAATGTACACTTTGTCCACTCTTGTTGTTTCTCATAGTCATAGTTGTATTTTCTTTATGTTGTAATCTTTGCAAATGTCCACATATATTTTTAAGAAATGACTTTGTCTTCTTACCAGTAGCTCTTTTTCTTTCAGCACTTTTTCTGCATTTTGCCCCTTTTGTAACTCATTTCTGCAGAGATACAGTAGTTGCTTCTGTTGCTTTTTCGTCTGAGATTGTGTAGGCATTCTGTGTGTAGTTATGCATATCTTGTTCTGTTAAAAAAACAAGTACATTTTAATTTTTACCCTAGCCAATGTACAAACTACATTAGTTCTGACTTACACATAATACAAATACTGTTTTATGGTATGTTGCAGTTTTAAATCTACAGATGAATCTAGCTATATTACTACATGCACTTACATCAATATGGCAAACCCAAAGCAAAACACAAAACTTTATTTATTAGTTACCTTTTAACATTTTAGCACCCTGTCCTACAACATAGCTGCACCATATCTCACGTCTAACTTATACATGGTGAAAGACCAGTTTATCCTTTCTGTAGTAAATTTTAAAATGAACATCAAGCCAAGAGAGCATATTTACAATCCCCATGCACCAAGCATCACTTTTTTTGATACACCAGTGACATAGTGTGATGCGCCATATTTACAAGGCCACGTAAAGCTACTCTGTGTGGCTTTTCGTGGCCTTGTAAATATGGGCCCTTTTCACGCAGCCCTTTCCTCGAAAGGATTGTTCCATTGGTGTTGCTGTGGGTGTTCCCACGCATCACCCATGCATTTAGCCACATTCCCAGATTTATGACGATTCGTACACCTGGGAATATGTCAGAATTCTACGCCTCCCCAGGGGAGGTGTAAGGAGTCACAACAAGTAGAAATACTTTTATTTCTCCTCGTTTTTCCTCTTTCTATGCGTGCTGCATTCTGCAGCACACATAGAATTAGGAAAACACCTCTCATGATTGTTTTTGTGCAGGAAGGTGTGCCTTCCTGCACAAAAACAATCATCCCCGCAACACAGGCACCCTTGCACCATGCTGCAAGGGTGCCTCCATTGGAGCATGACAGCCAGTTGTGCGCCAGCGCATGGGAGTGCACAGGGATCCATGATATATTGTTGTAAATATGACACATCCCTGTGCTTTGAAAGTAATGCAGCAATACACAGCTAAATGGCTTGTAGCTCTGCACCGCATTACCCAAGTGTAGAAGTACATATAGTGTCTCAACACTGTAAATCCAAAAAAAACACCACAAGAGCTATTTGCGTGCCTCTCTACCACTGTGTAACTGGTGTATTTATTATCTCAGTACTTTTCTACCTTAATGAATCAGATTAAAATTTTGGGAAACGTTGCATATAAAAATCTGCACATTAATCTATATCCAACCATATATCTTACTAATTCTTCTGAGTACTTGCAAAGAGTGTGTGACAGGTTGCATATATAATTCCACACATGGTTCTAAACAACTGCATATTACTCAGTAAATCTTGTATTTACGTGGGATTCGTGGCTGAATACATCAATAATCCCTGAATGTTTGAATGAGTGCATAGGTGGTGCCAGGTGATTCCCATAGGATACAAGTAGTCCGTAGATGCTTCCCTGACTACGTCATAACTCCATGGGTCATTCCATATTTGCATACTTACTGCCTGCATGTTTGCATGAGTATACCACTAGTATCTGGTTGTTTGGATGAGTGCATGAGTAGAGTCTGAATGATAGACAAGTGCTTGACTAATGCTTCAATACTTCAATACATGCATAGATACTGGTGAGATGATTAAATTAGTACAATTCTCCTGCCTGGATGACTGCAAGAGTGTAAACATAGTATATATGTGATTTATAGAGTGCATGGATAGTGCATACATAATTGTTTAAGCCCATGCATATCACCTAGCCTATTGGATGAGTGCATGAATAGTGTTTCAGCGATTGGATGCTGCCCATTTGTCTTTGGTTGAGTGAAAAGGTAGTGCCTGGATGTTTAGATAACTACATGGGCAATGCCTGGAGAATTTAAAAAGTGCATCAGTAGTGCCTGGCTAATTAGATGAGTGCATGACTAGTGTCTGAGTGACTGCATGAATCCATTGTTAAAGCTTGAGAGATTGGATGAAAGTAAGTATACTGCTGGGGTGATTGTATTAGTGCAAGAGTATTCCCTTAGTCATTAAATGAGTGCATGGCTATGGATGGATAACAGGTTTACTGCAATTGTACTCTCCATACAATTAGATGGGTGCATAAGTAGTACCTCAGTGTTTGCATGAGTTCATGCCTGTGCCTCAGTATTTCAATGACTGCATGGGTTGTACATGTGTGTTTAGATGGCTGCATAGGTTCTGCGCAAATGCTATAATAATTGCATAGTTACAGCCTTGTTAATTGCATAAGTCAATAGTTAGTACCTGTGTGATTAGATGAGTGTATGGGTAATGCCTGTATAGTTCAATGACTACATAATTTCTGCCTGTCTGATTGCAAGAGTACATGTGTAGTGTCTGGGTAATTGAATAACTTCATGGATAATGAATAACTGATTTGATGAGTAGTGGCTGGGTGATTGCATGAGTGCCTGAATACTGCATGACTGACTGTGAAAGTACCTTCATTGCTGTCAGATACATAACAGTTGTCACTATATCTCCGACTCATTGGTTATCTCCTTCTGTCAGTATCAAGCTACTTGTTTTACTGTATATATGCTTTTCTTCTGAGCTATGTGTGAATGAAATCTACATATCACACTTGACATATAATTGCATACATGGCTCTCTAGAAACATACATTGCTTTGTTACTGAGAGTGCACATGCATTATTAAGTTTCTAAAACGGAAAACAACATTTTGAAATTTTTTAGATCACAAATCCTTTTGCAAATGGCATACCTACATCATTTCTCAAATACTTCTGCTTCTAAAACATATATTCAGCATATCTCAAACAAAAGTTACACTCAAAATGAAGCTAGCACAAGAACTCTTGAGGCTTTCTGCATTATTAATCCTCCTCAATTTTAAACAATCCATGTTTAAAGAAAAATACTACCCTCACCATATACATGAAGTTTTCACCAGCCTTACTGAACATAGATCACCATTTAAACATATATGCGATTTCTTAATAGATGTACACCTTCAAGCCATCTTTCCAAAAATATATACCTCTCTGCATCTTTAAGTAAACTCAAAGGTCCCACCGTATATACAGCTATGTGCAAGCACAAAAACCACATCTTACCATCTAAGCATATGCAAAGCGGTCATATAACGTAAAAACCACATTGACAAACACTTCCCAATACATACCTAACAAGTATTACTTCTTTCTAATTCATATATAGGCTGACAACATGCTCTCGTCTTGTATTTCTCACTACACTATACCTGTTTAATAATGTTACTAAAAGTACTACAACTCCCAGAATACAAATAACAGATGTATCTATTCTGCACATGATGTTTAGACATTTAAAACATTCTTAGTTCCTCATTGCAACTTTCCACAAGACTATACTGTTATTTTTCAATACAATACACAATGTAATAAAGAGGCACTAATTCATATTTCTCTTACTTCCCAAAACATTCACCACTAACCTCTTAAACACATACCCTCTAATAGATGCAGTTCATCTCATACATCTTTTCACATCACTGTGATACTCCTTTTAATCAAACTCCCATATACATCTTCATTTCTAATGTACATTTTTAAAATAATTACAAAGTTATATACATACCAGTGAATTGAGGTTGTACATTATACAGCTGTTTTAGCTCTTTCTGGATAGTTTTGACACTGTTAAGATTTGTAAAAACCAAGCACAAGAACGGTACACCACTCTCATAGCATCTCTAAAATGGCAAGCTCTTCAACTTTCCACTCTATCATCATGAGAAAAGCAGCAAATGAAATCATGTCTTTCATTTTAGACTACTGCATCTCCACTTGTGAATGCTTAGCATCTCTTAACCGTTTCCCTCTCTTTCAAAACGAGGTTCCTGTCGGAGCATTTTTGCAATGTTTTCGTGATCATTGCAGAGAATTCGTGAAAAAAACGGGAGTTTAAAACTATTTCTAGCTTCATTTTTCTGAAATTTAAATACTACACAACAGTTTATTACATAGTCCTGAGTTGGAAATTAATACTTGCCATTACTTAAATTGTGTCAATTTTTTTTTTTAATGTTCTATCTCTTTAACACCCTTCCCCCCCAATACAGTCTTAGCTCAGTGTACCTAGCAACCCAGTGGAACCAGTTGGGCACAAGTTCACAGCACATTCTAGTAGGTACATGCTGCTTCCAAATAAGATGCAGCAGGTGTGCTTTACTCCACAGATTCAAAAGCATATCCATGTCTGTATTTCATTTCTTTTCTTAAACAACAGCCAATAATAAGACTTCTTGCAAAGGCATCCAACACAATACATAATTGTATTCACTTTCATGCTGACAGCATCCAATGAAATATATCTTTAAAAAACAAAATTCAGTTTTAACTGCTTTTCCTTTGGAAAACTAACTCATTGAGCTCATGCCTTCTCCTGACTACTATTGCTCCTTCACTTCAGAATGCTTAGAGTATGGTTTGCGGGCCACAGCTATCTCTATTGGGCTAAAGAGGCTTCAAAAAAGAGAGGTATTGACAGGGACTTGGGTTTGCCAAATGTGCAGAATACTTGGTTTGGCTAGAGAGGGTTAAGGTTTCATCAGTTGCTGGCTTTGGTTAAATCCATTGTGGATTCCCAAGCTCCTCACCTCATGATTGTGCACCATGGTGGCAATGACTTAGGCACATTGACTGAGGTAGGGCTGGAAATCCTAATGAAAGAAACCTTGGCAAAACTGATTTCCCTCACACTGTCTTGGTGTACTCTAATATATGCCAAAGACAGAAATGGAAGTGGTCAAATCAATTCTGTCCACAGATTGACAAAGCCAGGAAACATGTTAATAAACCTGTTTCTGCATTCCTCAGAGACCATTGCATGGGCTGTATCTATAACAAAAATCTGCGTTTTGACATGCATGTAATTTATAGAAATGATGGAGTGCACTTTACAGATGAAAGCAACAGGGTGTTTCTAAGTAACCTGAAACTCTGCATCCGGTCTTATGTATGGCAGCCATATACATACAACCAACTCAACTGCTCTTGTCAGAGCCAACCTAGTACCCGAAATATTGTGAAGTGTTTTTCTAAAGGGTCTTTTTTCTTCTCGTTTCTGAGGATCTTCGCGATGACGTTGCGATCCCCGCAGACACATCGCAAAAACAGAAAACAAAATCAAACATTCAATGCTCACCAACATATCCAAAAATAATATGCAAAAAAATACATCTAAACATTGCCCTACACATATTACTATATACAATCTTCTTTCAAAGCATTTTTACACTAATATTTTTGTACTAAGTTTCTTTAAAAACCATCCTGCTGACCTATTTTACATTTTTATGGTTATTCGGGACATTGCGACACCGTTCACCGCGACAATCGTGCCTTTTCAATAAAGTGTAAAACACATATATCCACACATATTTCAGTATTTTATACACTAGGGGTTTCTTACAGTATTCTTTAAAGTCATGTTTTTCTAGAGAGTTTCTATAAAAACCATCTCTAAAACCTATTTTATCTTTTTGCAGTGACTCCGGAGATAATGAGGAGAGGGGTAATTGCGATTCTGCCGGACAAGTTGCAAAAACGGAAAACAAAAGCAGGAATTCAATAGCCACCATCACATTAAAAAATGATGTCTATATAATTAATTCTAACCATCACAGTAGATAACTCACTATGTAAACAACTCTATAAAAACATTTATCAA
Organism: Calotriton arnoldi; assembly: GCA_963921515.1. Lineage (NCBI taxonomy): Eukaryota > Metazoa > Chordata > Amphibia > Caudata > Salamandridae > Calotriton > Calotriton arnoldi. The sequence goes on from CAWUFW010012136.1 coordinate 531,741, forward strand.
AATCTCAATGTCTCTATAACAATGTTTATTAATGATTCACTGATATATTTTCTTATATTTCCACCAATATTTGATGTCGAAAGTCGCGATGTCCCCTCGATACACCAGGGCCCACTCTGGCGGTCGTGGCGACGTCATGAATATAGCGCATGATTAAAAAAATCAATTTTGAACACATAACTTGTGTCACTAACACCCCCATTCCTCAAGCATTGGGTCAGAGTACCTCTACTCTGACCCATTATGTTAGGTTTTTGAGAAATTTTCAGCCCCAGGAATCGTTCCCGAGCAATAAAAGGGTGGCCGCAACTTTCTGTTCAGGTTGCATCCAGCCAATCAAACCATTCCCTTTGGCACGCGCATTCATGATTAATCCCGAAACATCCACAGCCAGAGATATCACTATAATTTTTTACTAAAATTTCTCAAAAGCTTCTGAACGGATTTTCACCAAATAGGGAAAAAGGCACTTCCTTGAACCAACATCTACCTCCCTGCCAAATTTGTTGTAAGTATGTTCAGCGGTTCGGGCTGTAGGTGTGGCTAAATGTTCCTATGGGAATTAACATTACAAATGCACCCTTATTTCGTGCCCCAAATTCTCGGTCCCCACTGCATGGATCTCCCCCAAACGTTCCATGACAACCATAACCTACCTTGACACTTTTTTTGTAAAATTTCTTGAAGATTGGTCAAATTTTCTCTGTGTGAAAGTGTTGGATTTGTTGAAAGGAGCCTGACCCACCCTTCCTTACAGATGAAAAAAGACAGGATTAATCTTTAATGAAATCTCAAGTAAGAAGGGCAAGGGAGCTAGTTGGAATATTGGTTTCCTGCTCGCAGAATTTGAAGGGACTCATAGCGCATATAAGGAGGCATAAAAGCAAGGCAGTGGCACCAGTTATGTGGCAACAAACTTTTTATGCGCATTGGAACTGTTTGAAAATTTGACTATAATTGCACCGTTTAATAATGGACTGTGATTTCTACAAATATGCTGCCATGAAAGTTAATTTACTTTAATGGTTTCATTGTGCATTCCATAGAAAGAACATGATCAGAAAACTATGATAAAAAAGTGTTTTGATTCACGAGGGACATGTGGTCAGTCTAAAATGGAGAGAAGCTCACCTGTGATCAAGGCTCCTGAGAGAGCTGAAACACGTAAGGTTGGAAGTGAACTGCTGCATATCTCCAGAGAAAAATAAAGTGCTTGAAACTCTTTAAAAGTGGATGTCAGTGTCTTCTTGTGAAATAGAAGTACGCCAAGACTGCAGGACAGAAGAAATGCATCTTGTGGTAGCTTTGGTAGCATGCAAATTAAAATAAATTGAAACAGCTGAAGAACAAACCTTAATGTCTGCAGTTTCTCCTTGAAGTGTCAGCGCCTTCACCGTATTTGCGGAAGGATTCGAGGAATATATATATATATATAGGCCTTGCAAGTGGTTTTCTCCAAACAAGTGACTGGCAGAAAGCCTAATGGCAGAGTGAACAACAAATGGTTCAATTCCGAGTGTAAATCAGCAAAGGGGGCCTTAAAGTTAGCAGTCATTGAGTATAGTCAACCTGGGATAGCCCTGGCACGTCGTAGATATAAGGCTGCGCTTGCTAATGCCAAGCGTGATTTTGCTGATAAAAAGTGGCAAGTTTTATTACTAGCAGCTAGGTGTTACGACAATCGTCTATTTTGGCACATCATTGAACAAGGAAGCTTGGAAAGTACTACGACCCATAGCTATCACATTCAGCCAGAGACATGGGTTGGTCACTTCTCCACGATATATGCTAGGGATGAGGATATTAGCTGCGCAGTGACCACAAGTACTAGCCTTGACGTTCTCGACACCCCCTCTTCTATGAATACAACTAGCACTGTGCTGGTCTTTAGTCTGTATGACACTATATCAGCAATCAATAGACTTAAAACAGGAAAAGCCCCCGGTCCTGACCGGATACCAGGCGATTTATACAAATTTGAACCTATGATATAGGCTCCTTATATAAATCTCTTGTTAAATTGTGTATCGGCTGGTGGGGATATTCCAATAACTTGAAAGGAGCTGAAATAATTACAATATACAAAAAGGGGGATGCTTCCATCCCTTCCAATTATAGACCGATTAGCCTGATTGGTAATTTGCAAAAGATCTTTGCGAGGCAAGTCCTAGACAAACTTCAAGCCTGGATAGACGATAATGCAATCTTATCTCCCTACCAAGCGGGCTTCTGATCCAAGATAAGCACATGCGACCAGTCCTTCAGATTTACTTTACTCATGTGGAAATACGTGTTGTTAAAGAAACAAAAACTATATGTAGCATTTGTTGACCTGAGAGCCGCGTTCGATCTTGTGCACCGCAAATTGTTATGGAGAATTAGGCTAGATCTAGGTGCCCCAATTAATTTGGTAAATTTGATAGCAAGATATTTATGCACAGGTTCAGTGGGGGAAAAACGGCGAACTAACAGACAGGATACCAATACATCATGGAGTGCGCCAGGGGTGTGTACTCGCTCCCACACTATTTTCCCTGTTCATTAATGAAGTGGCCAGTAGGCTTATGGATTGCAGGAATGATTCTCCCATTATGAGTGGCAAGAAAGTTCCGATCCTCCTCTTTGCAGACGACTCCCTACTTATTTTTACAACTCCTATGGGCGTACAAAACTTAGTAGACACATTTTTGGGGAATTCTACAGGGATAGGGGTCTGGAACTTAATGTTGTGAAACTAAATTTATGATCTTTGAGAAGGCAAAGGGAAAAACACGAGTGGTCAGGATTGCACCCGAACCACTCGAGATGGTGAAAAGTTTTCACTATCTGGGGATAAGACTAAATGATTTACTTGGTTGGGAGCATCAACTAGACAAAAGTTACCTCACCCTATGTCATAGGTCAAAGTCAATGTTAAGGTTCCAAAGGCAGTCACGAACTCGATCATTGACCCCAGCATTAGAGGTTCATCGTGCAAAGGCCCAAAGTGGTACTTTTTATGGAGCCGAGATATGGGGTTACATTAACATCCATAAACTGACGATATGTGAATTTTTTTTGTCAGATCACTTGTTTCAGTACCTTTTACTACCCCGTTGACGTCATTATTTTTTGATCTAGGGATGAATAGAATTGGGGATATGGCTTCACTTAAACCTTTAATGTATTGGCTGCGTGTGTGGACAATGCCCCAGCTAACTGATTATTGTAACTCACTACGGTAGATCTTGAAGATTAGTGGTGCCAAAAAACTAATGTGGTTCAAACACATCGCAAATTGGTGTAGATCACTGGAAATGCCGAATTAGTGGGACCACCCAAAGAAGGCAAGCAAAGAGGATCTACTTAAAGTAAAAGCAAAATATTGGGTGTTTGTGGCAGATCATTATGTAGTGAGAACGACCAATGGTAATTTAACAACAAGGTTTTTAAGTGTTAAGTCCTGCCCCAGGTTGAACCCTACGTGCATCTGATTTCTCCTCCACTTGCCAAAAGTTTATACATTAGGTTTCGGCTGAGCAGTCTATATTTAAAGATTCCTAATAAACAGGCTGTTGGTTTAACATCAGAATTATGCTGCGCATGTGGTAGAGTACAAGATTCTGAAGAACACATTTCGTTCTTTTGTAGTAAATATCAACAGATCCGCAGGAGGTGGATACAACAATCTGATTAAACCTTGGAGTCAGACAATATCGGGTTGCTTACAGAATCTTGAAGACAGACATGTCTGACCCAATAGTTTTGCAGTAAGCCGTTTTTTATTGGATTAAGCGCCAGAAGTTTGTAACTTAGGCTGCACTGGATTGCCGTAACAATGGAAGCAATTGTAATATTGGAAGTTATGACCATAGAAACTGATGAACTGTGTCCTGTATATGGCTTGTACTCTTTACATTCTTACATGGTCAGAAATTTTAACTGGAAGTTCGACTGTTTTATTGTTTTTATCTTTTAATCTCATGCTTGTTTATGATGTTAAATTCATGAATTTTACTTTTTCTGTGATATAATTTTAAGATTGAGATAATGTATCATAAAGTACAGACATATTTACATCGTCAAAAATCAGAGTTTGATATCGGTCCTGCGTCTAATCATCTTCTTTAAAACCATTGCCATAGATTGTGTAGTGTACACGTCGCCTAACGACTGAAGAGATGTAAAAGCTGGACAACATTGTCTAAGGCCGCAGGCCCTTAAAATCGGTAAAATCCAGGCCTTTTGTAGTATCCTGGTATCCTGTCTATTTTATTGTCATACCATTTTAACTATCAACTCAGCCAGTGGAATGATGCAGTGATGATGCGCTTAGGAATGTTGGGAGCCTGTGCGGAGAAGTCACAGTTGAGAGTGGGCTGAGCAGCATGCTGGCTTCTCTGGTGGGGGTGATCTACATATCCTGTAACTAACTACAATAAAACATCCTACACTACGCCTACCTGCGTGGACCTCGTTACTACAATTATTTGGCGATGAATTGGAGACTTTCTCACGCTTTATAGTTGGTCTGAAGCTACCTTAAGATGACATCTACATATAGTCAATATGTTGGGGAGAAGCGTCAAGATCTACAAGCTGAGACAACACACAAGAAAATTCGCAACAAGTATGGGTCACAAGAGGCCACACAGAAACCTAAGGAGATACAAAGCAAACAAAGGAAACTGGAACAGCACGCCCTGCAGCCCCACCAGTGTCCATTACATCAGACAGCCCCAGCCAAAGCGTGCTGTATTGTGTTCACTTGGCACATATCGACAAGAACTGCGCCTTCAAGGGAAGTAAGCATTATCAATTTAGACTTTCTACATGTCCTCTCCATTATGAATGCTGCGCACCTTCAGATGTTCAAGGACAAGGTGTTTTTTGTCTATGTCAAGTATTTGCAGCTATTAATTCTCATCTGCAAATCAGTTTGTGCCTTTTGTCTAGTTTATTCGTCGTGGGATGTTCCATCCATTGTGTCTGCTGTGCCGGCTAATGAAGCATGTAAGCATGTCTTCTGTGTGAATCGTCTGACGCACTGTCGTTCCACAAGCAATTTGCTTTTGATGCAGTTCAGCGTTCACTGACATGTGATCTCTGTGCCGGCAGTACGTGGGGGCCATTGGTGCTGAAAGTGGTTCGCTTTATTTTGGTATTTTCCTCTACATTACGGCCTACACCGTGTGCCCTCTTCAACCGTTCTTGTTGTGGTTTAAATTTGTATACATAGCACGCGCACCTTACCGTGCTGATGCTGTCGTGTGGAGCAACTGAGGAATCCCTTATGATGTTTTGGTGTCTTCACAGTTGGCTGCCATGGGACGCTGGGTGACACCAACGTGCCTTGAGCCTCCCGGCCAGCATCAACAGTGTGTGCCGCCATCTTGCGTTTGGCGGCAGCACTCATCTAGTTTGTATTTTCCTGTTGCCATCCGCCGTACTACACCTATGTATACGCCAGCAAGAGGAAACAAGCTGAGTGGTCAGGGGTTAACTGGATAACCGGGTGAGTACAGTGGCTTCTTCTTCCCTAAGAAGAGTAGGTGGTCGTCCAAAATATTTTTGAGAGTATAATGCAAGGCCCATGGGTTTTGGCAACTATTTAGGGTTTCAAAATAGAATTCACAGAAATGCCCATTTAGTATGACCCCCCAAGGGAATTGATTTTGAATTTGGACCGACAGAGTGTAGTAGACAAAGAGAAAAAAATCTGTTACAGAAGGGTGCAATTACAGAGGTGAGTAAAGGAAACAAAGTTGTCGTGAGTACACTCAGACTGGCAGAGAAGAAGGACAAGATTTGGAGACCCATTATAAATTTGAGAAACTTGAACAGGTTTCTAGTTTACAGACACTTAAAGATGGAAAGCATGCATCTCTTGAGGGACATGCTGTTGAAGAACAACTGGTTTGTAAAGTTGAACCTGAAAGATGCTTACTTTATAATACCTATGGGAGAGAGCAGCCAACCTTACCTACAGTTCATCTGGCAGGATCGAATTTACCGATTTTGTTCCCTTCCAATTGGTCTATCCTCAGCACCAAGGTGCTTCACCAAGGTAATGAGGGCAGAGGTGGCCTACCTGAGAGACAGGGGTATTCGGATGATCAGTTATTTAGACAATATTTTCATAATGTCTCAGTGTCAGAATCAACTCCTGAAAGATTTGGATATGGTCAAGAATTTGCAGGAGAGTCTAGGATTTATTGTGAACAAGAAGAAGTCAAATTTGACTCCAACACACACTCTGGAATTTTTAAGGATTATGGGGCATATTAGCAAGACCCACGTAAAAATTATCGCCGTTTTAGCGGCAGGAAACTGCCGCTAAAACGGCGATAATGGGCTTGCTAATATGCGTTATAGAATTCCAATAGAAGCCCAGGTTAGATGTGCAGGACATCTAACCTGGGCTTCTATTGGAATTCCATAACGCATATTAGCAAGCCCATTATCGCCGTTTTAGCGGCAGTTTCCTGCCGCTAAAACGGCGATAATTTTAACGTGGGTCTTGCTAATATGCCCCTATGCTAGACATTATCAATGTAGTTTTACTATTACCAGTGAAGAAGGTCACCAAGATAAAGAAAGAAATTCGATAAAATGATTTTCTACCTCTAAGAGGACTAGCAAGGCTCACAGGTCTGTTATCATCTTCAATTCAGGTAGTTTGCCCTGGTCCATTACTCTATCGCACACTGCAAAGAGTGAAGGTGAGAGCCCTTCGGGCAGGCTTATGGTATGGAAACAAGATAAACCTAGACTAGGCAGCAAAGCTGGAACTACGTTGGTGGTTAGAGAATTTAGTTGCTTGGAATGGACGAGCAATCTTTAGTTGAACTACGGATTTCATAATGGAGTTAGATGTGAGTCTAGCTGGTTGGGGTGCACGTATGGGTGCACAGACAACTGGTGAATTGTGGTCAAACACGGAGAGAGAACAACACTTAAACTGTCTAGAGTTGACAGCGCGTGTCTATGATCTCATGAGTTTCAGGCATATTTTACAAGGCAGAGTGAAATTGTTAAATAGGGACAATGTTTCTGCAGTGGCCTATATACATCGATTAGGGGGCACAAGGTCCCTTGATCTGTCCGAATTGGCAAAAGAGCTTTGGTTGTTTTCTTTGGAGCACAAAATCAGCTTGAGTACAGAATATTTGCCTGGGAAGGAAAATGTAACTGCAGACTGGAATTTAAGGTTTTTGAGGGATTACAGTAATTGGAAATTGAATCCGGAATGCTTCAAGAAAATAGATTGATTATGGGGTCCTCTAGAGATAGACCTTTTGTAAGCATGTTGACTTTTCAGGTACAGTATTATTACAGTTGGATGCCGGATCCAGGTGCTCTAGCAGAGGATGCTTTTCTACAGAATTGGAAGGATGCAAACACTGATGCATTTTCTCCATTTGCAATGATTCAGAGCGTTCTGCAGAAAGTGAAGAGAGAGGGATGTCTTCTAGTGCTGGTAACTCCATTTTGGATGTCGGATGGTGCAGTTTCCAATGCTGTTGGAACTCACATGCGAAATACCAATTTAACATCCTGCTATGGAGGGTTCTTTGAGAGACATAGATGAGAGGAACACTCTTTGGCCCAGACAGGGGCTTTGAACCTTCTTGTCTGGAAAGTATCAGGAGATCTTCAGGCATGTCAGGGCTTTTGGGAAAGGCAGAGGAATTACTCGAGGAGTCTTGGGAACCAGGTACTCAGTGTAGATAAAAAGGGATTTGGAAATTATGGGTATCTTGTTGCCTGGAAAGGAGGATCCAGTGGAGGCACCTGTAGTGGAGGTGGTTATAATCCTAGTGGAACAATTTGAAAAAGGCCTTAGTTATAAAACTATAAAGTGCTACAGGTCAGCAGTGTCTGCTCGACCGTCAGATTGATGGTAGATGTGTGGGTAAGAATGTTTTAGTATGTAGAGTCCTTAAAAGTATCAGGTTGCGGAGACCTCCTAGGAGGAAGTATTAGGTCTTGAGGGATGTCAATATGGTTTTATCCTTATTGACCTCATGGCTAAGTAAGAACTTAGTATCTTTGTTATGCCTAGTTTCTTGTTTCAGACGAGAAAGTTTTGAAGTTGAGTAACAGAGTTTATGACCATTTTGGGGTTACATGTGATATTACTAAAATAACTAAAATAATGTTGGAAATTGTATTTTATCCAAAGATTGAGGCATGTAAAAAGCTGTGTGTAGTAGATTGTATGAAAGAGTATGATTCAAGAATGGAGGAGTATCACCCTGATGGAGTGAACCAATTAATGATTAATTTTGTTAAACCTTTCAAGACTGTCACCACAGTTACCATTGCAAGATGGATGAAATGTATTACGCAACAAGTGGGTGTTGACTTACAAAAAATGTAAAGCTCATTTGATGAGAGGTGCAATGGCAAGCCAAGCTTTTTGGAAAGGTGGGAGACTGGAAAATATTATGAGAGCGACTGACTGGTGAATTCTTCTGTATTTGGAAAGCATTATTGCAAACCAGTTGAGCACATGGCAAATGTGGTTTTAGAGGGCTACCAACATGCATAATGATAGCCTCCAGTCCTGTAATGAAATAGCGATTCTCCAATTAAACTACCTAGAGAATCTGAATTTTCATTAAAGACATGGAGGCTAGCATTATCCTACCCTCCTCTCCCTAGTTTTATGGGAGTAAAAAATGTTAGTTTGTAAGTTTCTTTTTAAAAAAAGGAAAAAAGAAATTAAATATAGAGAAAGAAATATAAGAATAACTTTGATTACTTATTTCTTTGATTGGCTATTTAACAACTTTCTGTTGTTTCTGAAAACCATCAATAGTTAAGTGGACGAGGATGATTTCTCATTTTAAGAAGAAGGGGACATGAGAGATCATATCTTGTACTGGCAAGATAAGAAGAAGGAGCATGGTTTTGCATTTTAAAGAAGATGGTTCCATGAAGGGACTATTTATATGTGAAGGAAGAATCTAGTTTTGAATTGTTAGTGTTTTATGATGTAATGTATTCTTTAAAGTGCAGCAATGGAGTAGCACTAAAATACTAGCCTCTGTGTCTTTACTGAAATACACATTCTCTAGGCATTTTTGGGGGAGAATTGCTATTCTGTTCAGCAGTTTTTGCTATAGCCCTGCCTAAAGAAGTCTATGGAAATTTCATGGGGATTTTGCGTTTGGGGACTCCCTTGTTTTCTCAGCCCTGCTTGATAGATCATTCCGAATTTTGCCATACTCAAACTAGGCAAACAAAAGCACTTTTTGGGAAAGTTTTGCAAAGATTCTTCAAATAGAGCCAAAGTTATTCACAACACAAAAAACGCATTCCCCATGGAAACAATGATCCAACTATAACTACCCAGTGGCAAGTGCCACTGGGTAATATGTGAGTGTGTGTGTATGCATGTGCATATATTATCTACTGGCGGTCGCCAGTAGATAGTTATAGTTAGGACCTATTTTCCATAGGAAATCCGCGACATTCTATTTGAAATAACTCTTGCGTCGGTTGACGAATCTTCGCGAACTTTTCAAACTTTATGGCCCGCTCCGGTCCGCTCCTACCCTGAAAGTCTCAGGGTGATTCGTCAAGCGGGGGCCGAGAAAAAGGGGGCCCCAAAACGTGTTTTCCCCATTCATTTTCCCATAGGAAACTTTAGACACGGCTACAGCCCGAACTGCTGAACGGAATTACACCAAATTTGGCAAAGAGGTAGTTCTTGGTTCAGAAAGAACCCTTTTGTTAAATGGTGTAAATCCGTTCAGCAGTTGCGGAGAAATTAAAAAAATAAGAGTCAAAAATCAATTTCCCATAGGAAACTTTATGCAAGGCTACAGCCCGAACTGCTGAACGGAATTACACCAAATTTGGCAAAGAGGTAGTTCTTGGTTCAAAAGAACCCTTTTGTTAAATGGTGTAAATCCGTTCAGTAGTTGCTGAGAAAATCAAAAGTAAAAACACATATATATCTGGGCGGAGCCTAACCACACATGTCATCGTGAGATCTGATTGGCTGTCAGCACTTCATCCTGGAATTGCTGGCAGCCATCTTGGGACCAATATAAATGATAGTACCCCATTGAAATGCATTGTAGTGAATCGAAGATTTTGAGGGTTACCAAAAGGAGAACTATAAAGGGTGATAACAGACTTTAGTTACATTAGAATTCATTTGTTGATGGTACCATACTAATTTCAGGAATTGTGGTGTGTTCTAAGGTGATTTTACCCTGTGAAAAACCTTCTGCTGGGATATCATGAATCATGTTTGAGAGAAAACTATTTTCACATGCTTGTCCCATACAGTTTTGGAAGGTGCCCCAGAAGCTAAAATGAGAGCATATTTTCTGTAAATTCACATTATCTTTCTCAGTCATGTGAGAATGAAGTCTGACATTCTCAGTAAAACATGTACATCCAACAAGGGCAGAGACTGTCAGTTGATTCCTTTGTGTTCTACTGCAGCTTCCCAGAGTGTTCTAAAGACCAACTAGAGTGCTAACAGCCTTACTTATGACAAACGTATGGCACACCTGAAGCCATCTTGATTGGAATAAACTGGTAACACTTAAAACATTTAATTTAAAAAGGAACAAAATGATGGGGTTCATCTTGTCATAGAAATTATGGTTAGTGCTCTGGAAAGAAAAATTAGGACATGTTTCAAGTGTGATCTCAAATATCTTCCTGTTATATTTCAACAGGAGCAGCCTGTCAGTTGATGCCTTTGTGTTCTACTGCAGCTTCCCAGAGTGTTCTAAAGAACAACTAGAGCGCTAACAGTCTTACTTATGACAAAAGTATGGCACACCTGAAGCCATCTTGATTGGAATAAACTGGTAACACTTAAAACATTTAATTTAAAAAGGAACAAAATGAGGGGGTTCATTTTGCCATAGAAATTATGGTTAGTGCTGTAGAAAGAAAAATTAGGACATGTTTTAAGTGAGATCTCAAATATCTTCCTGTTATATTTCAACAGGAGCAGCCTGTCAGTTGATGCCTTTGTGTTCTACTGCAGCTTCCCAGAGTGTTATAAAGAACAACTAGAGTGCTAACAGCCTTACTTATGACAAAAGTATGGCACACCTGAAGCCATCTTGATTGGAATAAACTGGTAACACTTAAAACATTTAATTTAAAAAGGAACAAAATGAGGGGGTTCATTTTGCCATAGAAATTATGGTTAGTGCTGCAAAAAGAAAATTTAGTGCATGTTTTAAGTGAGATCTCAAATCCTCTTCTATTTCATTAGAAAATTCTGACATGCAGACTGAAACAATCACTTTCAATACCAGCAGTAGACTTCCAGTTAACTCTTTGGTGAGCAGTAGCTTTACTACAGTGATCTAATGAACAACTAGAGTAATAACATTCTGAATTTATGGCAAATGTGTGACACATCTGAATGCCTTCTTGATGGAATCAAAGTAAAAACTGAAAGCATTTCCTACTGAGGAGACTGCAGTAAATGAGGAAATTAGGAAACTTCATAATAAAGAAGTCTTCCAAGATGGCCACCAGTGAAAAAAGAGCCCAAATGTAGCACAAATATTACCCAGATGTAGCCCACATATAGCCCAATGACAAAAGTGAGCAAAACACTTTTTATTTTTAGTTTTTTTGCAGTTTTATGTAGTGCAGACTGGTCAGGTATTGGAGCGTTGCATCTTAAAACATGACCCCCTCCACTACAAAAACACCACTGCACTACCCTAAACCCTAAAACACTACCCCAGCATGACCCCCTACACTACACAAGCACAACGGCACTATCCTAAACCCTAAAACCCTACCCTCAGCATGACCCCCTACACTACACAAACACCACTGCACTACCCTAAACCCTAAATCACTACCCCAACACCACTGCACTAACCTAAATCCTAAAACACTACCCCCAGCATGACCCCCTACACTACCCAAACACCACTGCACTACCCTAACACATGACCCCCTATACTACACAAACACCACTACACTACCCTAAACCCTAAAACACTACCCCCAGCACGACCCCCTACACTACACAAGCACCACTGCACTACCCTAAACCCTTAAACACTGCCCCCAGCACGACCCCCTACACTACCCAAACACCACTGCACTAACCTAAATCCTAAAACACTACCCCCAGCACGACCACCCTACACTACCCAAACACCACTGCACTACCCTAAAACATGACCCCCTACACTACACAAACACCACTGCACTACCCTAAACCCTAAAACACTACCCCCAGCACGACCCCCTACACTACACAAGCACCACTGCACTACCCTAAACCCTAAAACACTACCCCCAGCACGACCCCTACACTGCCCGAACACCACTGCACTGCCCTAAACCCTGAAACACCAGCCCCTGCACGACCCCCTACACTGCCCGAACACCACTGCATTGCCCTAAACCCTGAAACACATACCCTAGCACGACCCCCTACACTGCCCGAACACCACTGCACTGCCCTAAACCCTGAAACACCACCCCTTCATGACCCCCTACACTGCCCGAACACCACTGCACTGCCCTAAACCCTGAAACACCACCCCCAGCATGACCCCTACACTGCCTGAACACCACTGCACTGCCCTAAACTCTGAAACACTACCCCCAGCAAGACCTCCTACACTGCCCGAACACCAATGCACTGCCCTAAACCCTGAAACATCACCCCCAGCAAGACCCCCTACACTGCCCAAACACCACTGCCCTAAACCCTGAAACACCACCCCCAGCACGACCCCCTACACTGCCCGAACACCACTGCACTGCCCTAAACCCTGAAACACCAGCCCCAGCACAACCCCGTACACTGCCCGAACACCACTGCACTGCCCTAAACCCTGAAACACCAGCCCCAGCACGACCGCCTACACTGCCCGAAAACCACTGCACTGCCCTAAACCCTGAAACACCAGCCCCAGCACGACCCCTACACTGCCCGAACACCACTGCACTACCCTAAACCCTGAAACACCAGCCCCAGCACGACCCCCTACACTGCCCGAACACCACTGCACTGCCCTAAACCCTGAAACACCAGCCCCAGCAAGACCCCCTACACTGCCCGAACACCACTGCACTGCCCTAAACCCTGAAACACCACCCCCAGCAAGACCCCTACACTGCCCGAACACCACTGCACTAAAGCCTGAAACACCACCCCCAGCAAGACCACCTACACTGGCCGAACACCACTGCACTGCCCTAAACCCTGAAACACCACCCCCTGCACGACCCCCTACACTGCCCAAACACCACTGCACTGCCCTAAACCCTGAAACACCACCCCCTGCATGACCCCTACACTGCCCGAACACCACTGCACTGCCCTAAACCCTGAAACACCACCCTCAGCACGACACCCTACACTGCCCAAACACCACTGCACTGCCCTAAACCCTGAAACACCACCCCCTGCACGACCTCCTACACTGCCGGAACACCACTGCACTGCCCAAAACCCTGAAACACCACCCCCAGCACGACCCCCTACACTGCCCGAACACCACTGCACTGCCCTAAACCCTGAAACATCAACCCCAGCAAGACCCCCTACACTGCCTGAACACCACTGCCCTAAACCCTGAAACACCACCCCCTACACTGCACGAACACCACTGCACTGCCCTAAACCCTGAAACACCACCTCCAGCAAAACCCCTACACTGCCTGAACACCATTGCTCTGCCCTAAATCCTGAAACACTAGCCCCAGCATGACCCCCTACACTGCCCAAACACCACTGCACTGCCCTAAACCCTGAAACACCACCCCCAGCACGACCCCCTACACTGCCCGAACCCCACTGCACTGCCCTAAACCCTGAAACACCAGCCCCAGCAAGACCCCCTACACTGCCCGAACACCACTGCACTGCCCTAGACTCTGAAACACCAGCCCCAGCAAGACCCCCTACACTGCCCGAACACCACTGCACTGCCCTAAACCCTGAAACACCAGCCCCAGCATGACCCCCTACACTGCCCGAACACCGCTGCACTGCCCTAAACCCTGAAACACCAGCCCCAGCACGACCACCTACACTGCCCGAACACCAATGCACTGCCCTAAACCCTGAAACACCAGCCCCAGCACGACCCCTACACTGCCCGAACACCACTGCACTGCCCTAAACCCTGAAACACCACCCCCTGCATGACCCCCTACACTGCCCGAATACCACTGCACTGCCCTAAACCCTGAAACACCACCCCCTGCAGCACCCCCTACACTGCCCGAACACCACTGCACTGCCCTAAACCCTGAAACACCACCCCCTGCACCACCCCTACACTGCCCGAACACCACTGCACTGCCCTAAACCCTGAAACACCACCCCCAGCACGACCCCTTTACTGCTCAAACACCACTGCACTGCCCCAAACCCTGAAACACCACCCCCAGCACGACCCCCTACACTGCCCGAACACCACTGCACTACCCTAAACCCTGAAACACCAGCCCCAGCACGACCCCCTACACTGCCCGAACACCACTGCACTGCCCTAAACCCTGAAACACCAGCCCCAGCAAGACCCCCTACACTGCCTGAACACCACTGCCCTAAACCCTGAAACACCACCCCCTACACTGCACGAACACCACTGCACTGCCCTAAACCCTGAAACACCACCTCCAGCAAAACCCCCTACACTGCCTGAACACCAATGCTCTGCCCTAAAACCTGAAACACAAGCCCCAGCATGACCCCTACACTGCCCAAACACCACTGCACTGCCCTAAACCCTGAAACACCACCCCCAGCACGACCCCCTACACTGCCCGAACCCCACTGCACTGCCCTAAACCCTGAAACACCAGCCCCAGCAAGACCCCTACACTGCCCGAACACCACTGCACTGCCCTAGACTCTGAAACACCAGCCCCAGCAAGACCCCTACACTGCCCGAACACCGCTGCACTGCCCTAAACCCTGAAAGACCAGCCCAAGCATGACCCCCTACACTGCCCGAACACCGCTGCACTGCCCTAAACCCTGAAACACCAGCCCCAGCACGACCACCTACACTGCCCGAACACCGCTGCACTGCCCTAAACCCTGAAACACCAGCCCCAGCACTTCCCCCTACACTGCCCGAACACCACTGCACTGCCCTAAACCCTGAAACACCACCCCTGCATGACCCCCTACACTGCCCGAACACCACTGCACTGCCCTAAACCCTGAAACACCACCCCCTGCAGCACCCCCTACACTGCCCGAACACCACTGCACTGCCCTAAACCCTGAAACACCACCCCTGCACGCCCCCTACACTGCCCGAACACCACTGCACTGCCCTAAACCCTGAAACACCACCCCCAGCACGACCCCCTTTACTGCTCGAACACCACTGCACTGCCCCAAACCCTGAAACACCACCCCCAGCACGACCCCCTACACTGCCCGAACACCACTGCCCTAAACCCTGAAACACCACCCCCTGCACTGCCCGAACACCACTGCACTGCCCTAAACCCTGAAACACCACCCCCAGCACGACCCCCTACACTGCCCGAACACCACTGCACTGCCCTAAACCCTAAAACACCACCCCCAGCATTACCCCCTACACTGCCCAAACACCACTGTACTGCCCTAAACCCTAGAACACTTCCCCCAGCACGACCCCCTACACTACCCAAACACCACTGCACTACCCTAAACCCTAAAATACTACCCCCAGCACAACCCCCTACACTACCCAAACACGACTGCACTGCCCCAAACCCTAAAACACTCCCCGAGCACGACCCCCTACACTACCCGAACACCACTGCACTGCCCTAAACCCCAAAACACTCCCCCAGCACTGACCCCCTACACTACCCAAACACCACTGCACTGCCCTAAACCCTAAAACACTACCCCCGCATGACCCCTACACTACCCAAACACCAATGCACTACCCTAATCCCTAAAACACTACCCCCGCATGACCCCTACACTACCCTAAACCCTAAAACACTACCCCCGCACGACTCCCTACACTACCCAAAGACCACTGCACTACCCTAAACCCTAAAACACGACCTCCTACACTACACAAACACCACTGCACTACCCTAAACCCTAAAACACTACCCCCTACACTACACAAACACCACTGCACTACCCTAAATCCTAAAACACTACCCCCAGCAGTACCCCTACACTACCCAAACACCACTGCACTTACCTAAACCCTAAAACACTACCCCCAGCAGTACCCCCTACACTACCCAAACACCACTGCACTACCCTAAATCACTACCCCCAGCACGACCCCCTACACTACCCAAACACCACTGCACTACCCTAAACCCTAAAACACTACCCCCAGCACGACCCCCTACACTACCCAAACACCACTGCACTACCCTAAACCCTAAAACACTCCCCCAGCACGACTCCCTACACTACCCAAACACCACTGCACTACCCTAAACCCTAAATCTACCCCCAGCATGACCCCCTACACTACACAAACACCACTGCACTACCCTAAACCCTAAAACACTACCCCCAGCACGACCCTCTTCACTACCTAAACATAACTGCACAATTTGTTACAGGCGTTGCAACGCAGGCCTGTGGTGCTTACTGGAAGTACCTAGTGGGCTAGTTGGGCCCCAGGGACCCTCAGGATTCAAGGTGACCTAATCCCCCAACTTAAAACGCACCACGGGGCGCGTTTGCACAGTGGTGAAGGGAGGGGGCGGGGCCTCAGGTGACATGTGCGCAAACACGCCCTGTGGTGCGTTTTAAGTTGGGGAATTAATTCCCTTTGAATCCTGAGGGACCCTGGGGGCCAACTAGCCCACCAGGTACCTTCAGTAAGCACAACAGAGTTGTGTTGCAGAGAGGTGAAAAAGGTGCGTGGCCTCGGAACGCATCTCTGCAACTCAGCTCTGTGGTCCTAACTGTAGGTACCTGGGGGGCTAGTTGGGCCCCAGGGACCCTCAGAATTCAAGGGGACTTAATCCCGCAACTTAAAACGCGCCACGGGGTGCGTTTGCACACATGTCACCTCAGACCCCCTCCCTTCACCACTGTGCAAACGCGCCCTGTAGCGCGTTTTAAGAGGTAGTTTTAATCCCCTGCCCTATTATGTACTAGGGACTTGCAGAGGAGGTCATGCTAATCACAGGGGTACCCCAACGCATAGTGTTCCCTAGTGTATGTAGGTGTTTTCACTGTATTCTAAGTGTCTTTTAGCATAGCACTGGCTCTGGTTAGTCAGAGTCAGTTACCACCAGTACCCGTCTGAAAAAGTTGTGGGCACAGGATGATTTTGCAACAAGGCCTCTTTCTGCTCCTCTGTTGGTTCTTTCTGCACATCTTTTGCTTCTTTCTGTGCGTTTTTTCTTCTTTCTTCACATGTCCTACCTCTGTAGGCATAGTTAGAAACTAGCATTTAAAAAAACTTTGAAATTCACTTAAAAATCATAGGTTTCAGGCACGTTATAGTTAGAAATTAGCATTTAAAAAACCTTTGAAATTCACTGAAAAAACCATATGTTTCAGACACGTTATAGTTAGAAATTAGCATTTAAAAAACCTTTGAAATTCACTGAAAAAACCATAGGTTTTAGGGACAGTTATAGTTATCACTGATGACATCTCAAATGACATCACTGATGACATCATCCATGTGATAATTTCATGCATCTTCTCACACCCTAATATAACTTTTGATACACCCACTCTAAATTACAGACTGCCATTCTCAAAACCATAGACACTCCAACACCAAAAACGACATACCCACTCACTGATTCTTAGGTCTACACACACATCCACTCACTCACCCGTACAGTCACTCATACTTAGTCACTCAGTACAGGACTATCATATGCACTCATACACCTATATAAACACTCACACACCGCCACTCATCCATAGAGGTACTCATACACCTAGTCAGTCATGCAAAAAACTTAATCACACACCCATTTACTCACCTATACAGTTATACACACACCAGCTCACTTACTCATACAAATACTAGCACATTCTTACGCTCTTATACAATCACTGATACAAGTACACACTCATCCATACAGCCACTCTCACAATCACACACTCTCACTTATAGCCATTTATATACTCCAACACACATATATACTGCCTTTCACATATGTAGTTACTCACACATGTACCACTGAGATATACATTCAATCACTAACACACCCATACACACACTCACCCACGCATACAGTCCATCACAGATGCACTCTTGAAACCATGCACCCAGTGAATCACCAACTCACACATCTATGCACAGAGTCACACACACCCCACCCACACAAACACTCAGGCACCCATACAGATACTCAGACAATCAATCAATAACCCATGTAGACACTCATGTAGCTATTCAGAAAGCCATGCAGCCGCTTACAAACCAACAGACAGACGGATACAGACATTCACACAGTTTAGTCACTAACCCATGCATTCAGTAAGATACATTTAATCACTCACTTGTAGAGTCAGTCACTCACGTACTAAATCATCCATTCAGACACTTATACACCCACTCATTCTTCAATACGCCTTTCCCTATATATATTAAACATATTTAAACTTTACAGAAACGCACAGTCACTGGATGATGTCATCAGTGATGTCATCAGTGATGTCATTTGAGATGTCATCAGTGATGTCATCAGTGATGTCACTGACCATGTCATGAGTGATGTAATATGTGACGTCATCAGCAGTGCATTGAGGGGCGCAAGTTATAGTTAGCTGAACTAACTATAACGGGGAATTTCTATGGTTTTGTACGAGTGAAATGTCCAACTAACTATAACTGTCCCTAAAACCTATGGTTTTTTCAGTGAATTTCAAATGTTTTTTAAATGCTAATTTCTAACTATAACGTGTCTGAAACCTATGGTTTTTTCAGTGAATATATATATATATATATATATATATATATATATATATTCACTGAAAAAACCATAGGTTTCAGACACGTTATAGTTAGAAATTAGCATTTAAAAACCTGTGAAATTCACTGAAAAAACCATAGGTTTTAGGGACAGTTATAGTTAGTTGGACATTGCACTCGTACAAAACCTGTGAAATTCCCCCGTTATAGTTAGTTCAGCTAACTATAACTCGCGCCCCGCAATGCACTGCTGATGACGTCACATATTACATCACTCATGACATGGTCAGTGACATCACTGATGACATCACTGATGACATCTCAAATGACATCACTGATGACATCATCCAGTGACTGTGTGTTTCTGTAAAGTTTAAATATGTTTAATATATATAGGGAAAGGCGTATTGAAGAATGAGTGGGTGTATAAGTGTCTGAATGGATGATTTAGTACGTGCGTGACTGACTCTACAAGTGAGTGATTAAACGTATCTTACTGAATGCATGGGTTAGTGACTAAACTGTGTGAATGTCTGTATCCGTCTGTTGGTGTGTAAGTGGATGCATGGATTTGCGAATAGCTACATGAGTGTCTATATGGGTTATTGATTGGTTCTATGAGTATCTGTATGGGTGCCTGAGTGTTTGTGTGGATGGGGTGTGTGCGACTGTGCATAGATGTGTGAGTGGGTGATTCACTGGGTGGATGGTTTCAAGAGTGCATCTGTGATAGACTGTATGGGTGGGTAAGTGTGTGTAAGAGTGTGTTAGTGAGTGAATGTATGTCCCAGTGGTACATGTGTGAGTAACTAAATATGTGAAAGGCAGTATATATGTGTATTGGAGTATATAAATAGCTATAAGCGAGAGTGAGTGATTGTGATAGTGGCTGTATGGATGAGTGTGTGCTTGTATCAGTGATTGTATAAGAGCGTAACAATGTGCTAGTATTTGTATGATTAAGTGAGCTGGTGTGTGTATAACTGTATAGGTGAGTAAATGGTAGTGTGTTTAATTATTTGCATGACTGACTAGGTGTGTGAGTACCTCTATGGATGAGTGGCGGTGTTTGAGTGTCTATATAGGAGTAAGAGTGCATATGATAGTCCTGTACTGAGTGACCATAAGTATGAGTGACTGTACGGGTGAGTGAGTGGATGTGTGTGTGTAGACCTAAGAATCAGTGAGTGGGTATGTAGTTATTGGTGTTGGAGAGTCTATGGTTTTGCGAATGGCACTCTGTAATTTAGATTGGGTGTATCAAAGGTTATATTAGGGTGTGAGGAGCTGCATCAGATTATCACGTGGATGATGTCATCAGTGATGTCATTTGAGATGTCATCAGTGATGTCATCAGTGATGTCACTGACCATGTCATGAGTGATGTAATATGTGACGTCATCAGCAGTGCATTGCGGGGCGCGAGTTATAGTTAGCTGAACTAACTATAACGGGGAATTTCACGGGTTTTGTACGAGTGCAATGTCCAACTAACTATAACTGTCCCTAAAACCTATGGTTTTTTCAGTGAATTTCAAAGGTTTTTTAAATGCTAATTTCTAACTATAACGTGTCTGAAACCTATGGTTTTTTCAGTGAATTTCAAAGGTTTTTAAAATGCTAATTTGTAACTATAACGTGCCTGAAACCTACGGTTTTTTCAGTAAATTTCAAAGGTTTTTTAAATGACAATTTTTAAATGTATTAATTTTTATATTAATTTTTTTCATACTGATTTACTACATTTTTTGAAACAATTTCTTTTACATATTTTATTTTTTAAATTACATTGTAATTACATTATACATTACATTACAAAAAATACTTTCTCAGAATGAATTACTTTAGTTTAAATACTTTGCACATAGGCAATAGACTTTTAAGTACAGTAGTTACAGTTGTTGCAATGGGCAACACATTTTCAAACACAATGCAACATTCAGCTCAATGTGAATTTCTAGTTAAATGCAATTAGTTACTTTATGGATTACTTTTCTAACCACAGGACTGGATCCTAGATTCAGTCCTGGTACATCTCCTGTAAACAGTTGAGTAAAAGCGTTTTGGTTACAGTCGTGATTTTTAAGGAATATTATTGTATTTTAAAAGTTGACACTTAGAAACTTTTTCTCATAGAATCACCAATGTTATCCTATGGAAGGAAATTCACTTAGCAGGTAAAAACTGTTATCGTTACTTTTTCTTACTCAGTGTTGGATCCTGGATCCAGCACTGGTGCATCTCCTGTAAACAGTTGAAAGAATGCGTTTAAGTCATACAGGCGATTTTTAAGGAATATTTGTAGTTTGTGAAAATCGACACTTTGAAACTTTTCTGCTGAAAACCAGACAATGGATTCCTATGGAAGAAAATATAAGTTACTGGTAAGTACGGTTAAAATTACTTTTCAGGACCAGTACTGGGCTGAAAGATACAGCACTGAGGTCTCTCCTTATAACAGGTGAGTAAATCGGAATTCGTATTTCGGCTGATTTTAGAGGAATATTTGTATGTTTCAAAATTCAACACAGAAACTTTTTCAGCAAAAAGCAGGCAATGATATCCTATGGAAGGAAATTCAAGTTACTGGTAAGTACGGTTAAAATTACTTTTGAGGATCAGTACTGGGCTGAAAGATGCAGCACTGAGGTCTCTCCTGATAACAGATGAGTAAATCGGAATTCGTATTTCGGCTGATTTTAGATGAATATTTTAAAGTTCCAAAACTCCACACTTAGAAGAATTTCCAAGTGAAACCAGTCAATGTTAGCCTATGAAGGAAATTCAAGTTACCAGTAAGTACGGTTAAAATTACTTTTCAGGATCAGTACTGGGCTGAAAGATGCAGCACTGAGGTCTCTCCTGATAACAGGTGAGTAAATCAGAATTCGGATTTCGGCTGATTTTAGAGGAATATTTGTATGTTTCAAAAATCAACACTTAGAAGAATTTCCAAGTGAAACCAGTCAATGTTAGACTATGAAGGAAAATCAAGTTACCGGTAAGTACGGTTAAAATTACTTTTGAGGATCAGTAATGGGCTGAAAGATGCAGCACTGAGGTCTCTCCTGATAACAGGTGAGTAAATCGGAATTCGTATTTCGGCTGATTTTAGAGGAATATTTTAAAGTTCCAAAACTCCACACTTAGAAGAATTTCCAAGTGAAACCAGTCAATGTTAGCCTATGAAGGAAATTCAAGTTACCGGTAAGTACGGTTAAAATTACTTTTCAGGACCAGTACTGGGCTGAAAGATGCAGCACTGAGGTCTCTCCTGATAGCAGGTGAGTAAATCGGAATTCGTATTTCGGCTGATTTTAGAGGAATATTTTAAAGTTCCAAAACTCCACACTTAGAAGAATTTCCAAGTGAAACCAGTCAATGTTAGCCTATGTAAGGAAATTCAAGTTACTGGTAAGTACGGTTAAAATTACTTTTCAGGACCAGAACTGGGCTGAAAGATGCAGCACTGAGGTCTCTCCTGATAACAGGTGAGTAAATCTGAATTCGGATTTCGGCTGATTTTAGAGGAATATTTGTATGTTTCAAAAATCAACACTTAGAAACTTTTTCAGCAAAAAGCAGTTAATGATATCCTATGGAAGGAAATTCAAGTTACTGGTAAGTACGGTTAAAATTACTTTTGAGGATCAGTACTGGGCTGAAAGATGCAGCACTGAGGTCTCTCCTGATAACAGGTGAGTAAATCGGAATTCGTATTTCGGCTGATTTTAGAGGAATATTTTAAAGTTCCAAAACTCCACACTTAGAAGAATTTCCAAGTGAAACCAGTCAATGTTAGCCTATGAAGGAAATTCAAGTTACCGGTAAGTACGGTTAAAATTACTTTTGAGGATCAGTACTGGGCTGAAAGATGCAGCACTGAGGTCTCTCCTGATAACAGGTGAGTAAATCGGAATTCGGATTTCGGCTGATTTTAGAGGAATATTTGCACAATGGTGAAGGGAGGGGCGGGGCCTGAGGTGACATCTGTGCAAACGCGCCCCGTGGTGCGTTTTAAGTTGGGGGATTAAGTCCCCTTGAATCATGAGGGTCCCTACGGGCCAACTAGCCCACCAGGAACCTCCAGTATGCGCCAGGGGCTGCGTTGCAGAGACATGTACAGAGGCCACACCCCTTTACACCTCTCTGCAACGCAGCTCTGTGGCGCTTTCTGGACGTACCTGTTGGGCTAGTTGGCCCCCAGGGACCCTTAGGATTGAAGAGGATTTAATTCCCCATCTTAAAACGCGCCACGGGGCCTGTTTGCACACATGTCACCTGAAGCCCCGCCCCCTCCCTTCACCACTGTGCAAACGCGCCCCGTGGCGCGTTTTAAGTCAGGGAATTAACTCCCTTGAATCCTGAGGGTCCCTGGGGTGCAACTAGCCCACCATATACCTCCAAAAGCGCCATAGAGCTGCGTTGCAGAGAGGTGTAAAAGGGGCGTGGCCTCTGTACACCTCTCTGCAAGGCAGCCCCTGGCGCATACTGGAGGTTCCTGGTGGGCTAGTTGGCCCCAGGGACCCCAGTATTCAAGGGGATTCGTTCCCCTCTGCAAACGCGCCAGGGGCGCGTTTGCAGAGTGGTGAAGGAAGGGGCGAAGCCTGCGGGCCCGATCGTTTTTTTTTTCCCCCTGAAGGGGGCTGTGTAGCCCCCTTCCTTTTCCTATTTTTAGGCCCTGGGGACCCCATCCCCCAGGGCCTTACCCCTACCTTTTAATTATAATTAAAAAAAAAAACTGGAAGGGGCCGCGTGGCCCCCTTCCCTGGGCCTGTATTGGCCCCGGGGACCCCATCCCCGGGGCATGGCCTGTTTTTTTATTTGGAGGGGGCTGCGTGGCCCCCTCCTCAGGCCATTTAAGGCCCCGGGGACCCCATCCCCGGGGCCGGCCTTGCACTTTTTTAAATTATTTTCTTTTTTTACTTTGGGGAGGGGGGCTGCGTGGCCCCCTCCGTGGCCACTTATGGCCCCGGGGACCCCATCCCCGGGGCCTGGCCTCTCGTTGGGGACTGTGGGGGTCCCCAATCCCCCACAGTCCCGCCGGCTCCCCGTGTCCTACGGGAGCCGGCATTGCTTTACACATGGGGAGCAGCTAACATGCTGCTCCCCATGTGGAAAAGCAATCTGCTTTGGATATTGGAAGAGAGAGCAGGTTTCCTGCTCTCTCTTCCAATATCCAAAGCAAGTTTGCAATGACAGGACGGGAGCCGCGAGGCTCCCGTCCTGTCATTGCAAACAGCAGTGTCCCGGGGTAGGCACCCCGGGACACTGCAGGAGCCGGCCCTGGGGGTGGTGGTCCCCAGGGCCATCAAGGGCTCCAGGAGGGGGCCGCGCGGCCCCCTCCCATTCAGTGCACAGCCCCGGGGAGGTGGTGGTCCCGGGGCTCTGGGAGTCCAAAACGGACCCCCATTGTAATTTTTCTTAGTGCCCCGGGGAGGTGGTGGTCCCCGGGCGTGTGAGGGGCTGGAGCCCCCACACAGGTTTTTAATTAAAAAAGAAGCCCCGGGGAGGTGGTGGTCTCCGGGGCTGCGGGAGGGCTCAGAGCCCTCCCGCACCATTCTTCATAAAGCCCGGGGGTGGTGGTCCCCGGGGCTTAGGGGGCCCTTAGAGGCCCCCACACATAAAATTAACCCCCCCAGCATGCCCCCGGGACTTGGCCCACCCGGGGGCCAGTTAGCTATCGAAGCGCGGGAGACCGCGCTCGATTTTCTTTTCGGCAGGGTTCGCGCTCCCTGAGCGCATCCTGCCGATTTTTGCCCAGGGGGTCCTTGTGGGACCCCTGAGCAGACCTAGGGGTCAGGGTGTTTCTACCCTGCCCCCTTTGTGCGCTTTGCGCACTTGTTTCTGTCCCTCGGTTCTACCGAGGGACAAAATGGCTGCCAACACTTCCTGATTTGGAGTGTTGACAGCCAATTAACATAAAGCTCGTGCTCGGGAGGATCCGCGGCCCTAGATATATCTATCTTTTTTACTTTTCATTTTCTCAGCAACTACTGAACGGATTTACACCATTTAACAAAAGGGTTCTTTCTGAACCAAGAACTACCTCTTTGCCAAATTTGGTGTAATTCCGTTCAGCAGTTCGGGCTGTAGCCGTGTCTAAAGTTTCCTATGGAAAATTGCATGGGGAAAACGCGTTTTGGGACCCCCCTTTTTCTTGGCCCCCGCTTGACCAATCCCCTCGGGACTTTCAGGGTAGGAGCGGACCGGAGCGGGCCACAAAGTTTGAAAATTTTGCGAAGATACGTCAACCGGCAAGAGAGTTATTTCAAATAGAATGTCGCGGATTTCCTATGGATAATAGGTTGTAACTATAACTATCTACTGGCGACCGCCAGTAGATAATATATATATATATATTCACTGAAAAAACCATAGGTTTTAGGGACAGTTATAGTTAGTTGGACATTGCACTCGTACAAAACCTGTGAAATTCCCCTGTTATAGTTAGTTCAGCTAACTATAACTCGCGCCCCGCAATGCACTGCTGATGACGTCACATATTACATCACTCATGACATGGTCAGTGACATCACTGATGATATCACTGATGACATCTCAAATGACATCACTGATGACATCACTGATGACATCATCCAGTGACTGTGTATTTCTGTAAAGTTTAAATATGTTTAATATATATAGGGAAAGGCGTATTGAAGAATGAGTGGGTGTATAAGTGTCTGAATGGATGATTTAGTACGTGAGTGACTGACTCTACAAGTGAGTGATTAAACGTATCTTACTGAATGCATGGGTTAGTGACTAAACTGTGTGAATGTCTGTATCCGTCTGTTTGTTGGTGTGTAAGTGGATGCATGGATTTGCGAATAGCTACATGAGTGTCTATATGGGTTATTGATTGGTTCTCTGAGTATCTGTATGGCTGCCTGAGTGTTTGTGTGGGTGGGGTGTGTGTGACTCTATACATAGATGTGTGAGTGGGTGATTCACTGGGTGCATGATTTCAAGAGTGCATCTGTGATGGACTGCCTGGGTGGGTGAGTGTGTGTATGGGTGTGTTAGTGAGTGAATGTATATCTCAGTGGTACATGTGCGAGTAACTACATATGTAAAAGGCAGTATATATGTGTGTTAGAGTATTTAAATGGCAATAAGTGAGAGTGTGTTATTGTGAGAGTGGCTGTATGGATGCGTGTGTGCTTGTATCAGTTATTGTATAAGAGCGTAAGAATGTGCTAGTATTTGTATGAGTAAGTGAGCTGGTGTGTGTATAACTGTATAGGTGAGTAAATGGGTGTGTGATTAATTTTTGCATGACTGACTAGGTGTGTGAGTACCTCTATGGATGAGTGGCGGTGTGTGAGTGTTTATATAGGTGTATGAGTGCATATGATAGTCCTGTACTGAGTGACTGTAAGTATGAGTGACTGTACAGGTGAGTGAGTGGATGTGTGTGTAGACCTAAGAATCAGTGAGTGGGTATGTAGTTTTTGGTGTTGGAGTGTCTATGGTTTTGAGAATGGCAGTCTGTAATTTAGAGTGGGTGTATCAAAAGTTATATTGGGGTGTGAGAAGATGCATGAAATTATCACATGGATGATGTCATCAGTGATGTCATTTGAGATGTCATCAGTGATGTCATCAGTGATGTCACTGACCATGTCATAAGTGATGTAATATGTGACGTCATCAGCAGTGCATTGCGGGCGCGAGTTATAGTTAGCTGAACTAACTATAACAGGGGAATTTCACAGGTTTTGTACGAGTGCAATGTCCAACTAACTATAACTGTCCCTAAAACCTATGGTTTTTTCAGTGAATTTCAAAGGTTTTTAAATGCTAATTTCTAACTATAACGTGCCTGAAACCTATGGTTTTTTCAGTGAATTTCAAAGGTTTTTTAAATGCTAATTTCTAACTATAACGTGCCTGAAACCTATGGTTTTTTCAGTGAATTTCAAAGGTTTTTAAATGCTAATTTCTAACTATAACGTGCCTGAAACCTATGATTTTTAAGTGAATTTCAAAGGTTTTTAAATGCTAGTTTCTAACTATGCCAACAGAGGTAGGACATGTGAAGAAAGAAGAAAAACGCACAGAAAGAAGCAAAAGATGTGCAGAAAGAACCAACAGAGGAGCAGAAAGAGGCCTTGTTGCAAAATCATCCTGTGCCCACAACTTTTTCAGACGGGTACTGGTGGTAACTGACTCTGACTAACCAGAGCCAGTGAGCGTTTGCACAGTGGTGAAGGGAGGGGGCCTGAGGTGACATGTGTGCAAACGCGCCCCGTGGCGCGTTTTAAGTTGCGGGATTAAGTCCCCTCGAATCCTGAGGGTCCCTGGGGCCCAACTAGCCCCCAGGTACCTACAGTTAGGACCACAGAGCTGAGTTGCAGAGAGGCGTTCCGAGGCCACGCACCTTTTTTCACCTCTCTGCAACACAACTCTGTTGTGCTTACTGAAGGTACCTGGTGGGCTAGTTGGCCCCCAGGATTCAAAGAGAATTAACTCCCCAACTTAAAACGCACCACAGGGCGTGTTTGCGCACATGTCACCTGAAGCCCCGCCCCTCCCTTCACCACTGTGCAAACGCGCCCCGTGGCGCGTTTTAAGTTGGGGGATTAGGTCACCTTGAATCCTGAGAGTCCCTGGGGCCCAACTAGCCCACCAGGTACTTCCAGTAAGCACCAAAGGCCTGCGTTGCAACGCCTGTAACAAATTGTGCAGTTGTGTTTAGGTAGTGAAGAGGGTCATGCTGGGGGTAGTGTTTTAGGGTTTAGGGTAGTGCAGTGGTGTTTGTGTAGTGTAGGGGGTCATGCTGGGGGTAGATTTAGGGTTTAGGGTAGTGCAGTGGTGTTTGGGTAGCTTAGGGGGTACTGCTGGGGGTAGTGTTTTATGGTTTAGGGTAGTGCAGTGGTGTTTGGGTAGTGTAGGGGTTCGTG
Source organism: Calotriton arnoldi (assembly GCA_963921515.1). Taxonomy (NCBI): domain Eukaryota; kingdom Metazoa; phylum Chordata; class Amphibia; order Caudata; family Salamandridae; genus Calotriton; species Calotriton arnoldi. The sequence goes on from CAWUFW010012136.1 coordinate 559,516, forward strand.
CTGAGGGTAGTTTTTAGGGTTTAGGGTAGTGCAGTGGTGTTTGTGTAGTGTAGGAGGTCGTGTTTTAGGGTTTAGGGTAGTGCAGTGGTCTTTGGGTAGTGTAGGGAGTCGTGCAGGGGGTAGTGTTTTAGGGATTAGGGTAGTGCATTGGTATTTGGGTAGTGTAGGGGGTCATGCGGGGGTAGTGTTTTAGGGTTTAGGGCAGTGCAGTGGTGTTTAGGTAGTGTAGGGGGTCGTGCTGGGGGGAGTGTTTTAGGGTTTAGGGCAGTGCAGTGGTGTTCGGGTAGTGTAGGGGTCGTGCTGGGGGAGTGTTTTAGGGTTTAGGGCAGTGCAGTCGTGTTCGGGTAGTGTAGGGGGTCGTGCTGGGGGAGTATTTTAGGGTTTAGGGTAGTGCAGTGGTGTTCGGGTAGTGTAGGGGGTCATGCTGGGGGTAGTGTTTCAGGGTTTAGGGCAGTGGTGTTCGGACAGTGTAGGGGGCGGTGCAGGGGTGGTGTTTCAGGGTTTAGGGCAGTGCAGTGGTGTTCGGGCAGTGTAGGAGGGGGTGGTGTTTCAGGGTTTAGGGCAGTGCAGTGGTGTTCGGGCAGTGTAAGGGGTTGTGCAGGGGTGGTGTTTCAGGGTTTAGGGCAGTGCAGTGGTGTTCGGGCAGTGTAGGGGGCGGTGCAGGGGTGGTGTTTCAGGGTTTAGGGCAGTACAGTGGTGTTCGGGCATTGTAGGGGGTGGTGCTGGGGCTGGTGTTTCAGGGTTTAGGGCAGTGCAGTAGTGTTTGGGCAGTGTAGGGGGTCGTGCAGGGGGTGGTGTTTCAGGGTTTAGGGCAGTGCAGTGGTGTTCGGCCAGTGTAGGTAGTCTTGCTGGGGGTGGTGTTTCAGGGTTTAGGGCAGTGCAGTAGTTTTCGGGCAGTGTAGGCGGTCGTGCTGGGGCTGGTGTTTCAGGGTTTAGGGCAGTGCAGTGGTGTTCGGGCAGTGTACGGGGTTGTGCTGGGGCTGGTGTTTCAGGGTTTAGTGCAGTGGTGTGCGGGCAGTGTACGGGGTTGTGCTGGGGCTGGTGTTTCAGGGTTTAGGGCAGTGCAGTGGTGTTCGGGCAGTGTAGGGGGTCGTGCTGGGGTGGTGTTTCAGGGTTTAGGGCAGTGCAGTGGTGTTCGGGCAGTGTAGGGGGTCGTGCTGGGGCTGGTGTTTCAGGGTTTAGTGCAGTGCAGTGGTGTTCGGGCAGTGTAGGGGGTCGTGCTGGGGCTGGTGTTTCAGGGTTTTGGGCAGAGCAGTGGTGTTCGGGCAGTGTAGGGGTCTTGCTGGGGGTGGTGTTTCAGGGTTTAGGGCAGTGCAGTGGTGTTCGGGCAGTGTAGGAGGTCTTGCTGGGGGTGGTGTTTCAGGGTTTAGGGCAGTGCAGTGGTCAGTGTAGGGGGTCTTGCTGGGGGTGGTGTTTCAGGGTTTAGGGCAGTGGTGTTCAGGCAGTGTAGGGGGTCTTGCTGGGGGTGATGTTTCAGGGTTTAGGGCAGTGCAGTGGTGTTCGGGCAGTGTAGGGGGTCTTGCTGGGGGTAGTAATTCAGGGTTTAAGTCGGTGCAGTGGTGTTCGTGCAGTGTAGGGGGTCGTGCTGGGGGTGGTGTTTCAGGGTTTAGGGCAGTGCAGTAGTGTTCGGGCAGTGTAGGGGGTCGTGCAGGGGGTGGTGTTTCAGGGTTTAGGGCAGTGCAGTGGTGTTCTGGCAGTGTAGGGGGTCATGCTGGGAGTGGGGTTTCAGGGTTTAGGGCAGTACAGTGGTGTTCGGGCAGTGTAGGGGGTCATGCAGGGGGTGGTGTTTCAGGGTTTAGGGCAGTGCAGTGGTGTTCGGGCAGTGTAGGGGGTCGTGCTGGGGCTGGTGTTTCAGGGTTTAGGGCAGTGCAGTGGTGTTCGGGCAGTGTAGGGGGTCTTGCTGGGGGTGGTGTTTCAGGGTTTAGGGCAGTGTAGGGGTCTTGCTGGGGGTGATGTTTCAGGGTTTAGGGCAGTGCAGTGGTGTTCGGGCAGTGTAGGGGGTCTTGCTGGGGGTAGTGTTTCAGGGTTTAGGGCAGTGCTGTGGTGTTCGTGCAGTATAGGGGGTCGTGCTGGGGATGGTGTTTCTGGGTTTAGGGCACTGCAGTAGTGTTTGAGCAGTGTAGGGGGTTGTGCAGGGGTGGTGTTTCAGGGTTTAGGGCAGTGCAGTGGTGTTCGGGCAGTGTAGGGGGTCGCGCTGGGAGTGGTGTTTCAGGGTTTAGGGCAGTGCAGTGGTGTTCGGGCAGTGTAGGGGGTCATGCACGGGGTGGTGTTTCAGGGTTTAGGGCAGTGCAGTGGTGTTCAGGCAGTGTAGGGGGTCGTGCTGAGGCTGGTGTTTCACGGTTTAGGGCAGTGCAGTGGTGTTCGGGCAGTGTAGGGGGTCGTGCTGGGGCTGGTGTTTCAGGGTTCAGGGCAGTGCAGTGGTGTTCAGGCAGTGTATGGGGTCGTGCTGAGGCTGGTGTTTCACGGTTTAGGGCAGTGCAGTGGTGTTCGGGCAGTGTAGGGGGTCGTGCTGGGGCTGGTGTTTCAGGGTTTAGGGCAGTGCAGTGGTGTTCGGGCAGTGTAGGCGGTTGTGCTGGGGCTGGTGTTTCAAGGTTTAGGGCAGTGCAGTGGTGTTCGGGCCGTGTAGGGGGTCGTGCTGGGGCTGGTGTTTCAGGGTTTAGGGCAGTGCAGTGGTGCTCGGGCAGTATAGG